>CM048656.1:60988914-61588914 GCA_026413185.1 Pueraria montana var. lobata
TTTACATCATTAAAATTTTTCAGAAACATTTTTACAAATAAGTCTAGGTATTACAAGTATTGTCTATCCAAAATATTTTCCCATCCTATAGCTCTGGTGAATCTCTGCATCTTTTTCTTCTAATTATTCTTCCAATTCACCTGCATTTACATTTCCCTAGAATCTGGGGACAAAATATTTACTGGATCAAGCATTTAATTTCTCATACAATTAAAACAATATCAACCATGTTCGTTTCATATAACAATTAATAAATCACATAAATAAATCAAATGCAGTATGATTTATGCAAATGCAGTTTTGACTCAAAATCATTTTGACCCTGCTCCATGGAGACTTCCCCTTTGAGTGTTTAGTAAGAAACTGGCCTACCATTACGCACTGCAATTCAGCTATCAGCCCCTACTAAACGCGAATAAGCTAAACAGAATTAGGAGATCAGGATACCCAGGAAGGCCACCACGACTGCATCTCTGTCCAGATTCCGGCCACATGTGGGATTGCCAATACCCTTCACCCCACAGACTATATAGTCACAGACTATACAGTCCTGTCTAACAAATTCTGCTCACCCAGAAAAAAAAATCATTTCTCATCTGTCAAAATTATTTCTCACGACTACCGCAGTCACGGTTAGTCAACATTTATCTTTTCTCATTGGAAATCTTTGAAAATCCCCCAAAAGACCCATGCTTATGCAATATGAAAATGATCATAATTATATAATTAAATTTTTACAATCACATAAAGAGATATGAAATGCAATAATTAATCTTATAACATTAATATTTTACTAAAATACTAACTAGGTCTCATTATGTACAATTACTAAACTACCCTTAATCTTTTCTAAAATTCCAATTATGTCCTTAAAATGTGAAATTACCAAATTACCCTTACTATTTTCTCTTATTTCCGATTTTACCCTTGATCTTTTTATAAAATTCCAAGATTACCCTTAAACTTTCTAGAACATGTGTAATTACTATTTTACCCTTGAGTATTTTTCAATTTACTAATTTGCCCTTAAACTTTTTATGAATTTCCCAATGTGTCCCTACATGTGAAATGACTATTTTGCCCTTGGTTATTTTAAAATTTCCACATGGTATCCCGTTCTTCTTCACCATGGCCGAATGACCTTCTCAAATTTTCCAACAATTTCTCCAAAACAACCAAGCAATTTTTCAATCAATCACAAACCAATCAAGCAATTTCAATCTAAAAACAAACCAATCAAGAAATTTCAATCTATCACCACATCATGAAATCAGCAAAACATGGATTCAAACACACATTTTAAACTTCAAACACCAATTATATAAAAGCCCTAAATTAATTTCCTCTTTTCATGGTTCTTGATTAAACTTTGAAATTAAACTTCAAGACATGTTTTTCTTCTCTCCAAGTTGTCTAAATTGAAATTAAATGCCACGATCCTTACCTTAAATCCTTAGTTTGATGAAGGAATCCCTTGAACCCTTTTCTCCCTTTCTCTCTTGTCTTTTGAAATTTTTGAGCTTTTCTCCCAAATCTCTTCTCTTTGGCCGAATCTATGTTGAAATTTGTGAAATTTTGGTGGGTTTATTTCTTGATTTTAGAAGAAAGGATGAAATGAAATGGAGGGACCAGCTGCTGGCCAAGCTCACGGTCTTGTACTTTTAGGAGAGCTAGGTTTTTGTTTTGCTTTGGTTTCTTATGCTTTTAATAAAAAAATTCTCCACCCAATTTAATTTTAGCTACACGTCCAGCTGCATGGTCCAAGGGCAGTCCATTTGCTTGAGAAAACCAGCCACTTGGACGGCCAAAACAAGTTACTTATATAACTTGCCAATTACTTTGGTCAAAGAGTCAAATTTGTAGAAAATTATGGATTTTTCTAGAATGTTTTAGGGTTTTTAATTATCTTACAAACTAATTAGAATTTGAAGAAACTAACACCACCATTAGATTCCTCACTATCAAAAACCTTGGGGTAGTGTCTTAATTATCTCTAAATCAAGGTCTAATTAGCTTAATTTAATCACATTAGAAATACTGAGTTGTCACATTTTGATTGGCTAATACTTTTATTTTTATTTTTCTTAGTTAAATAATTTTAATAATTATTCTAAGTATGTTATAATTAATAGATAATTCCCTAGATGTTATACAAATTTTATCTTAATTTTCTACCTCAGAATTTTATCGTATTAATTTCTCAGAGTTCTAACTCACAGAAAATTCTAATAATTTGAAATTAGCATTTTAATTTCTCAAATGTATATATTTTAAATATATATTTAATTTCCTTTTTATTAGATTACAGTCTAGTCCAAAATGTTACACCGGAAAATTTATCCTGGACAGTTATCTGACACAACTGTCCAGTCAACAAGCAATTTAAGCAAAAACAAAAATATCAAAAGATTTAGAAATTTTTTTCTGAATAGAACTGTAAAAATTTTATTATGAAAATATGTATAGAAAGTTTCTATAAAATACAGTACATAATTTCTCATATATATATGGAAAAGTATTTACAAACAGTAAAATAAAATAAGGATGTTACAATTCTCCCCTACTAATAAAATTTCATCCTCGAAATTTCTAATACAACTATGCAAACAAATGAGGATATTCTTCTCTCATTTTCTCCTCTAACTCCCAAGTGGCATCACCTCTGATATCATCCCAAATAATCTTAACCATAGGAATATCTTTACCTCTCAGTTACTTAATCCTTTTATCCTCAATCTTAACAGGCCTTGTTTCAAATGTCAGGTTTTCCTTTACCTGTATTTGATATATTGTATGGTTAAGGTTATTGGATAGGCCATAGGTCCAATAAATTTAGGAGTTAGTTTCTTAGACTTTATTGCTCTACCAACCCTAATTATTGGTGTGACTTTCAAAAATACGTGATCACTTTCTTGAAATTCTAAGGGTTTTCTTCTTTTATCTGCATAACTTTTCTGTCTACTCCGTGCAGTTTTCATTTTCTCTTGAATAAATTTTACTTTTTCAGTTGTTTGCTGAATGATGTCTGATCCTATCAATAGGTTCTCACCATCTTGATACCATACCAGTGGTGTCCTACATTTTATGCCATACAAAGCTTCATAGGGAGCCATACCTATACTAGAATGGTATCTATTATTATATGTTAATTCTACTAAAGGTAATATATCTTCCCAATTTCCTTTCTCTTCTAATGTACAAGCTCTTAAGAGGTCTTCTAATGATTGAATAGTCCTTTCTGTTTGACCATCAGTCTGAGGATGGTATGCTGAACTAAGATGTAATTCACTTCCTAAGGCTTTCTGAAATTCTCTCCAAAATTTAGAAACAAATCTAGGGTCCCTATCAGGTACCATACTAGTAGGTACTCCATGTAATCTATGTATTTCTTTTATGTACAATTGAGCTAATCTTTCTAAAGAATACCTAATATTTATTGGAAGAAAATGTGCTGATTTAGTTAATCTATCTACAATTACCCAAATTGTATCACAATTCCTATTAGTTCTAGGTAATCCAACCATAAAATCCATTGATATGTTGTCCCATTTCCATACAGGTATCTCTAAAGGTTGTAACATGCTAGATGGTTTTTGATGTTCAATCTTTGCTTTCTGACATGTTAAACATCTAGCTACATACCTGTTACATTTTTCTTCATCCTAGGCCACCAAAACATCCCTTTTAAATCTTTATACATTTTTGTAGTTCCAGGATGAATACTTAATTTACTTTTGTGTCCTTCCTCCAAAATTTATTCCTTTATTTCTTGATTGTTAGGTACACAAATTCTATTTTTAAACATCATAATTCCATCCATTCCTAAATTAAATTCTTTTACTTTATCTGTTCCTATTAATCCTTTCTTTTCTTGTATAAATTCATCTACATCTTCTTCTTTCCTAATTTCTTCCAAAAATTCATTAGTGATAGTAATCATTCCTAATTGAATTTTATCCTTTTTCCTAATTGCACATAAATTTAAATCTCTAAATTGTTCTATTAATTCTAATTCTTTAATCATCATAGTTGACATATGTACAATTTTCCTACTAAAAGCATCTGCTACTACATTAGCCTTCCCTGGATGATACATTAACTGAAAATCATAATCTTTAATAAACTCCCTCCATCCTCTTTGTCTCATATTCAATTCCTTTTGATCAAACAAATATTTTAAACTTTTATGATCACTATATACATCAAATTTAGACCCATACAGATAATGTCTACAAATCTTCAAAGCAAAAACTATCGCAGCTAACTCCAAATCATGTGTAGGATAATTCTTCTCATATGGTCACAATTGCCTAGACACATAAGCTACCACTTTCCTGTTTTGCATCAACACACATCCTAATCCTTGATATGAGGCATCACAATATATTTCATAAAGTTCATTTGGGTCAGGTAAAATTAAGACAGGTGAGGTAGTCAATTTATGTTTCAATTCTTGAAAACTTTCCTCACAATTCTCACTCCAAATAAAAGGTTGATTTTCCTAGTTAATTCTGTTAAGGGTCCAACTATCTTAGAAAAACCTTCAATAAACCTTCTATAATATCCATCTAATCCTAAGAAACTCCTAATCTCAGTTACTGTTTTAGGCCTTTCCCATTCTAAAACTGCTTATACCTTAGAAGGATCCACACTTATTCCATCTTTAGAAATTACATGTCCTAAAAATTTTACTTCCTCCCACCAAAATTCACATTTAGACAATTTAGCATATAATTTTCTATCTTTTAGAGTTTGTAATGTTATTCTAAGATGATTTTCATGTTCTTTTTTATTCTTAGAATATATTAATATATCATCTATAAATACTACTACAAAATGATCTAAGTATGGTCTAAACACCCTATTCATATAATCCATAAATACTACTGGAGCATTAGTCACTCCAAATGGCATCACTTGATATTCATAATGCCATACCTAGTCCTAAAAACAGTCTTGGGTATATCCTCCTTTTTAACTCTAATTTGATGATACCCAGACCTTAAATCTATTTTAGAGAATATTGTTGCTCCTCTAAGTTGGTCCATTAAGTCATCTATCCTAGGTAAAGGATATTTATTCTTTATAGTTACTTTATTTAATTGTCTATAATCTTTCTTTTTCCATCTTTCTTTTTAACTAATAATACTGGGGCTCACCATGGGAACACACTAGGCCTTATAAACTATTTTTCTAATAATTCTTCCAATTGTTTCTTTAACTCAGTTAATTTCAATGATGACATCCTATATGGTTGCATAGAAATTGGTCTAGTACCAGGCATCAAGTCTATACAAAATTCTATTTCTCTTTCAGGAGGTAAGCCAGGAACATCATCAGGAAACACCTTAGGATACTTACTTACAACTGGCACAGAGTCTATTTCCATTTTTTTCTTAGTTCCAAGAGATCATAACATGTATTTTTGAATTTCACTTTTAAATGATATTTCTTTAGGTTTGATAGATTTAAGTCTTGAAACATCAAGTTCAGGAAAAATTTGAGTTTTAGAGGCACAATCTATTAGGATAAAGTTGGCTGCTAACCAATCCATTCCTAATATCACATCAAGATCAATCAAAGGCAAACAAATCAAGTTCACAACAAATGGTCTATCTCTAATGGTTATCACACAATTCAAACATATTTTTGAGGTTAGGATTGGTTTAGATGTAGGTACAGAAATAAGCAAAGTATAGGGTATTTTAAACATGATTAACATCCTCAACTTAAAAAAATTCTTAGGACAACTGCTACTAACTTAGCATTTGGGTCCTATCCTACTTTCATAATCAAGGTTTAACCATCAAGAACCCTCACATATACCTACCAACTAAGCCCTACAACATGGATCCTTGATAACCTCAATTATACAAGCCTTAAATCATCACTTACACCATGGGAATGTAATTAAACATATTAAACCCGCAGACTATTTTACTGCACCAAAACCCAAAAGTCTTATTTTCGCTCGAAAATTGCACAAATGGCCGAAAATGCACCATCGGCATCAAAATTGGACCACGGGGCACCCCGGACCTCAAAACTGAAAAAGTGTTTCGAGTATTACGGTTTTTTATGCATAAGAATGCACCAAGGATCACGGGGCACCATAACCCAAAAGTTTTATTTTGGCATGAAAATTGCACAAATGCCCGAAAATGCACCATCGGCACCAAAATTGGACCTCGGGCCCCACGGACCTCAACACTGAAAAGTGTTTTGAGCATTATGGTTTTTTATGCATTAGAATGCATCAAGGATCATGGGGCACCAAAACCCAAAAGTCTTATTTTCGCACGAAAATTGCACCATGGGCCGAAAATGCACCACGGGCACCAAAATTGGACCACAGGGCACCTCGGACCTCAAAACTGAAAAGTGCTCTAAGCATTAAGCTTTTTTATGCATAAGAATGCACCAGGGAACACGGGGCACCAAAACCCAAAAGTCTTATTTTCGCACGAAAATTGCACATGGGCAGAAAATGCACCACGGGCACCAAAATTGGACCACGGGGCACCTCAGACCTCACAACTAAAAAGTGTTCTGAGCATTATAGTTTTTTATGCATAAGAATGCACAAGGGATCACGGGGCACCAAAACCTAAAAGTCCTATTTTCGCACGAAAATTGCACAAATGGCTGGAAATGCACCACCGACAACAAAATTGGACCACGCGGCCCCACGAACCTCAAAACTGAAAAGTGTTCCGAGCATTACTCTTTTTAATGCATAAGAATGCACCAGGGATTACGGGGTACCAAAACCCAAAAGTCTTATTTTCGCACGAAAATTGCACAATAGGCCAGAAATGCACCACTAGTACCAAAATTGGACCACGGGGCACCTCGGACTTCAAAACTGAAAAATATTCTGAGCATTATTGTTTTTTATGCAAAAGAATGCACCAGGGATCACGGGGCACTAAAACCCAAAAGTCGTATGGTCGCACGAAAATTGCACATGGGGAGAAAATGCACCACGGGCACCAAAATTGGACCACGGGGCACCTCAGACCTCAATGCTTAAAAGTGCTCTGAGCATTATGGTTTTTTATGCATAAGAATGCAGCAAGGATCACGGAGCACCAAAACCCAAAAGTTTTATTTTCCTACGAAAATTGCACAATGGCCAATAAATGCACCAGGGGCACCAAAATTGGACCACGGGGCACCTCAGACCTCAAAACTGAAAACTGTTTCGAGCATTATGGTTTTTTATGCATAAGAATGCAACAGGGATCATGGGGCACCAAAACCCAAAAGTCTTATTTTCGTACGAAAATTGAACATGGGCAGAAAATGCACCACAGGCACCAAAATTGGACCACGGGGCACCTCAGACCTCAATGCTTAAAAGTGCTCTGAGCATTATGGTTTTTTATGCATAAGAATGCAGCAGGGATCACGGAGCACCAAAACCCAAAAGTTTTATTTTCCTACGAAAATTGCACAATGGCCAATAAATGCACTAGGGGCACCAAAATTGGACCACGGGGCACCTCAGACCTCAAAACTGAAAACTGTTCCGAGCATTAAGGTTTTTTATGCATAAGAATGCCCCAGGGATCACAGGGCACCAAAACCCAAAAGTCTTATTTTCGCACGAAAATTGCACAAATGGCCGAAAATGCACCCCCGACACCACAGTTGGACCACGCAGCACCACGAACCTCAAGACTGAATAATGTTCCGAGCATTATTGTTTTTTATGCATAAAAATGCACCAAGGATCACAGGGCATCAAAACCTAAAAGTCTTATTTTCACACGAAAATTGCACAATGGCCAATAGATGGACCACGGGCACAAAAATTGGACCACAGGGCACCTCAGACCTCAATACTTAAAAGTGCTTCAAGCATTATGGTTTTTGATGCATAAGAATCTACCAGGGATCACGGGGCCCTAAAATCCAAAAGTCCTATTTTCGCACGAAAATTGCACACATGGTTGGAAATGCACCACCGGCAACAAAATTGGACCACGGGGCCCGACGAACCTCAAAACTGAAAAGTGTTATGAGCATTATGGTTTTTTATGCATAAGAATTACCAGGGATCACGGTGCACGAAAACCCAAAAGTCTTATTTTCGCATGAAAATGGAACAAATGGCCGAAAATGCACCACTGTACCAAAATTGGACCACAGGGCACCCCGGACTTCGAAACTGAAAAGTATTCCGAGCATTATTGTTTTCTATGCATAAGAATGCACCAGGGATCACGGGGCACCAAAACCCAAAAGTCTTATTTTCGCACGAAAATTGTACATGGGGAGAAAATGCACCACGGGCACCAAAATTGGACCACGGGGCACCTCAGACCTCAAAACTGAAAAGTGTTCCGAGCATTATAGTTTTTTATGCATAAGAATGCACCAGGGATCAAGGGGCACCAAAACCCAAATGTCTTACTTTCGCACGAAAATTGCACAATGTGTCGAAAATGCACCACGGGTTCTAAAATTGGACCACGGGGCACCTCGGACCTCAAAACTGAAAAGTGTTTCGAGCATTATGGTTTTTTATGCATAAGAATGCAACAGGGATCATAGGGCACCAAAACCCAAAAGTCTTATTTTGTATGAAAATTGAACATGGGCAGAAAATGCACCACAGGCACCAAAATTGGACCACGGGGCACCTCAGACCTCAATGCTTAAAAGTGCTCTGAGCATTATGGTTTTTTATGCATAAGAATGCAGCAAGGATCACGGAGCACCAAAACCCAAAAGATTTATTTTCCTACGAAAATTGCACAATGGCCATTAAATGCACCAGGGGCACCAAAATTGGACCACGGGGCACCTCAGACCTCAAAACTGAAAACTGTTCCGAGCATTATGTTTTTTTATGCATAAGAATGCACCAAGGTTCTCAGGGCACCAAAACCCAAAACTCTTATTTTCGCACGAAAATTGCACAAATGCCAGAAAGTGCACCACTGGCACCAAAATTAGACCACGGGGCACATCGGACCTCAAAACTAGAAAGTGCTCCGAGCATTAAGGTTTTTTATGCATAAGAATGCCCCAGGGATCACGGGGCACCAAAACCCAAAAGTCTTATTTTCGCACGAAAATTGTACAGATGGCCGAAAATGCACCCCCGACACCACAGTTGGACCACGCAGCACCACGAACCTCAAGACTGAATAGTGTTCCGAGCATTAATGTTTTTTATGCATAAAAATGCACCAAGGATCACAGGGCATGAAAACATAAAAGTCTTATGTTCACACGAAAATTGCAAAATGGCCAATAGATGGACCACGGGCACAAAAATTGGACCACAGGGCACCTCAGACCTCAATACTTAAGAGTGCTTCGAGCATTATGGTTTTTGATGCATAAGAATGTACCAGGGATCACGAGGCCCCAAAATCCAAAAGTCCTATTTTCGCACGAAAATTGCACACATGGTTGGAAATGCACCACCGGCAACAAAATTGGACCACGGGGCCCGACGAACCTCAAAACTGAAAAGTGTTCTGAGCATTATGGTTTTTTATGCATAAGAATGCACCAGGGATCATGGTGCACGAAAACCCAAAAGTCTTATTTTCGCATGAAAATGGAACAAAAGGCCGAAAATGCACCACGAGTACCAAAATTGGACCACGGGGCACCCCGGACTTCAAAACTGAAAAGTATTCCGAGCATTATTGTTTTTTATGCATAAGAATGCACCAGGGATCACGGGGCACTAAAACCCAAAAGTCTTATTTTCGCACGAAAATTGCACATGGGGAGAAAATGCACCACGGGCACCAAAATTGGACCAAGGGGCACCTCAGACCTCAAAACTGAAAAGTGTTTCGAGCATTATAGTTTTTTATGCTTAAGAATGCACCAGGGATCATGGGACACCAAAACCCAAATGTCTTACTTTCGCACGAAAATTGCACAATGTGTCGAAAATGCACCACGGGTTCTAAAATTGGACCACGGGGCAACTCGGACCTCAAAACTGAAAAGTGTTTCGAGCATTATGGTTTTTTATGCATAAGAATGCAACAGGGATCATGGGGCACCAAAACCCAAAAGTCTTATTTTCGTACGAAAATTGAACATGGGCAGAAAATGCACCACATGCACCAAAATTGGACCACGGGGCACCTCAAACCTCAATGCTTAAAACTGCTTTGAGCATTATGGTTTTTTATGCATAAGAATGCAGCAGGGATCACGGAGCACCAAAACCCAAAAGTTTTATTTTCCTACGAAAATTGGACAATGGCCAATAAATGCACCACTGGCACCAAAATTGGACCACGGGGCACATCGGACCTCAAAACTAGAAAGTGCTTAGAGCATTAAGGTTTTTTATGTATAAGAATGCCCCAGGGATCACGGGGCACCAAAACCCAAAAGTCTTATTTTCGCACGAAAATTGCACAAATGCCCGAAAATGCACCCCCGACACCACAGTTTGACCACGCAGCACCACGAACCCCAAGACTGAATAGTTTTCTGAGCATTATTGTTTTTTATGCATAAAAAGTTACCAAGGATCACAGGGCATCAAAACCTAAAAGTCTTATGTTCACACGAAAATTGCACAATGGCCAATAGATGGACCACGGGCACAAAAATTGGACCACGGGGCATCTCATACCTCAATACTTAAAAGTGCTTCGAGCATTATGGTTTTTTATGCATAAGAATGCACCAGGGATCACGGGGCCCAAAATCCAAAAGTCCTATTTTCGCACAAAAATTGCACACATGGTCGAAAATGCACCACCGGCAACAAAATTGGACCACGGGGCCTGACGAACCTCAAAACTGAAAAGTGTTCTGAGCATTATGGTTTTTTATGCATAAGAATGCACCAGGGATCACGGTGCACGAAAACCCAAAAGTCTTATTTTCGCATGAAAATTGCACAAATGGCCGAAAATGCACCACCGGTACCAAAATTGGACCACGGGGCACCCCGAACTTCAAAACTGAAAAGTGTTGTGAGCATTATTATTTTTTATGCATAAGAATGGACCAAGGATCACGGGGCACCAAAACCCAAAAGTCTTATTTTCGAACGAAAATTGCACGTGGGCAGAAAATGCACCACGGGCACAAAAATTGGACCACGGGGCACCTCAGACCTCAAAACTGAAAAGTGTTCCAAGCATTATAGTTTTTTATGCATAAGAATGCACCAGGGATCACGGGGCACCAAAACCTAAAAGTCCTATTTTCGCACGAAAATTGCACAAATGGCCGGAAATGCACTACCGACAACAAAATTAGACCACGCGGCCCCACGAACATCAAAACTGAAAAGTGTTCCGAGCATTACGATTTTTAATGCATAAGAATGCACCAGGGATTACTGGGCACCAAAACCCAAAAGTCTTATTTTCGCACGAAAATTACACAAATGGGCGAAAAGGTACCCCCGGCACCAAAATTGGACTACGGGTCACCACAAACCTGAAGACTAAATCGTGTTCCGAGCATTATGGTTTTTTATGCACAATAATGCACCAGGGATCATGGGGCACCAAAACCCAAAAGTCGTATTTTCGCACGAAAATTGCAAAAATGGCCGAAAATGCACCACCGGCTCCAAAATTGGACCAAGGGGCACAACGGACCTCAAAACTGAAAAGTTTTCTGAGCATTAAGTTTTTTATGCATAAGAATGCACCAGGGATCACGGGGTACCAAAATCCAAAAGTCTTATTTTCGCACGAAAATTGCACAAGGGCAGAAAATGCACCATAGGCAACAAAATCGAACCACGGCATACCTCGGACCTCAATACTTAATAGTTCTCCGAGCAATATTGTTTTTTATGCATAAGAATGCACCAGGGATCACGGGGCACCAAAACCCAAAAGTCCTATTTTCGCACGAAAATTAAACAAATGGCAGGAAATGCACCACCGGCACCAAAATTGGACCACGGGGACCCACGAACCTCAAAACTGAAAAGTGTTTCCAGCATTATGATTTTTTATGCATAACAATGCACCAGGGATCACGGGGTACCAAAACCCAAAAGTCTTATTTTTGCACGAAAATTGCACAATGGCCAATAAATGAACCACAGGCACCAAAATTGGACCATGGGCCACCTCGGACCTCAATAGTTAAAAGTGCTCTGAGCATTATGATTTTTTATGCATAAGAATGCACCAGGGATCACGAGGCACCAAAACCCAAAATACCTAGTTTCGCACGAAAATTGCATAAATGGCCGAAAATGCACCACGGACACCAAAATTGGACCACGGGGCACCTCGGATCTCAAAACTGAAAAGTTATTTGAGCTTTATGGTTTTTTATGCATAAGAATGCACCAGGGATCACGGGGCACCAAAACCCAAAAGTCTTACTTTCGCACGAAAATTGCACAATGGGCCGAAAATGCACCACGGGCACCAAAATTCAACCACGGGGCACCTCGGACCTTAAAACTGAAAAGTGTTCCGAGCATTATGGTTTTTTATGCATAAGAATGCACCAGGGATCATGGGCCACCAAAACCCAAAAGTCTTATTTTCGCACAAAAATTGCTCAATTGGACGAAAATATACCACCGGCACCAAAATTGGACCACGGGGCTCCACGGACCTCAAAACTGAAAAGTGTTCCAAGCATTATGGTTTTTTATGCATAAGAATGCACCAGGGATCACGGGGCACTAAAACCCAAAAGTCTTATTTTCGCACGAAAATTGCACAATGGGCCGAAAATGCACCACGTGCACCAAAATTCCACCACGGGGCACCTCGGACCTCAAAACTTAAAAGTGCTCTGAGGATTATGGTTTTTTATGCATAAGAATGTACCTGGGTTCACAGGTCACCAAAACCCAAAAGTGTTATTTTCGCACGAAAATTGCAAAAATGGCCGAAAAGGTACCCCGGGCACCAAAATTGGACCACCGGGCACCATGAATCTCAAGATTGAAATTGTTCCGAGAATTATGGTTTTTTACGCATAAGAATGCACCAAGGATCACTGGGCACCAAAACCCAAAAGTCTTATTTTGGCACGAAAATTGCACAATGGGCCGAAAATGCACCACGGGCACCAAAATTGGACCACGGTGCACCTCAGACCTCAAAACTGAAAAGTGCTCCGAGCATTATGGTTTTTTAGGCATAAGAATGCACCAGGGATCACGGGGCACCAAAACCCAAAAGTCTTCTTTTCGCATGAAAATTGCACAATGGGACGAAAATGCTCCTCAGGCACCAAAATTGGACCACGGGGCACCTCGGACCTCAAAATTTAAAAGTTCTCCGAGCGTCGTGGTTTTTTATGCATAAGAATGCACTAGGGATCACGGGCCACCAAAACCCAAAAGTCTTATGCATAAAAAAATAAGACTTATGGGTTTTGGTGCCCCGTGATCCTTGGTGCATTCTTATGCATAAAAAACCATGATTCTCAGAATAGTTTCAGTCTTGAGATTCGTGGTACCCGGTGGTCCAATTTTGGTGCCGGGGGTACATTTTCGGCCATTTATGCAATTTTCGTACAAAAATAACACTTTTGGGTTTTGGTGACCTATGAACCCTGGTGCATTCTTATGCATAAAAAACTATAATGCTCAGAGCACTTTTCAATTTCGAGGTACGAGGTGCCCCGTGGTCGAATTTTGGTGTACGTGGTGCATTTTCGGTCCGTTATGCAATTTTCATGCGAAAATAAGACTTTTTGGTTTTGGTGCCCCGTGATCCCTGGTGCATTCTTATGCATAAAAAACCATAATGCTGGGAGCACTTTTAAGTATTGAGGTCCGAGGTGCCCTGTGGTCCAATTTTGGTTCCCGTGGTCCATTTTTGGCCAATTGTCCAATTTTCGTGTGAAAATAAGACTTTTGGTTTTTGGTGCCCCGTGATCCCTGATGCATTCTTATGAATAAAAAACCATAATGCTCGAAGAACTTTTCAGTTTTGAGGCCCGAGGTGCCCCGTGGACCAATTTTGCTGCCCGTGGTGCATTTTCGGCCATTTGTGCAATTTTCGTGCAAAAATAAGACTTTTGGGTTTTGGTACCCCATGATCTCTAGTGCATTCTTATGCAAAAAAAATCATAATGCTCGGAGCACTTTTCAGTTTTGAGCTCCGTGGTGCCCAGTGGTCCAATTTTGGTGCCGGGGGTGCATTCCCGGACATGGGTTTTGGGTTTTGGACCATGGGGCATCACAAACCTCAAACCTAAAAAATGCTTTGAGCATTATCGTTTTTTATGCATAAGGATGCCCCAAGGATCATGGGGCACCAAAACCCAAAAGTCTTATTTTGGCATGAAAATTCCACAAATCGCCGAACAAGCACCACGACCAGAAAAATTGGACCACGGGGCACCATGGACCTCAAAACTGAAAAGTGCTCCGAGCATTGTGGATTTTTATGCATAAGGATGCACCACGGGCACTAAAATTGGACCGCAGGGCACCACAGACCTCAAAACTGAAAAGTGCTCCAAGCTTTATGGTTTTTTATGTATAAGAATGCACCAAGGATAACGGGGCACCAAAACCCAAAAGTCTTATTTCGCAAGAAAATTTCACATATGGCCGAAAATGCACCACTGGCACCGAGGACCTCAAAACTGAAAAGTGCTCCAAGCATTATGGTTATTTATGCATAAGGATGCACCAAGGATCAGAGGGCACCAAAAACCAAAAGACTTATTTGGCACGAAAATTGCCCCTTGTGCCAAAAAGGCACCACGGGCACCAAAATTGGACCACGGGGCATCACAGACCTCCAACCTAAAAATTGCTTCAAGCATTATGGTTTTTTATGCATAAGGATGCCCCAAGGATCATGGGGCAGCAAAACCCAAAAGTCTTATTTTGGCACGAAAATTGCATAATGGGCCGAGAATGCACCACTGGCACCAAAATTGGACCACGGGGCACCACGGACCTCAAAACTGAAAAGTGCTCCGAGCATTATGGATTTTTATGCATAAGGATGCACCAGGGATCATGGGGCACCAAAATATAAAAGTCATATTTTGGCACGAAAATTGCATAATGGGCCGAAAATGCACCACGAGTACCAAAATTGGACCACGGGGCACCACGGACCTCAAAATTGAAAAGTGCTCCAAGAATTATGGATTTTTATGCAGCAGGATGCTCCAAGGATCATAGGGCATCAAAAACCAAAAGTCTTATTTGGCACGAAAATTGCCCCATGTGCCGAAAAGGCACCACGGGCACCAAAATTGGACCATGGGGCATCAAAGACCACAAACCTAAAAATTGTTTCAAGCAATATGGTTTTTTATGCATAAGGATGCCCTAAGGATCATGGGGCACCAAAATCCAAAAGTCTTATTTTGGCACGAAAATTGCATGATGGGCCGAGAATGCATCACGAGGCACCACGGAACTCAAAACTAAAAAGTGCTTTGAGCATTATGATTTTTTATACATAAGAATGCACCAGGGATCATGGGGTACCAAAATCCAAAAAGTCTTCTTTTCGCACGAAAATTGCACAAATGGCCGAAAATGCACCATGAGCACCAAAATTGGACCATGGGGCATCACAAACCTCAAACCTAAAAAATGCTTTGAGCATTATCGTTTTTTATGCATAAGGATGCCCCAAGGATCATGGGGCACCAAAACCCAAAAGTCTTATTTTGGCATGAAAATTGCCTAATGGGCCGAAAATGCACCCCGGGCACCAAAATTTGACTACGAGGCACGACGGACCTCAAAACTGAAAAGTGCTCCAAGCATTATGTTTTTTTATGCATAAGGATGCACCAAGGATCGCAGGGCACCAAAAACTAAAAGTCTTGTTTTGGCACGAAAATTGCCCCATGTGTCGAAAAGGCACCACGGGCACCAAAATTGGACCTCGGGGCATCACAGACCTCAAATCGAAAAAGTGCTTCGAGTATTATGGTTTTTTATGCATAAGGGTGTCCCAAGGATCATGGGGCACCAAAACCCAAAAGTCTTATATTGGCCCGAAAATATCATAACGGGCCAAGAATGCACCACAGGCACCAAAATTGGACCACGGGGCACCACACAACCCAAATTTTAAAAGTGCTCCGAGCATTATGGATTTATATGCATAAGGATGCACCAGGGATCATCGGGCACCAAAACCTAAAAGTCTTATTTTGGCAAGAAAATTGCATAATGGGCCGAAAATGCACCACGGGCACCAAAATTGGACCACGGGGCACCACGGACCTCAAAACTGAAAAGTGCTCCAAGCATTATGGTTTTTTATGCATCAGGATGCACCAAGGATCACAGGGCACCAAAAACGAAAAGTCTTATTTGGCATGAAAATTGCCCCATGTGCCGAAAAGGCACCACGGGCACCAAAATTGGACCACGGGGCATCACAGACCTCAAACCTAAAAATTGCTTCAAGCAATATGGTTTTATATGCATAAGGATGCCCTAAGGATCATGGGGGTACCAATACCCAAAAGTCTTATTTTGGCACGAAAATTGCATAATGGACCGAGAATGCACCACGGGCACCAAAATTGGACCACGGGGCACCACGAACCTCAAAACTGAAAGGTGCTCCGAGCATTATGATTCTTTATACATAAGAATGCACCGGGGATCACGGGGCACCAAAACCCATAAGTCTTCTATTCGCAAGAAAATTGCACAAATGGCCGAAAATGCACCACGAGCACCAAAGTTGGACCACTGGGCACCACAGACGTCAAAACTGAAAAGTTCTCTGAGCATTATGGTTTTTTATGCATAAGGATGCACCAAGGATCACAGGGCACCATAAACCAAAAGTCTTATTTTGGCACAAAAATTGCCCCATGTGCCGAAAAGGCACCTCGGGCACCAAAATTAGACCACGGGGCATCACAGACCTCAAACCTAAAAAGTGCTTCGAGAATTATGGTTTTTTTTTTTTTGCATCAGGATGCCCCAAGGATCATGGGGCACCAAAATCCAAAAGTCTTATTTTGGCACGAAAATTGCCTAATGGGCCGAAAATGCACCACGGGCACCAAAATTGGACCACGAGGCACCACGGACCTCAAAACTGAAAAGTGTTCCAAGCATTATGTTTTTTTATGCATAAGGTTGCACCAACGATCACAGGGCACAAAAAACCAAAAGTCTTGTTTTGGCACGAAAATTGCCCCATGTGGTGAAAAGGCACCACGGGCACCAAAATTGGACCTCGGGGCATCACAGAGCTCAAACTGAAAAAGTGCTTTGAGTATTATGGTTTTTTATGCATAAGGGTGCCCCAAGGATCATGGGGCACAAAAACCCAAAAGTCTTATCTTGGCTCGAAAATTGCATAACGGGCCAAGAATGCACCACGGGCACCAAAATTGGACCACGGGGCACCACACAACCCAAATTTGAAAAGTGCTCCAAGCATTATGGATTTTTATGCATAAGGATGCACCAGGGATCATCGGGCACCAAAACCTAAAAGTCTTATTTTGGCACGAAAATTGCATAATGGGCCGAAAATGAACCACGGGCACCTCTGACCTCAATATTTAAAAGTACAACGAGCATTATAGTTTCTTCTACATAAGAATACACCAGGGATCACGGGGCACCAAAGCCCAAAAGTCTCATTTTCGCACGAAAATTGCACAAATGGCTGAAAATGCACCACCGGAACCAAAATTGGACCATGGGGCACCATGGACCTTAAAACTAAAAAGTGATATGAGCATTATGGTTTATTTTGCATAAGAATGTACCAGAGATCACGGGGTACCAAAATCTAAAAGTCTTATTTTCGCACGAAAATTGTACAATGGGCCGAAAATGCAACACGGACACCAAAATTGTACCACGGGGTACCTCAGACCTCAAAACTGAAAAATGCTCCGAGCATTATGGTTTCTTATTCTTATGCATAAGAATGCACCAGGGATCACGGGGAACCAAAACCCAAAAGTCTTATTTTCGAACGAAAATTGCCCAATGGGCCGAAAATGCATGACGGGCACCAAAATTGGACCACGGGCACCTCGGACCTCAATACTTAAAAGTGGTACAAGCATTATGGTTTTTTTTCATAAGAATGCACCACAGATTACAGGGTACCAAAGCCCAAAAGTCTGATTTTCGAACGAAAATTGCACAATGGGCTGAAAATGCACCACGGGCACCAAAATTGGACCACGGGGCACCTCGGACCTCAAAAGTGAAAAGTGCTCTGAGCATTATGATTTTTTATGCATAAGAATGTACCAGGGATCACGAGGCACCAAATCCAAAAGTCTTATTTTCGCACGAAAATTGTACAACGGGCCGAAAATGCTCCACGGCACCAAAATTGGACCACGGGGCACCTCGGACCTCAAAACTGAAAAGTTCTCCGAGCATCAGGGTTTTTTTTGTATAAGAATGCACCAGGGATCACGGGTCACGAAAATCCAAAAGTCTTATTTTCGCATGAAAATTTCACAAATGGCCGAAAATGCACCACCGGCACCAAAATTGGACCAAGGGGCTCCTCGGACAACAATATTTAAAAGTGCTCTGAGAATTATTGTTTTTTATGCATAAGAATGCACCAGGGACCACAGGGCACCCAAACCCAAAAGTCTTATTTTCGCACAAAAATTGCACAAATGGCCGAAAATACACCACCGGCATTAAAATTGGACCACGGGGCACCACAGACCTCAAAACTGAAAAGTGTTCATAGCATTATGGTTTTTTATGCATAAGAATGCACCAGGGATCATGGGGCACCAAAACCCAAAAGTCTTATTTTCCCACGAAAATTGCACAATGGGCCGAAAATGCACCACGGGCATCAAAATTGGACCAAGGAGCTCCTCGGACAACAATATTTAAAAGTGCTCTGAGCATTATGGTTTCTTATGCATAAGAATGCACCAGGGACCACGGGGCACCAAAACCCAAAAGTCTTATTTTCGCAAGAAAAATGCACAATGGGTCGAATATGCACCAGACGCACCCAAAATTAGACCACGGGGCACCGCAGACCTCTAAACTTAAAAGTTCTCTGAGCATTATCTTTTTTTAAGCATAAGAATGCACCAGGGATCACGCTGCTCCAAAACCCAGAAGTCTTATTTTCGCACGAAAATTGAACAATGGGCCGAAAATGCACCACGGGAACCAAAATTGGACCACGGGGCACCTCGGACCTCAATACTTAAAAGCGGTCCAAGCATTAAGGTTTTTTATGCATAACAATGCACCAGGGACCACGGGGCACCAAAACCCAAAAGTCTTTTTTTCGCACGAAAATTGCACAAATGGCCGAATATGCACCACCGGCACCAAAATTGGACCACGGGGCACCACAGACCTCAAAACTTAAAAGTGATCCAAGTATTATGGTTTTTTATGCATAAGAATGCACCAGGGATCATGGGGCACCAAATCCCCCAAAGTCTTATTTTCGCACGAAAATTGCACGAAGGGCCGAAAATGCACCGCTGGCACCAAAATTGGACAACGGGGCACCACGGACCTCAAAACTTAAAAGTGTTCCAAGCATTATGGTTTTTTATGCATAAGAATGCACCAGGGATCTCGGGGCACCAAAACCCAAAAGTCTTACTTTTGCATGAAAATTTCACAAATGCCCGAAAATGCACTGCCGACACCAAAATTGGAGCACGGGGCACCCTAGACCTCAAAATTGAAATGTGTTCCGAGCATTATCTTTTTTTTTTAAAAAAAAAAAGAATGCACAGGGGATCAAGGGGCACCAAAACCCAAAAGTCTTATATCCGCACGAAAATTGCACAAATGGCCAGAAATGCACTAGTACCAAAATTGGAACACGGGGCACGAGAATTATGGTTTTTTATGCATAAGAATGCACAAGGGATCACTGGGCACCAAAACCTAAAAGTCTTATTTTCGCACGAAAATTGCACAACGGGCCGAAAATGCACCAGAGGCACAAAAATTGGACCACGGGGCATCTCGGACCTCAAAACTTAAAAGTTCTCCGAGCATTATTGTTTTTTATGCATAAGAATGCACTAGGGATCACGTGGCACCACAACCCAAAAGTCTTACTTTCGCACGAAAATTTCACAAATGGCCGAAATGCACCACCGGCACCAAAATTGGACCACAGGGGGCACCCTAGACCTCAAAACTTGAAAGTGTTTCGAGCAATATGGTCTTTCATGCATAACATTGCAACATGGATCACGGGACACCAAAACCCAAAAGTCTTATTTTCGCACGAAAATTGAACAATGGGCCGAAAATGCACCACATGCACCAAAATTGGACAACGGGGCACCTCGGACCTCAAACCTGAAAAGTGTTCCGAGCATTATGGTTTTTAATGCATAAAAATGCACCAGGGATCACGGGACACCAAAACCCAAAAGTCTTCTTTTCGCACGAAAATTTCACAAATGGCCAACAATGCACCACCGGCATTAAAATTGGACCACGGGGCACCACAGACCTCAAAACTGAAAAGTGTTCATAGCATTATGGTTTTTTATGCATAAGAATGCACCAGGGATCATGGGGCACCAAAACCCAAAAGTCTTATTTTCCCACGAAAATTGCACAATGGGCCGAAAATGCACCACGGGCATCAAAATTGGACCAAGGAGCTCCTCGGACAACAATATTTAAAAGTGCTCTGAGCATTATGGTTTCTTATGCATAAGAATGCACCAGGGACCACGGGGCACCAAAACCCAAAAGTCTTATTTTCGCAAGAAAAATGCACAATGGGTCGAATATGCACCAGACGCACCCAAAATTAGACCACGGGGCACCGCAGACCTCTAAACTTAAAAGTTCTCTGAGCATTATCTTTTTTTAAGCATAAGAATGCACCAGGGATCACGCTGCTCCAAAACCCAGAAGTCTTATTTTCGCACGAAAATTGAACAATGGGCCGAAAATGCACCACGGGAACCAAAATTGGACCACGGGGCACCTCGGACCTCAATACTTAAAAGCGGTCCAAGCATTAAGGTTTTTTATGCATAACAATGCACCAGGGACCACGGGGCACCAAAACCCAAAAGTCTTTTTTTCGCACGAAAATTGCACAAATGGCCGAATATGCACCACCGGCACCAAAATTGGACCACGGGGCACCACAGACCTCAAAACTTAAAAGTGATCCAAGTATTATGGTTTTTTATGCATAAGAATGCACCAGGGATCATGGGGCACCAAATCCCCCAAAGTCTTATTTTCGCACGAAAATTGCACGAAGGGCCGAAAATGCACCGCTGGCACCAAAATTGGACAACGGGGCACCACGGACCTCAAAACTTAAAAGTGTTCCAAGCATTATGGTTTTTTATGCATAAGAATGCACCAGGGATCTCGGGGCACCAAAACCCAAAAGTCTTACTTTTGCATGAAAATTTCACAAATGCCCGAAAATGCACTGCCGACACCAAAATTGGAGCACGGGGCACCCTAGACCTCAAAATTGAAATGTGTTCCGAGCATTATCTTTTTTTTTAAAAAAAAAAAAGAATGCACAGGGGATCAAGGGGCACCAAAACCCAAAAGTCTTATATCCGCACGAAAATTGCACAAATGGCCAGAAATGCACTAGTACCAAAATTGGAACACGGGGCACGAGAATTATGGTTTTTTATGCATAAGAATGCACAAGGGATCACTGGGCACCAAAACCTAAAAGTCTTATTTTCGCACGAAAATTGCACAACGGGCCGAAAATGCACCAGAGGCACAAAAATTGGACCACGGGGCATCTCGGACCTCAAAACTTAAAAGTTCTCCGAGCATTATTGTTTTTTATGCATAAGAATGCACTAGGGATCACGTGGCACCACAACCCAAAAGTCTTACTTTCGCACGAAAATTTCACAAATGGCCGAAATGCACCACCGGCACCAAAATTGGACCACAGGGGGCACCCTAGACCTCAAAACTTGAAAGTGTTTCGAGCAATATGGTCTTTCATGCATAACATTGCAACATGGATCACGGGACACCAAAACCCAAAAGTCTTATTTTCGCACGAAAATTGAACAATGGGCCGAAAATGCACCACATGCACCAAAATTGGACAACGGGGCACCTCGGACCTCAAACCTGAAAAGTGTTCCGAGCATTATGGTTTTTAATGCATAAAAATGCACCAGGGATCACGGGGCACCAAAACCCAAAAGTCTTCTTTTCGCACGAAAATTTCACAAATGGCCAACAATGCACCACCGGCATTAAAATTGGACCACGGGGCACCACAGACCTCAAAACTGAAAAGTGTTCATAGCATTATGGTTTTTTATGCATAAGAATGCACCAGGGATCATGGGGCACCAAAACCCAAAAGTCTTATTTTCCCACGAAAATTGCACAATGGGCCGAAAATGCACCACGGGCATCAAAATTGGACCAAGGAGCTCCTCGGACAACAATATTTAAAAGTGCTCTGAGCATTATGGTTTCTTATGCATAAGAATGCACCAGGGACCACGGGGCACCAAAACCCAAAAGTCTTATTTTCGCAAGAAAAATGCACAATGGGTCGAATATGCACCAGACGCACCCAAAATTAGACCACGGGGCACCGCAGACCTCTAAACTTAAAAGTTCTCTGAGCATTATCTTTTTTTAAGCATAAGAATGCACCAGGGATCACGCTGCTCCAAAACCCAGAAGTCTTATTTTCGCACGAAAATTGAACAATGGGCCGAAAATGCACCACGGGAACCAAAATTGGACCACGGGGCACCTCGGACCTCAATACTTAAAAGCGGTCCAAGCATTAAGGTTTTTTATGCATAACAATGCACCAGGGACCACGGGACACCAAAACCCAAAAGTCTTTTTTTCGCACGAAAATTGCACAAATGGCCGAATATGCACCACCGGCACCAAAATTGGACCATGGGGCACCACAGACCTCAAAACTTAAAAGTGATCCAAGTATTATGGTTTTTTATGCATAAGAATGCACCAGGGATCATGGGGCACCAAATCCCCCAAAGTCTTATTTTCGCACGAAAATTGCACGAAGGGCCGAAAATGCACCGCTGGCACCAAAATTGGACAACGGGGCACCACGGACCTCAAAACTTAAAAGTGTTCCAAGCATTATGGTTTTTTATGCATAAGAATGCACCAGGGATCTCGGGGCACCAAAACCCAAAAGTCTTACTTTTGCATGAAAATTTCACAAATGCCCGAAAATGCACTGCCGACACCAAAATTGGAGCACGGGGCACCCTAGACCTCAAAATTGAAATGTGTTCCGAGCATTATCTTTTTTTTTTTTTAAAAAAAAGAATGCACAGGGGATCAAGGGGCACCAAAACCCAAAAGTCTTATATCCGCACGAAAATTGCACAAATGGCCAGAAATGCACTAGTACCAAAATTGGAACACGGGGCACGAGAATTATGGTTTTTTATGCATAAGAATGCACAAGGGATCACTGGGCACCAAAACCTAAAAGTCTTATTTTCGCACGAAAATTGCACAACGGGCCGAAAATGCACCAGAGGCACAAAAATTGGACCACGGGGCATCTCGGACCTCAAAACTTAAAAGTTCTCCGAGCATTATTGTTTTTTATGCATAAGAATGCACTAGGGATCACGTGGCACCACAACCCAAAAGTCTTACTTTCGCACGAAAATTTCACAAATGGCCGAAATGCACCACCGGCACCAAAATTGGACCACAGGGGGCACCCTAGACCTCAAAACTTGAAAGTGTTTCGAGCAATATGGTCTTTCATGCATAACATTGCAACATGGATCACGGGACACCAAAACCCAAAAGTCTTATTTTCGCACGAAAATTGAACAATGGGCCGAAAATGCACCACATGCACCAAAATTGGACAACGGGGCACCTCGGACCTCAAACCTGAAAAGTGTTCCGAGCATTATGGTTTTTAATGCATAAAAATGCACCAGGGATCACGGGGCACCAAAACCCAAAAGTCTTCTTTTCGCACGAAAATTTCACAAATGGCCAACAATGCACCACCGGCATTAAAATTGGACCACGGGGCACCACATACCTCAAAACTTAAAAGTGTTCCAAGCATAATGGTTTTTTATGCATAAGAATGCACCAGGGATCACGGGGCCCCAACACCCAATAGTCTTATTTTCGCACGAAAATTGTTCAGATGTCCGAAAATGCACCACTGGCACCAAAATTGGACCACGGGCGGCACCCCGGACCTCAAAACTGAAAAGTATTCTGAGCTTTATGGTTTTTTACGCATAAGAACGCCCCAGGGACCAGGGGGCACAAAAACCCAAAAGTCTTATTTTCGCACGAAAATTGCACAAATAGCCGAAAATGCACCACGGACACCAAAATTGGACCACGGGACACCACGGACCTCAAAACTGAAAAGTGTTCCAAGCATTATGATTTTTTATGCATAAGAATGCACCAGGGATCACGGGGCACCAAAACCCAAAGTCTGATTTTCGCACGAAAATTGCAAATGGGCCGAAAATGCACCACGGGCACCAAAATGTGACCACGGGGCACCTCGGACCTCAAAACTGAAAAGTGCTCTGAGCATTATGGTTTTTTAATCGTAAGAATGCACCAGGGATCACGGGGCACCAAAACCCAAAAGTCTTATTTTTGCACCAAAATTGTACAAATGGCCGAAAATGCACCAACAACACCAAAATTGAACCACGGGGTACCACGGACCTCAAAACTTAAAAATGTTCCAAGGATTATGGTTTTTTATGCATAAGAATGCACCAGGGATCAAGGGGTACCAAAACCCAAAAGTCTTATTTTCGCACGAAAATTGCACAATGGGCCGAAAATGCACCACGGGCACCAAAATTGGACCACGGGGCACCTCGGACCTCAAAACTTAAAAGTTCTGCGAGCATTATGGTTTTTTATGCATAAGAATGCACCAAGGATCACAGGGCACCAAAACCCAAAAGTCTTATTTTCGCACGAAAATTTCACAAATGGGCGAAAATGCACCACCATAACCAAAATTTAACCCCAGGGCACCTCGGACCTTAAAACTAAAAACTGTTCTGAGTATTATGGTTTTTTATGCATAAGAATGCACCAGGGATCATGGGGAACCAAATCATAAAAGTTTATTTTCGCACGAAAATTTCACAAATGGCCGAAAATGCACCACCAGCACCAAAATGGGACCACGGGGCACCTCGGATCTCAAAAGTAAAAGGTGTTCCAAGCATTATAATTTTTTATGCATAAGAATGCACAAGGGATCACAGGGCACCAAAACCCAAAAGTCTTATTTTCGCACGAAAATTGCTCAAATGGCCGAAAATGCACCAGAGGCACCAAAATTGGACCACGGGGTACGTCGTACCTCAAAACTTAAAAGTTCTCTGAGCATTATGGTTTTTTATGCATAAGAATACACCGGGGTTCACAGGGCACCTAAACCCAAAAGTCTTATTTTCGCGGGAAAATTTCACAAATGGCCGAAATGCACCACTGGCACCAAAATTGGACCACGGGGGGCACCCCGGACCTCAAAACTAACAAGTGTTACCAGCATTATGGTTTTTTATGCACAAGAATGCACCAGGGATCAAGGGCACCAAAACCCAAAGTCTTATTTTCGTACGAAAATTGCACAATGGGCCGAAAATGCACCTCGAGCACCAAAATTGGACAACGAGGCACCTCGGACCTCAAAACTGAAAAGTGCGCTGAGCATTATGGTTTTTTATGCATAAGAATGCACCAGGGATCTCGGCGCACCAAAACCCATAAGCCTTATTTTCACACGAAAATTGAATAATGGGCCGAAAATGCACCACGGGAACCAAAATTGGACCCCGGGGCACCTCGGACCTCAATACTTAAAAGCGGTCCAAGCATTAAGGTTTTTTATGCATAACAATGCACCAAGGACCACGGGGCACCAAAACCCAAAAGTCTTTTTTTCGCACGAAAATTGCACAAATGGCCGAATATGCACCACCGGCACCAAAATTGGACCACGGGGCACCAGAGACCTCAAAACTTAAAAGTGATCCAAGTATTATGGTTTTTTATGCATAAGAATGCACCAGGTATCACGGGGCACCAAATCCCCAAATTCTTATTTTCGCACGATAATTGCACAATGGGCCGAAAATGCACCACTGGCACCAAAATTGGACAACGGGGCACCACGGACCTCAAAACTTAAAAGTGTTCCAAGCATTATGCTTTTTTATGCATAAGAATGCACAAGGGATCACAGGGCACCATAACCCAAAAGTCTTATTTTCACACGAAAATTAATCAATGGGCCAAAAATGCACCACAGGCACCAAAATTGGACCACGAGGCATCTCGGACCTCAATACTAAAAAGTGCTCCGAGCATTATGGTTTTTTATGCATAAGAATGCACCAGGGATCACGGGGCACCAAAACCCAAAGTCTTATTTTCGCACAAAAACTGCACAATGGGCCAAAAATGCACCACAGGCACCAAAATTGGACCACGGGGCACCTCGGACCTCAAAACTTAATAGTTCTCTGAGCATTATGGTTTTTTATGCATAAGAATGCACCAGGAATAACGGGGCACAAAAACCCAAAAGTCTTATTTTCACACGAAAATTCACAAATGACCGAAAATGCACCACCGGCATTAAAATTGGACCACGGGGCACCAAAGACCTCAAAAATTAAAAGTGTTCCAAGCATTATAGTTTTTTATGCATAAGAATCCACCAGGGATCACGGAGCACCCAAATCCAAAATTCTTATTTTCGCACGAAAATTGCTCAAATGTCCGAAAATGCAACACCAGCACCAAAATTGGACCACGGGGCACCTCGGACCTCAAAACTAAAAAGTGTTCCTAGCATTATGGTTTTTTATGCATAAGAATGCATAAGGGATCACGGGGCACCATAACCCAAAAGTCTTATTTTCGCACGAAAATGGCACAATGGGCCGAAAATGCACCACCGGCACCAAAATTTGAGCACGGGGCACCACAGACCTCAAAACTGAAAAGTGCTCCGAGCATTATGGTTTTTAATGCATAAGAATGCACCAGGGGTCACGTGGCACCAAAACCCAAAAGTCTTATTTTCGCACGAAAATTTCACAAATGGCCGAAAATGAAACACCAGCACCAAAATTGGACCACGGGACACGTCGGACCTCAAAACTAAAAAGTGTTCCGAGCATTATGGTATGTTATGCATAAGAATGTGCAAGGGATCACGGGGCACCATAACCCAAATGTCTTATTTTCGCACGAAAATTAAACAATGGGCCAAAAATGCACCACAGGCACCAAAATTGGACCATAGGGCACCTCGGACATCAATACTAAAAAGTGCTCCAAGCATTATGGTTTTTTATGCATAAGAAGGCACCAGGGTTCACGGGGCACCAAAACCCAAAAGTCTTATTTTCGCACGAAAGTTGCACAATGGGCCGAAAATGCACCACGGGCACCAAAATTGGACCACAGGGCACCTCGGACCTCAAACCTGAAAATTGTTCCAAGCATTATGGTTTTTAATGCATAAGAATGCACCAGGGATCACGGCGCACCAAAACGCAAAAGTCTTCTTTTCGCACGAAAATTTTACAAATGGCCGAAAATGCACCACCAGCATTAAAATTGGACCACGGGGCACCACAGACCTCAAAACTTAAAAGTGTTCCAAGCATTATGGTTTTTTATGCATAAGATTGCACCAGGGATCATGGGGCACCAAAACACAAAAGTCTTATTTTTGCACGAAATTTGCTGAAATATCTGAAAATGCACCACTGGCGCCAAAATTGGACCACGGGGAACAACGAACCCCGAAACTGAAAAGTGTTCTGAGCATTATTGTTTTTAATGCATAAGAATGCACTAGGGATCACGGGGCACCAAAACCCAAAAGTCTTATTTTCGCATGAAAATTGCACAATGGGCCAAAAATGCACCACTGGCACCAAAATTGGACCACGGGGCACCACGGACCTCTAAACTGAAAAGAGCTCCAACCATTACGGTTTTCTATGCATAAACATGCACCAGGGATCATGAGGCACCAAAACCCAAAAGTCTTATTTTCGCAAGAAAATGGCATAATGGGCCGAAAATGTACCACGAGCACCAAAACATGACCACGGGGCACCTTGGACCTCAAAATTGAAAAGTGCCCCGAGCATTATGATTTTTTATGCATAAGAATGCACTAGGGATCACGGGACACCAAAATTGCATAAATGGCCGAAAATGCACCCCCGGCACCAAAATTGGACCATGGGGCACCAAAGACCTCAAAACTTAAAAGTGTTCCAAGCATTATGGTTTTTAATGCATAAGAATCCACCAGGGATCACGGGGCACCGAAACCCAAAAGTCTTATTTTCGTACGAAAATTGCTCAAATGTCCGAAAATGCAACACCAGCACCAAAATTGGACCACGGGGCACCTCGGACCTCAAAACTAAAAAGTGTTCTGAGCATTATGATTTTTTATGCATAAAAATGCACAAGGGATCACGGGGCACCAAAACCCAAAAGTCTTATTTTCGCACGAAAATGGCACAATGGGCTGAAAATGCACCGCCGGCACCAAAATTAGACCTCGGGACACCACAGACCTCAAAACTGAAAACTGTTCCAAGCATTATGGTTTTTAATGCATAAGAATGCTCAAGGGATCACTAGGCACCAAAACCCAAAAGTCTTATTTTCGTACGAAAATTGCTCAAATGTCCGAAAATGCAACACCAGCACCAAAATTGGACCACGGGGCACCACAGACCTCAAAACTGAAAAGTGTTCCAAGCATTATGGTTTTTAATGCATAAGAATGCACAAGGGATCACTGGGCACCAAAACCCAAAAGTCTTATTTTCGTACGAAAATTGCTCAAATGTCCGAAAATGCAACACCAGCACCAAAATTGGACCACGGCGCACCTCGGACCTCAAAACTAAAAATTGTTCCGAGCATTATGGTTTTTAATGCATAAGAATGCACAAGGGATCACTGGACACCATAACCCAAAAGTCTTATTTTCGCACGAAAATTAAACAATGGGCCAAAAATGCACCACAGGCACCAAAATTGGACCACGGGGCACCTCGGACCTCAATAATAAAAAGTGCTCCGAGCATTATGGTTTTTTATGCATAAGAATGCACCAGGGATCACGGGGCACCAAAACCCAAGGTCTTATTTTTGCACGAAAATTGCACAATGGGCCGAAAATGCACCACGGGCACTAAAATTGGACCACGGGGCACCTCGGACCTCAAAACTTAAAAGTGCTCTAAGCATTATCGTTTTTTATGCACAAGAATGCACCAAGAATAACGGGGCACCAAAACCCAAAAGTCTTATTTTCAAACGAAAATTTCACAAATGGCCGAAAATGCACCACTGGCATTAAAATTCGACCACGGGGCACCAAAGACCTAAAAAATTAAAAGTTTTCCAAGCATTATAGTTTTTTATGCATAAGAATCCACTAGGGATCACGGGGCACCAAAACCCAAAAGTCTTATTTTCGCATGAATATTGCTCAAATGTCCGAAAATGCAACACCAGCACCAAAATTGGACGACGGGGAACCTCGGACCTCAAAACAAAAAAGTGTTCCTAACATTATGGTTTTTTATGCATAAGAATGCACAAGGGATCATGGGGCACCATAACCCAAAAGTCTTATTTTCGCATGAAAATGGCACTATGGGCCGAAAATGCACCACCGGTACCAAAATTTGAGCATGGGGCACCACAGACCTCAAAACTGAAAAGTGCTCCGAGCATTATGGTTTTTAATGCATAAGAATGCACCAGGGGTCACGGGGCACCAAAACCCAAAAGTCTTAGTTTCGCACGAAAATTTCACAAATGGCCGAAAATGCAACACCAGCACCAAAATTGGACCACGGGGCTCCTCGGACCTCAAAACTAAAAAGTGTTCCAAGCATTATGGTTTGCTATGCATAAGAATGCACAAGGGATCACGGGCCACCATAACCCAAAAGTCTTATTTTCGCACGAAAATTAATCAACGGGACAAAAATGCACCACAGGCACCAAAATTGGACCACGGGGCACCTCAGACCTCAATACTAAAAAGTGCTCCGAGCATTATGATTTTTTATGCATAAGAATGCACCAGGGATCACGGGGAACCAAAATCCAAAGTCTTATTTTGGCACAAAAATTGCACAATGGGCCGAAAATGCACCACGGGCACCAAAATTGGACCACAGGGCACCTCGGACCTCAAAACTTAAAAGTGCTCTGAGCATTATGGTTTTTTATGCATAAGAATGCACCAGGAATCACGGGACACCAAAACCCAAAAGTCTTACTTTCGCACGAAAATTTCACATGGCCGAAAATGCACCACCGGCATTAAAATTGGACCACGGGGCACCAAAGACGTCAAAACTTAAAAGTGTTCCAAGCATTATGGCTTTTTATGCATAAGATTGCGCCAGGGATCACGGGGCACCAAAACCCAAAAGTCTTATTTTTGCACGAAAATTGCTGAAATATCTAAAAATGCACCACTGGCGCCAAAATTGGACCACGGGAAACAACGGACCTCAAAACTGAAAAGTGTTCTGAGCATTATGGTTTTTAATGCATAAGAATGCACCAGGGATCACGGGGCACCAAAAACCAAAAGTCTTATTTTCGCACAAAATTTTCACATATAGCCGAATATGGACCACCGGCACCAAAATTGGACAACGAGCACCACGGACCTCAAAACTGAAAATTCCTCCAAGCATTATGGTTTTTTATGCATAAGAATGCACCAGGGATCTCGGGGCACCAAAACCCGAAAGTCTTATTTCCACATGAAAATTGCACAATGGGCCGAAAATTGGACGACGGGGCACCTCGGACCTCCAAACTGAAAAGTGCTCCGAGCATTATGGTTTTTGATGCATAAGAATGCACCAGGGATCACAGGACACCAAAACCCAAAAGTCTTATTTTCACAGGAAAATTACTCAAATGGTCGAAAATGCATGACCGACACCAAAATTGTACCACGGGACACCACGGACTTGAAAACTCAAAAAGTGTTACGAGCATTATGGATTTTTTTGCATAAGAATGCACCAGGTATCACTGGGCACCAAAACTGAAAAGCCTTATTTTCGCACGAAAATTGCACAATGGGCCGAAAATGCACCACGGGCACCAAAATTGGACCACGGGACACCTCGGACCTCAAAACTAAAAACTACTTCGAGCATTATGGTTTTTTATGCAGAAGAATGCACCATGGATCACGGGGCACCAAAACCCAAAAGTCTTATTTTCGTACGAAAATTGCACAATGGGCCGAAAATGCACCACGGGCACCAAAATTGGACCACGGTGCACCTCGGACCTCAAAACTGAAAAGTGCTCTGAGCATTATGGTTTTTTATGCATAAGAATGCACTAGGGATCATAGGGCACGAAAACCTAAAATTCTTATTTTCGCATGAAAATTGCACAATGGGCTGAAAATGCACTATGGGAAACAAAATTGGACCACGGGGCACCACGAACGTCAAAACTTAAAAGTTCTCCGAGCATTATGCTTTTTTATGCATAAGAATGCACCAGGGATCACGGGGAATCAAAACCCAAAAGTCTTATTTTCATACGAAAATTGCTAAAATGGTTGACAATGCACCACCGGCACAAAAATAGGACCACAGGGCACCACGGACCTCAAAAGTAAAAAGTGTTCCGAGCATTATGGTTTTTTATGCATAAGAATGCACCAGGGATCACGGGGCACCAAAACCAAAAAGTCTTCTTTTCGAACGAAAATTACACAATGGGCTGAAAATGCACCACGGGCACCAAAATTGGACCACGGTGCACCTCGGACCTCAAAACTGAAAAGTGCTCAGAGCATTATGGTTTTTTATGCATAAGAATGCACCACGGTTAACAGGGCACCAAAACCCAAAAGTCTTATTTTCGCACAAAAATTGCACAAATGACCGAAAATGCACCCCCGGCACCAAAATTGGACCACCGGGCGCCATAAATCTCAAGACTAAAAACTATTCCGAGCATTATGGTTTCTTATGCATAAGAATGCACCAAGGATCACGGGGCACCAAAACTCAAAAGTCTTATTTTCGCACGAAAATTGCACAATGGGCCGAAAATGCACCACGGGCACCAAAATTGGACCACGTTGCACCTCAGACCTCAAAACTGAAAAGTGCTCCGAGCATTATAGTTTTTGATGCATAAGAATGCACCAGGGATCACGGGGCACCAAAACCCAAAAGTCTTATTTTCACAAGAAAATTACTCAAATGGCCGAAAATGCACGACCGACACCAAAATTGTACCACGGGACACCACGGACTTGAAAACTCAAAAAGTGTTACGAGCATTATGGTTTTTTTTTGCATAAGAGTGCACCAGGTATCACTGGGCACCAAAACTAAAAAGCCTTATTTTCGCACGAAAATTGCACAATGGGCCGAAAATGCACCACGGGCACCAAAATTGGACCACGGGGCACGTCGGACCTCAAAACTAAAAACTACTTTGAGCATTATGGTTTTTTATGCAGAAGAATGCACCATTGATCACGGGGCACCAAAACCCAAAAGTCTTATTTTCGTACGAAAATTGCACAATGGGCCGAAAATGCACCACGGGCACCAAAACTGGACCACGGTGCACCTCGGACCTCAAAACTGAAAAGTGCTCTGAGCATTATGGTTTTTTATGCATAAGAATGCACCAGGGATCATAGGGCACGAAAACCTAAAAGTCTTATTTTCGCATGAAAATTGTACAATGGGCTGAAAATGCACTTTGGGAAACAAAATTGGACCACGGGGCACCACGAACGTCAAAACTTAAAAGTTCTCCGAGCATTATGCTTTTTTATGCATAAGAATGCACCAGGGATCACAGGGAATCAAAACCCAAAAGTCTTATTTTCACACGAAAATTGCTAAAATGGTTGAAAATGCACAACTGGCACAAAAATAGGACCACGGGGCACCACGGACCTCAAAAGTGAAGTGTTCCGAGCATTGTGGTTTTTTATGCATAAGAATTCACCAGGGATCACGGGGCACCAAAACCGAAAAGTCTTCTTTTCGTATGAAAATTGCACAGTGGGCCGAAAATGCTCCACGAGCACCAAAATTGGACCACGATGCACCTCGGACCTCAAAACTGAAAAGTGCTCAGAGCATTATGGTTTTTTATGCATAAGAATGCACCAGGGTTAACAGGGCACCAAAACCCAAAAGTCTTGTTTTCGCACAAAAATTGCACAAATGGCCGAAAATGCACCCCCGGCACCATAATTGGACCACCGGGCGACAAAAATCTCAAGACTAAAAACTATTCCGAGCATTATGGTTTCTTATGCATAAGAATGCACCAAGGATCACGGGGCACCAAAACCCAAAAGTCTTATTTTCACAGGAAAATTACTCAAATGGCCGAAAATGCATGATCGACACCAAAATTGTACCACGGGACACCACAGACTTGAAAACTCAAAAAGTGTTACGATCATTATGGTTTTTTTTGCATAAGAATGCACCAGGTATCACTGGGCACCAAAACTGAAAAGCCTTATTTTCGCACGAAAATTGCACAATGGGCCGAAAATGCACCACGGGCACCAAAATTGGACCACGGTGCACCTCGGACCTGAAAACTAAAAAGTGTGTCAAGCATTAAGGTTTTTTATGCATAAGAATGCACCAGAGATCACGGGGCACCAAAACCCAGAAGTCTTATTTTCGCAAGAAAATTTCACAAATGGCCGAAAACGCACCACTGGCACCAAAATTGGACCTTGGGGCACCACAGACCTCAAAACTGAAAAGTGCTCCAAGCGTTATGGTTTTTTATTCATAAGAATGCAGCAGGGATCACTGGCTACCAAAATCCAAAAGTCTTATTTTCGCACCAAAATTGCACAAATGGCCGAATACGCACCACAGACCTCAAAACTGAAAAGCGTTCCGAGCGTTATGGTTTTTTATGCATAAGAATGCACCAGGGATCACTAGGCACCAAAATCCAAAAGTCTTATTTTCGTACGAAAATTTCACAAATGGCCGAAAATACACCACAGGCACCAAAATTGGACCACGGGGCACCACGAACCTCAAGACTGAAAACTGTTCCAAGCGTTATGGTTTTCTATGCATAAGAATGGTCCAAGGATCACGGGGCACCAAAACCCAAAAGTCTTTTTTCGCACGAAAATTGCAGAATGGGACGAAAATGCACCACGTGCACTAAAATTGGACCACGGGGCACCTCGGACCTCAAAACTGAAAAGTGCTCCAAGAATTATGGTTTTTTATGCATTAGAATGCACCAGGGATCACGGATCACCAAAACTCAAAAGTCTTATTTTCGGACGAAAATTGCACAATAGGCCGAATATGCACAATAGGCCGAATATGCACCACGGGCACCAAAATTGGACCACGGTGCACCTCGGACCTCAAAACTGAAAAGTGTTCCGAGCATTAAAGTTTTTTATGCATAAGAATGCACCAGGGATCACAGGGCACCAAAACCCAGAAGTCTTATTTTCGCACGAAAATTGCACAAATGGCCGAAAATGCTCCCCCGGCACCAAAATTGGACCACGAAGCACCTCGAACATCAAGACTGAAAACTGTTCCGAGCACTATGGTTTTTTACGCATCAGAATGCACCAGGGATCACAAGACACGAAAACCCAAAAGTCTTATTTTCGCACGAAAATCGCTCAAATGGCCGAAAATGCACCACCGACACAAAAATTGGACCACGGGGCACCACGGACCTCAAAGCTGAAAAGTGTTCCAAGCATTAAGGCTTTTTATGCATAAGAATGCACCAGGGATCACAGGGCACAGAATCCCGGAAGTCTTATTTTCGCACGAAAATTGGACAAATAGACGAAAATGCACCTCCTGCACCAAAATTGGACCATGGGGCACCACGAACATCAAGACTGAAAACTGTTCCTAGCATTATGATTTTTTATGCATAAGAATGCACCAATGATAATGGGGCACCAAAATCCAAAAGTCTTATTTCCGCATGAGAATTGCACAAAGGGCTGAAAATGCACCACGGGCACCAAAATTGGACCCCGGGGCACCTCGGACATCAAAACTGAAAAGTTCTCCGAGCATTATGGTTTTTTATGCATAAGAATGCACCAGCGATCACGGGGCACCAAAATCCAAAAGTCTTATTTTTGCAAGAAAATTGCTCAATTGGCCGAACATGCACCACCGCCACCAAAATTGGACCACGGGGCACCACAGACCTCAAAACTGAAACATGTTCCGAGCATTATGGTTTTTTATGCATAAGAATGCACCAAGGATCACAGGGCACAAAAGCCCAAAAGTCTTGTTTTCGAGCGAAAATTGCATAAATGGCCGAAAATGCACCCCTAGCACCCAAATTGGACCACGGGGCACCACAAACCTCAAGACTGAATACTGTTCCGAGCATTATTATTTTTTATGCATAAGAATGCACCAGAGATCACGAGGCACCGAAATCCAAAAGTCTTATTTCGCACAAAAATTGGACAAATGGACGAAAATGCACCCCCAGCACCAAAATTGGACCACTGGGCACCACGAACCTCAAAACTAAAAAGTATTTTGAGCATTATGGTTTTTTATGCATAAGTATGCACCAAGGATCACGGGGCACAAAAACCCAAAAGTCTTATTTTAGCAAGAAAATTGCACAAAAGGCCGAAAATGCACCACCGACACCAAAATTGGACCACGGGTCACCACGGACCTCAAAACTGAAAAGTGCTCCAAGCAATATGGTATTTTATGCATAAGAATGCCCCAGGGACCATGGGGCACCAAAATACAAAAGTCTTATTTTGGCACGAAAATTGCACAAATGGTCGAATATGCACCACCGGCATCAAAATTGGACCACGAGGCACCACGGACCTCAAAATTGAAAAGTGTTTCGAGCATTATGGTTGTTTATGCATAAGAATGTACTAGGGATCACGGGGCACCGAAACCCAAAAGTCTTATTTTCGCACGAAAATTTTACAAATGGCTGAAAATGCACCACAGGCACCAAAATTGGACCACAGACCTCAAAACTGAAAAGTCCTCCAAGCATTCACTACAAGAATTCTCGCTATTACAGTGGGCTAAATGCCCGCTGTAATCTAAAAAACCCACTGTAAACTGATGGCTTACAGATGGCTAATTATCCCTTTGTAAAAGTCTCATCGATAAATTTGTCGACGACCTCGAAAAAGCCCTCGATAATACAGTGGGCTAAGCCCACTATAACTTGAGGGTAATATAGTGGGTTTAGTCGTCAGTAATTTGACCATCGATAATATCGAGGGAAAAGCCGTTGATAATTGATGAGTAAAAGTACAGGAGAATAATGTCTAAGCAATTACAGTGGGCTAAACCGTCTGTATTACAGTGGGTATTACAGTATGTTTCAAAACCCACTGTAATACAGACGGCTTAGCCCACTGTAATTATATATTTTTTTTAAAATATATATTTACAAAATTATTAGTACCTTGATATATTAATCAATTTCAAATACAAATAATTTAAAAATAGTATCTGTTTCTACATAAAACACTGGTTTAGATTTTGAAAACATAAAAGCAAGTCTAATTACTAATTATAATAGGTGAATCAAAGAAAATTGTTAACAAAAACATCAACTCACAAATCCATCCTTAAAAATATTAAGGAGTTGATAGACAATAGGATTGATACTCTTGGTGAACTTCAAAAAAAAAATTACAACATCCGAAAAACATGGTACAGGGCATGCTACTATTAAGAACACAATAAGAAGAAGAAAAAAAATTTAAAAAGTGACATGCATACATCACAACTGCAAGAGGAAGGCACAATATCCTCAAGCTTGGCATTGAAGATATCAATTCCAAAATGTGGCACTTAGCATGACCATGCTTTCCAGTCTTAAGAAGTCAAAACTTCAACAACCTATTTCAAAAAAAAAAAAGAATATAATTAAAAGGAACATCGAATCAACATCAATATAATTAAAGGGATTTGACCGTGCAGGGGTGTCATTAGAAAATTATGAAAATTTTACTGGAGATAAAAAACATACAAAAAACCAACTTAAAATTGATTTCACACCAAAATTTGCAGCCAATAAATTATGAAAATTCACGCACTAGGCTATTCTGACAGTGTACTACTCAAAACAAAGCCCCAAACAGTCCAATAGTTTGTGTATTTCGAGCAAGTAAATGAAATGGAAAAATTATGCCAATTTTTTTCTAATGATAACCAACACACATGGAGTCATTTTAAAATTGGTTTCACTAAAAAATTCTAAGCCAATAAATCATAAAAACTCATACACTGGAGTTATTTTACCCAAAATTTTCATATTCACATTTTCTCAGCATGCATGTATGTTTCATGTGTTCCCTCAACCAAATCAAGTCAAAATCGCAACATACAATATCTATAGTCTATGTAGATCATAATGAGTATAGAAATCTAGAGGTAAAGCTATCAAACTCAAACAAGTAGACATTAGAAAAGGTATTGAAACACACCGTTACACGTAAGTGGAATTAGAAGAACAGCCCCTTCAACCCATTTTGAAGTCACTTTCTTCTAATTTGAAAATCAAGCAGAAAAAAAACCCTTCAAAAAGAAAAAGAATAAAACACTCTATTAGTCAGGACTAGAAATCTATTAGTCAAGCTTCAAGTGATTGACTATCAAATTAGATGCTCTCTCAATCTTTATTTTATTCTGTTAAAAGTAGGAAACATTGTTTCTCTCCCTGTAATAGAATATTTCCAACTATGGAAATGAGCGTTAAGAGTATTATACATTTATTGATAAATATCAAAGTGTTGAGACACAAAGATACCATTCTTAATCTCTTTAAGCTTTCAATCATTGAGTTTTTTTAATGTCTTTAGCTAGGCCAAGAGGATTTAAGCACTTGAAAGTAACATAGAAAGAAGGCATGGCAATGAGAGCAACACAAAGAAACTAGTTCTGACCTCTCATCAAGATCTTATTCGTATGATCAAAATCAACCAAAACTCACTTAGAAATTTTTCCATGACTATTAAGGAAGGAAAACATTTGTTTATAAAGGGAGACACATTTCTATTAACTATCTTTATGAAAAAATTATAAATACAAAATAACAGAATCGCTAAACTTACTCAGTTGAAAAAAAAACACATGAATTTGAGTTCACAATAACAACACAACACAGGATTCATCATTTTAATTATTCAAAGAAAGACACGGAATCACAAACATAGTTTGCAAATTGATGATCATTTAGTCTTTGGTGGCAGCAAATGAAGTGAATACACATTAGCTAGCATTTTAGGTTGGCTTTGCAGTACACTTTATAATCGCGCGTCCTAACTCCTAATCCAAAGTGGGCTTCTAAACAAATCTCCCTATTAAATTGGGAATTAATTTGGTAAGCAACCTGTCAAGATTAAACTTACCATGCTACATCCTCCTCACACCCCCTACCTATTCCCTCACCCACCTTGCTGAATTGATTGCTCAGAATAATGGGTGGCCATCACCACAAGGGAATAAATTATACATCACCACCCTGTTAAATCCAACCAAATATCCTCTAACTAATTTAATCCTTTGAATAATTTATTTTTGAAAGGTAAAGAAAATGATATATTAATAAAACTTAGCTTTTGCACAAGAAGTGCCAAAACCAAGTCCAAAAGACACCCAACACAGTGCCAGCGTCAAAATTACAAAGGAGTAAGCTATAACTTCTAGCAAGAAAGAACCAAATTTACTCCCTGTAAAAAACACCTTTACAAGATAAATCTGAATAATAAAGTAACGCTTTTTAAAAAGTGTTAATGCTATCCCTTGCTCATTCATTCCGTAACTGTTTCATAAACAGCAAATTGGGTCAACGAGCCACTCCACTTCTTCTTCTTCGAACATCTTTTTTAAATGCTTTGCTTTTCTAATTTCTTCATATATTCTTCTTCCTATCTGCTGATTCTGTTAGGAATTTTTTGGTTTGTCTAACTCTAAATAATACCTGTAACAACTCCAAACAAAAGTGCCCACCATTTATTTGATCCTTTTCCCCTAAGATTGATGGGTCCATTTCCCAGTTTCCTCATAAACCAAAAACTCCATCTATATTCCGTATGGTTGATTTTTAATCCAGGGATCATCATATCGTAACAACAAAAGAAACAGAGACAGGCAAGAGAGAACTCCAAACGAAAAATCAAGAGAGAAGTGAAAATACCTGATCGTGCTCAATTTAAAATCGAAATGGAAGCTCCAAAATCGTTACGTTCGAAACCCTAATCCTTTGCACGCGCGCCCTTGTGCTTATTGTGGTCATAGCAGGTTCTAGTAGAGAGCCACAACGGATTCCAGAGCTTGGAGAGAAGGCTTCGTGAGTTGGGAGCCAAACCTGTGCAACGGAGTCCCAATGAGTGGTTATGGAGGAAAGAAACCGTCAAGGAAGGGGGCGCTCGGAGAGAAGAAGAAGATGAAGTAGGGTTCAAGTGGGTGTGTGCGGCGGTGACTGAGAGGGGAGGGAGATTTTAAATTTTATCTTTCTTAATTTTAATTTTAATTGAAATGAGGCTTAATTGCAGATTTTACCATCCAACTTTCATAATTTTGTAAATTTTACCATTCAAATTTTAATTTTGCAAATTTTACCACTCAACTTTCATAATTTTACAAATTTTACCACCCAAGTTTTAATTTTTCAAATTTTACCACCCAAGTTTTCAATTTTTGCACATTTTACCACCTAAGTTTTCAATTTTTGTGCATTTTACCATCCTGATGTTTCACAAATTTTTTTTTTTTTTAATTCTTTAACTTTTTTTTTGGTAAAATATCAGAGTGGTAAAATGTGCAAAAATTGAAAATTTGGGTGGTAAAATTTGCAAAATTAAAACTTTGGTGGTAAAATTTGCAAAATTATGAAAGTTGGGTGGTAAAATTTACAATTAAGCCTTGAAATTATAAAACAAATTACAGTGGGTTTTACCCACTATAATCTTAATTTTAATTATAGTGGGTCTTACCCACTATAACTTTTTTACATTTATATAAATATGTATTTTTAAACGTAGCAGGTGTTGTGATAAAATATACTGTAATTATCGACGGCTTAGCCGTCTCTAATTACAGTGGGTTTAACCCACTATAGTTACTTTATTTTTATTTTAGAGACGGTAAAGCCCACTTTAAATTATTGACGAAAAAATCCACTATAATCCCTCGATATTATAGGTTGAAAAGCCGTCTGTAATTTACTAGTAGACAGACCCACTATAATCTGTCTATATTACTGACTGTTTCGTAGCCCACTGTAATAAACCCGCTGTAATAGCGAACATTCTTGTAGTGATTATGGTATTTTATGCATAAGAATGCACCCGGGATCAAGGGGCACCAAAACCCAAAAGTCTTATTTTCGCATGAAAATTGCATAACCCGAAAAAGCACCACGGGCACCAAAATTGGACCACGGGGCACATCAACCTTAAAATCGAAAAGTTCTCTGAGCATTACGGTTTTTTATGCATAAGAATGCACCAGAGATTACGGGACACAAAAACCCAAAAGTCTTATTTTCACGCTAAAATTGCACAAATGGCCGAAAATTCACCCCCGGCACCAAAATTGAACCACGGGGCACCACGAACTCAAGACTGAATACTATTCCGAGCATTATTGTTTTTTATGCATAAAAATGCACCAAGGATCACGGGGCACCAAAACCCAAAAGTCTTATTTTAGCAAGAAAATTGCACAAAAGGCCGAAAATACAAATCAGGCACAAAAATTGGACCACGGGGCACCACGGACCTCAAAACTGAAAAGTGCTCCAAGCAATATGGTATTTTATGCATAAGAAGAATGCACCAAGAATCACGGAGCACCAAAACACAAAAGTCTTATTTTCGTACGAAAATTGTACAAATGGCCGAATATGCACCACCGGCACCAAAATTGGACCACGAGGCACCACGGACTTCAAAATTGAAAAGTGTTCCGAGCATTATGATTTTTTATGCATAAGAATGCACCAGGGATCACAGGGCACCAAAACCCAAAAGTCTTATTTTCGGACGAAAATTTAACAAAATGGCCGAAAATGAGGCACATGCACCAAAATTGGACCACGGGGCACCACAGACCTCAAAACTGAAAAGTGCTCCAAGCATTATGGTTTTTTATGCATAAGAATGCACCAGGGATCACGGGGCACCAAAACCCAAAAGTCTTATTTTCGCACGAAAATTGCACAATGGACCGAAAATGCACCACAGGCACCAAAATTAGACCACGGGGCACCTCGGACCTCAAAACTGAAAAGTGCTTCGAGCATTATGGTTTTTTATGCATAAGAATGCACCAGGGATCACGGGGCACCAAAATCCAAAAGTCTTATTTTCGCACGAAAATTGCACAAATGGGTGAAAATGCACCACCTGCACCAAAATTGGACCACGGGGTACCACGGACCTCAAAACTATAAAGTACTCCAAGAAATATGGTTTTTTATGCATAAGAATACACCAAGGATCACAGGGCACCAAAACCCAAAAGTCTTAGTTTCGCACGAAACTTGCACAAAGGGCCGAAAATGCACCACGGGCACCAAAATTGGATCACGGTGCACCTCAGAACGCAAAACTGAAAAGTTCTTTGAGCATCATGATTTTTTATGCATAAGAATGCACCAAGGGATCACGGGGCACCAAAACCAAAAAGTTTTATTTTCGTACGAAAATTGTTCAATTGGCTGAAAATGCACCACTGGCACCAAAATTGGATCACGGGGCACCGCGGACCTCAAAAGTGAAAAGTGTTCTGAGCATTATGGTTTTTTATGCATAAGAATGCACCAGGGATCACGGGGCACCAAAACCCAAAAAGTCTTATTTTGGCACGAAAATTGGACAACGGGCCGAAAATGCACCACGGACACCAAAATTGGACCACGGTGCACCTCAGAACGCAAAACTGAAAAGTGCTTTGAGCATCATGGTTTTTTATGCATAAGAATGCACTAGGGATCACGGGGCACCAAAACCCAAAAGTCTTATTTTCGCACGAAAATTGCACAAATGCCCGAAAATGCACACCAGGCACCAAAATTGGACCACGAGGCACCACGAACCTCAACACTGAAAACTGTTCCGAGCATTATGGTTTTTTATGCATAAGAATGAACCAAGTATCACGGGGCACCAAAACCCAAAAGTCTTATTTTCGCACCAAAGTTGCACAATGGGACGAAAATGCACCACTTGCACTAAATTTAGACCACGGGGTACCTCGGTCCTCAAAACTGAAAAGTGCTCCAAGTATTATGGTTTTTTATGCATAAGAATGCACCAGGGATCACGGGGCACAAAAACAAAAAAGTGTTATTTTCGCACGAAAATTGCACAATGGGCCGAAAATGCACCACGGGCACCAAAAATGGACCAAGGGGCACGTCGAACCTCAAAACTTATAAATTCTCCGAGCATTATGGTTTTTTATGCATAAGAATGCACCAAGGATCAAGGTGCACCAAAATCCAAAGGTCTTATTTTCGCAAGAAAATTGCACAATTGGCCGAAAATGCACCACCGGCACAAAAATTGGACCGCGGGGCACCTCACACCTCAAAACTGAAAAGTATTATGAGCATTATGGTTTTTTATGCATAAGAATGCACCAAGGATCATGGGGCACCAAAACCCAAAAGTCTTATTTTCGCGCGAAAATTGTACAATGGGCCGAAAATGCACCACAGGCACCAAAATTAGACCACGGGGCACCTCGGACCTAAAACCTGAAAACTGCTTCGAACATTATGGTTTTTTATGCATAAGAATGCACCATGGATCACGGGGCATTAAAACCCGAAAGTCTTATTTCCGCACGAAAATTGCACAAATGGTCGAAAATGCACCCCCGGCACCAAAATTGGACCACGGGGCACTTCGGACCTCCAAACTGAAAAGATTTCTGAGCATTATGGTTTTTTATGCATCATAATGGACCAGGGATCAGGGGTTACCAAGACACAAAAGTCTTATTTTCGCACGAAAATTGCACAAAAGGCCAAAAATGCACCCCCGGCACCAAAATTGAACCATGGGACATCACGGATGTAACGACCCATCTTCGTTACAGATTTGTTATACTAAAGATTTTATTTCATTAAATTTTAAAAACTCTCTAATTAGTTTATTGATAAAATATTGGATAATTTTTTTTTCCGCGATTCCCAAAACTGACAGATAAAAATTAAAGCTTAATTTATAAATATCTCTTATACAAAACTTAACTAAATAAAACTATGTGTACATACATCTTTTCACATGATAAATACATAATACCCCTAACTGGTTCATTTTATACATAAGACCAAACAAAGAAATGGAAAGAAATGATAATGTCTTCAATCCCTCGTATGCTCTATCCACAAACTCTCCAAGAGAAAGATCCACCTAAAAACCATCTGCTCCCCCGAACACGATGTCCGAGATCATCACAGGCACGAACCACATGTGCAAACATTGCAAGGGTAAGCTTACCAAACAAAACTATACATATAAGAAAATAAGTGAATTTCCAATTATTAAGGAAAAGGACGAAAAACTAGATTTTGTATACTTCAAAATACTATATATAATAACTGAAAATGTTATACAAAACTTAGTTCATAAACATATTTATAACATGAATCATCAACAAGATCAACCACATACACCATCACCACTAATCACAATGAGTCATAACATCATAAGTCACACAATTAAAACAATTGCAGTATGATTTATGCAAATGCAGTTTTGACTCAAAATCATTTTGACCCTGCTCCATGGAGACTTCCCCTTTGAGTGTTTAGTAAGTAACTGGCCTACCATTACATACTGCAATTCAGCTATCAGCCCCTACTAAACGCGAATAAACTAAACAGAATTAGGAGATCAGGATACCCGGAAGGCCACCACGACCGCATCTCTGTCCAGATTACAGCCACATATGGAATTGCCAATATCCTTCACCCCACAGACTATATAATCACAGACTATACAGCTCTGTCTAACTTATTCTGCTCACCCCAAAGATTCAATTCTCAAATCATATTCATTTCACATGACTACCGCAGTCTCGGTTAGTCAACAAAATCATTTCTCATATATCAACTTGTTTCTCATGACTACCGCAATCCCGGTTAGTCAACATTTATTCTTTCTTTTCTTTCTTTTCTTTTCTTTCTTTTCTTTTCTTTTCTTTCTTTTCTTTTCTTTTCTTTTTTTTCATTTCATGGCTACCGCAGTCCCGGTTAGCCAACATTAATTATTTTTCACTTGAATCTTTATAAATCCCCCAAAAAGACTCATGCATATGCAATATGTTAATAATCACAATTAAATAAGTAATTTTAAACAATCTCCTACAAAAATATAAACATTCAACAATTTTCAACATCATTCACAACACAATCAAGCCAAATCAAGCAATTTCAATCCAACAACAAACCAACCAATAAATTTCAATCCATCACAACACATCATCCAATCAATCAAACATGGTTCCAAACAATTATTTCAAGCTTCTAATATCAATTATATTAAAACCCAAAATCAATTTCAAGAAAATTTGGGCATGGTCTCCTTTGTTTTAGGAGCCTTTCCAAGTAATTTAGAGAATCAAAAACAAAAACAATCAGTCCATACACACTCACACAGCCACTGCCAGGAGAATCAAATACCCATTTTTCATCAATTTTAAATTCAACCACCAATCAACTCAACATAAACAGCAAAAGGGGCAGGCATGCTATATGTGATTGAGCCCCCTAACTCTCAATCACACTTAAACTGAAAATATAAATCACAAGGAAGCTTCCCTTACCTTGAATCCTCTTTCTCCTTTTCTCCTTTGTCTTCTTTAAATTTTTGGATTTTTCTCCCAAATATTTCTCTCTGAATATAAGATCTCACTGATACAAGCAATTCACATGCACAACAATTTTCAGCACTCTTTGCCCGAGGATCACATTCCTCCCGGTCTCCAATTCACAGTTAATAACAGAACAATCATTAATAACCAATAATCTAATAACTCAAACTCAATCATCACAAATCATTGCATTCATATTTCTATGGAAACTTCCCTTTTTAGGTGAAATTATTCCTTAACAAGTACAATTAAAGGCATTAAAACCAAATACACAATTAATATAATTAAATTTCATGTGGACACATAGAGCTGTACACACACACCAAAAATTATTTGATGCATCATATCAATTTTAAATTTCATGAGATTTTACAGAGAAACTATACATCATTCATATTTCATCATATAAATTTATCTCACGAAAATTCAACCCACAAATATTATTTTTGAATTAAAAACAGTGGCTGGACATACTCTGTCAAACACAATTCCATATTTTTAGAAAATAGCATATCAAATTAGTTTTATGTGAAATTTTACAGAGAATATCTCCAACATGTGGACCATCACATATAATTTCCTCAGTACCAAAAATCCACCAAAAATACCTTTTTTGAATTTCCAAATCATTATTTCTCCAGAACACAGTTTTCAATAAGAAAATGTAATTAATTACAAAAGGTACTTACAAAATTCTGAGAAAATCCATGGATATTCCACATGGTCAAAACAGTATTAATAAATTTTCTCAAGACCAAATTCTCACAAAAAGTAATTTTCTACATTTAATTTCTCTACTGTCCAGCTTTTCGGTTTTTCCAACATTAAATCACTAAAAATACTTCCCAGGCTTTTCTGACCTTACAAAAATTCAGAGATGACCCTCATGATGCATAAAATGAACTCATGGTTCCAGTTTTCCAAAATCATGTCCCAAAATTCTTGTAAAAATCAAAACAGTCCCATTCTCAGAATCAACAGTTTTTAAAAATAATTCCGGTAAAAATAGTTACAGTACTCAAAAAAATCTGAAAAAAATACCATGATATCCAGAGGCATCAAAACATAAGAAAATGTATTTACATCCTCAAAAACCTGCACGAAAACCGAGACGAAAAATCCACACAGTCACAGGACCCAAATCTCAAGTAGCTTATTTCGGGTTTTCAAAATTATTTACAGACCATCAACAACAGCCACAATCCATATTTAACAAGAAAACAAGGAAATAGCTTAGGAAAAAAAAAGAAACCCCTCCATACCTCGATGAAATCGAAATCCAATCGGTTGGTTTTGAAGCTCTAGTCTCCCTCTATGATATATCCAATTTTAATCGGTAGAAACTTTGATTTGGAGGCTCAAATATTAGAGAGATGCAGAATATTTAGAGAGAAGGAGAGACAGCAGAGGGTTCTCAGCGAGGAAGAAGAGAAGAACGAAGAAATGACGGGAAGAGAAGCGGTTCACGTTTCTTATTTGGCATAATTTTACAATTTTGCTATTTGCAGCCACACTTCCTCTAAGGACACCCCTCTTCTCTTATTTTTTTTTCTACAACTTACGAAACTTACGTAAAAGTCCCAAAAATCTCACAATAACACTATGAATTAATTTAATTTCCTTTTACGGTATTTATCAAACACTTAATATACGTTACGAAAAATCACAGTGTTACAATTCTCTCCAACAAGAAAATTTCTAATTAAATCTCTCACTTTCATACTTATTGGGTTTTAATTTTCGGGATGTTACAATACTCCCCTCCTTTTAGGAATTTCGTCCCTGAAATTCATTGAATGTTGGGTTAAGCTAAGCTAGGGCTATAATCATCTTTGCCTACTCTCAGGCCAATCTATTTTTCTATAGCTAATCTTAGACTTCTGTCATAAGGAAGTGTTCCTCTTAAGGGCTCGTTTCTAACTTACTATCTCTTTCTCCAACACAAAGCATAGATAAGGTCGTTCACAAAGGGTATATATGGTTTTCATCTAAGCAGATTCACTCTCAAGGCTATAGGCTCACTAACATAGAGTGGATTCGATAGAAATTTATCTAAGTTACTAGGTAGACAGTATAGCTATCTTCAAGGCAATACTTAAATCTACTCAACATTGAAGATTTAGAGTTAATGTATCCTATATAAGTTGTAGGTAAACTACTAGGTAGGCCTCTAGGTCAAGAACAAGTCTTTCACCTAAGGATTTCCTTTGAATTGAGCTTTCTAAGAGGTGATTTTGGGAAGCAACCCTATGATACAGAATTGTTTTCACTTTAGAACCCAAAAACAGATTTATTTCACTTAAAAACAAGATTGTGAATTTTGGTTTCATCCAAGTCGGAGTTACGGTTTGAAAACTACGCGCATTTTAAGTTTGCAGTTTTAAGGAATTGTAGAAAACGGTTTACTACGCCAATTGAGCTACAGAACTTGAAATCATTTGGGACTTGAAAACAGATTTAATATGCATTAAATGTGACCTAATGGTTTTGGTTTGACTCAAAAACTCAAAGCAGTTTGGAAATGGCGCACACTATAAGTTTGCAAAATGCATGTTTCTACAAAACTGGTTTTTCTACCAAATTCACTGTATAATGCTTAAACTCATGTGGGACCTCAAAACAGATTTAGAGGGTACTAAAACAAGGTTGTGGGCTTTGGTTTCACTCTAAAATCTCAAACGGTTTGAAAATGGCGTACGTTTCAAGTTTCAGGTTAAAAACGGCTTAGAAAAGAGGTGGTTTTCAAAGGTGAATTTAAAATCCATAGGGAGAAACTTTGTAAATCCCAAAAACAGATTTTTATATACCTAAAAATAGGATTGTAGGAATTGGTCTCACCTCAAAATTCATCTCAGATCAAAATCTAGGCATTTCGGGTCACTTAAGGAACTAGTTTTGGGTCAAAATGAACTTAGGGATCCAAAATGAGCTACATAAGTCCAATGGCTATGAAATTTTGTGGAGAACTAGAATTTGGTAATACAAAATTGTGGAAAAAGGTTTCGTTCCGAAAATCATCCTATACAAGGAGTTATGCAGTGCCAAAATTGGCCTTTTTACCATTTCGGGTCATTTCTAAGGTACCTAAAATGTGCAATTTTGACTCTTATCATTTTGTTTTGATTTTGATAGTTTAAACTCACTATTTTGAGCATGGTATGATACTAAAACACAATGCTTAGCTATGGATTAAGGATATTGATGTTCTACTCCAATTATAGGCTTACCTAAGCACTTGTTAAGGTAAATCTAGTGATTTTGGCTAAGTATTTAAACTATACTTACTAAGTTCATCTAGATGGGTTACTTGCTACTTTGTTTTTGAATAATGACTATAATTCTTAGCTCAACGACTCTTCCAACACCCTTCATACATGTCTAGACCTCAACTTTCTATGTCTAAACACTACCAAAGACTTTTCCTATAATTTTTTCACATTTTTCTCTTCATAGAAGGTATTCTAAATATGATTTAAGTCTCTAACTTACAGCTACATCCTATTATCATAATTCCAACCAAATCACCATTTGGATAATTTCTAAATTGTCTCAAACCATTCCAATCTACTATCACCAATTTAATCACTTATTGAATTCGACTTTTAACATCCAAATCACACTTTCAAACTTTGCAATCACTTACCTCCCCATCTTAAACACTCTGCTATTATTCTAGCATTTGTATCTTATTTCACCCACTAAATCATGACCTAATCATCAAGGACCATCGTGCTTACACACTACGCTTCCGCTACGTACTCTGATTCTACAAACTCGGAGTTTTGGACCTTCTTTCCCAACCACCTCAAGGATACGAACTCATACTCTCAGAACATGAAGAACAAGGACAACAACACAACTTAGACAATATTTCAAGAAATTTAGTAATAGGAGGGAAAGTCATCTCGACAGAGTCCTGAGTGCGCATCTCACAACTCTATCACGAATCATTTCTTCCTTGAAAGTTTCCATCTTGCTCGAATGCAAGAAAAATAGAAGAAGCAACTCCTCCATGTGGATCAAAAGACTCATAAGACTTGAGAACAATACATCCCCATGAAGTAAATGACTCTCATTGGGATTAAAGACAACTCAATCACCATTGATATAATTTCTCAGAACACGATCAATAAATTTATTTCCACTGGAGACATAGACACTGAAAGAAGCTCAGGTTACCACATGATTAAAAGAAACATCATGTGCAATGCATCATTCATACGGAATGAATGACCCTTCTAAGAATTGAGATATTTCATTTACATGAATAGTAGGCTACTCAAAAGTAGACTACTTGAAACATGTCCAATCGACTCATTCTTACAAGAAGAGCAATGATAAAATAAAATATCCAACATCACTATACAACTTGGAAGAGAATAGAATGCATAAGGCATTTACTCATAAGAAGTCAAAACAACTTGATAACAAGAGGGACAACTCATGCATAATGCATAGACTTCTCTATCACACTCAATCCATTATCCCACTATAGATGCCAAGGTCTTAAGGATTCCTTAAGGCAAAAGCACAGTCTAGAGAAATAACCTTGTCCCTTAGTTTTTTTTTTTTTTTTTTGATGTCTAACTAATCTCAATTCTATTGGCAATTCTATGGACTATTACACATCCTTAAGATGTCGGCATTTCCTTTTAACGACATTGCATCAACGATCTCACATGCCTATAATCCAACAAATCATACATTGCCACCACAGTAGTTAATGCAAGATTACGCTGTTACAAACAACTTCATATCTTACACCACCACCCACACATAGTAGGAGTAAGATTACACAACATATAGCATACAATGTTTCTTTCACCACTATTAAACAACAGTCGGTGCAAAAGCAAGCAGCTCAATCAATTCATCCTACATTGCTATTAAAGAATAGTCAATGTGGAATCACACAACATCAAACAATTCATCAATACTGTCATTAAGCGACAGCCAAACCAATCACACACAGCACAAACAATGGTTAAGTCCACACCCCAGTCTTGGTAGGACGAACTGCTCTGATACCACTATTGTAACGACCCATCTTCGTTACAGATTTGTTATACTAAAGATTTTATTTCATTAAATTTTAAAAACTCTCTAATTAGTTTATTGATAAAATATTGGATAATTTTTTTTTCCGCGATTCCCAAAACTGACAGATAAAAATTAAAGCTTAATTTATAAATATCTCTTATACAAAACTTAACTAAATAAAACTATGTGTACATACATCTTTTCACATGATAAATACATAATACCCCTAACTGGTTCATTTTATACATAAGACCAAACAAAGAAATGGAAAGAAATGATAATGTCTTCAATCCCTCGTATGCTCTATCCACAAACTCTCCAAGAGAAAGATCCACCTAAAAACCATCTGCTCCCCCGAACACGATGTCCGAGATCATCACAGGCACGAACCACATGTGCAAACATTGCAAGGGTAAGCTTACCAAACAAAACTATACATATAAGAAAATAAGTGAATTTCCAATTATTAAGGAAAAGGACGAAAAACTAGATTTTGTATACTTCAAAATACTATATATAATAACTGAAAATGTTATACAAAACTTAGTTCATAAACATATTTATAACATGAATCATCAACAAGATCAACCACATACACCATCACCACTAATCACAATGAGTCATAACATCATAAGTCACACAATTAAAACAATTGCAGTATGATTTATGCAAATGCAGTTTTGACTCAAAATCATTTTGACCCTGCTCCATGGAGACTTCCCCTTTGAGTGTTTAGTAAGTAACTGGCCTACCATTACATACTGCAATTCAGCTATCAGCCCCTACTAAACGCGAATAAACTAAACAGAATTAGGAGATCAGGATACCCGGAAGGCCACCACGACCGCATCTCTGTCCAGATTACAGCCACATATGGAATTGCCAATATCCTTCACCCCACAGACTATATAATCACAGACTATACAGCTCTGTCTAACTTATTCTGCTCACCCCAAAGATTCAATTCTCAAATCATATTCATTTCACATGACTACCGCAGTCTCGGTTAGTCAACAAAATCATTTCTCATATATCAACTTGTTTCTCATGACTACCGCAGTCCCGGTTAGTCAACATTTATTCTTTCTTTTCTTTCTTTTCTTTTCTTTCTTTTCTTTTCTTTTCTTTCTTTTCTTTTCTTTTCTTTTTTTTCATTTCATGGCTACCGCAGTCCCGGTTAGCCAACATTAATTATTTTTCACTTGAATCTTTATAAATCCCCCAAAAAGACTCATGCATATGCAATATGTTAATAATCACAATTAAATAAGTAATTTTAAACAATCTCCTACAAAAATATAAACATTCAACAATTTTCAACATCATTCACAACACAATCAAGCCAAATCAAGCAATTTCAATCCAACAACAAACCAACCAATAAATTTCAATCCATCACAACACATCATCCAATCAATCAAACATGGTTCCAAACAATTATTTCAAGCTTCTAATATCAATTATATTAAAACCCAAAATCAATTTCAAGAAAATTTGGGCATGGTCTCCTTTGTTTTAGGAGCCTTTCCAAGTAATTTAGAGAATAAAAAACAAAAACAATCAGTCCATACACACTCACACAGCCACTGCCAGGAGAATCAAATACCCATTTTTCATCAATTTTAAATTCAACCACCAATCAACTCAACATAAACAGCAAAAGGGGCAGGCATGCTATATGTGATTGAGCCCCCTAACTCTCAATCACACTTAAACTGAAAATATAAATCACAAGGAAGCTTCCCTTACCTTGAATCCTTTTTCTCCTTTTCTCCTTTGTCTTCTTTAAATTTTTGGATTTTTCTCCCAAATATTTCTCTCTGAATATAAGATCTCACTGATACAAGCAATTCACATGCACAACAATTTTCAGCACTCTTTGCCCGAGGATCACATTCCTCCCGGTCTCCAATTCACAGTTAATAACAGAACAATCATTAATAACCAATAATCCAATAACTCAAACTCAATCATCACAAATCATTGCATTCATATTTCTATGGAAACTTCCCTTTTTAGGTGAAATTATTCCTTAACAAGTACAATTAAAGGCATTAAAACCAAATACACAATTAATATAATTAAATTTCATGTGGACACATAGAGCTGTACACACACACCAAAAATTATTTGATGCATCATATCAATTTTAAATTTCATGAGATTTTACAGAGAAACTATACATCATTCATATTTCATCATATAAATTTATCTCAAGAAAATTCAACCCACAAATATTATTTTTGAATTAAAAACAGTGGCTGGACATACTCTGTCAAACACAATTCCATATTTTTAGAAAATAGCATATCAAATTCGTTTTATGTGAAATTTTACAGAGAATATCTCCAACATGTGGACCATCACATATCATTTCCTCAGTACCAAAAATCCACCAAAAATACCTTTTTTGAATTTCCAAATCATTATTTCTCCAGAACACAGTTTTCAATAAGAAAATGTAATTAATTACAAAAGGTACTTACAAAATTCTGAGAAAATCCATGGATATTCCACATGGTCAAAACAGTATTAATAAATTTTCTCAAGACCAAATTCTCACAAAAAGTAATTTTCTACATTTAATTTCTCTACTGTCCAGCTTTTCGGTTTTTCCAACATTAAATCACTAAAAATACTTCCCAGGCTTTTCTGACCTTACAAAAATTCAGAGATGACCCTCATGATGCATAAAATGAACTCATGGTTCCAGTTTTCCAAAATCATGTCCCAAAATTCTTGTAAAAATCAAAACAGTCCCATTCTCAGAATCAACAGTTTTTAAAAATAATTCCGGTAAAAATAGTTACAGTACTCAAAAAAATCTGAAAAAAATACCATGATATCCAGAGGCATCAAAACATAAGAAAATGTATTTACATCCTCAAAAACCTGCACGAAAACCGAGACGAAAAATCCACACAGTCACAGGACCCAAATCTCAAGTAGCTTATTTCGGGTTTTCAAAATTATTTACAGACCATCAACAACAGCCACAATCCATATTTAACAAGAAAACAAGGAAATAGCTTAGGAAAAAAAAAGAAACCCCTCCATACCTCGATGAAATCGAAATCCAATCGGTTGGTTTTGAAGCTCTAGTCTCCCTCTATGATATATCCAATTTTAATCGGTAGAAACTTTGATTTGGAGGCTCAAATATTAGAGAGATGCAGAATATTTAGAGAGAAGGAGAGACAGCAGAGGGTTCTCAGCGAGGAAGAAGAGAAGAACGAAGAAATGACGGGAAGAGAAGCGGTTCACGTTTCTTATTTGGCATAATTTTACAATTTTGCTATTTGCAGCCACACTTCCTCTAAGGACACCCCTCTTCTCTTATTTTTTTTTCTACAACTTACGGAACTTACGTAAAAGTCCCAAAAATCTCACAATAACACTATGAATTAATTTAATTTCCTTTTACGGTATTTATCAAACACTTAATATACGTTACGAAAAATCACAGTGTTACAATTCTCTCCAACAAGAAAATTTCTAATTAAATCTCTCACTTTCATACTTATTGGGTTTTAATTTTCGGGATGTTACAACGGACCTCAAAACCGAAATGTGCTTCGAGCATTGTGGTTTTTTATGCATGAGAATGCACCAGGGATCACGGGGCACCAAAACCCAAAAGTCTTATTTTCGCACGAAAATTGCACAAATGCCTTAAAATGTACCCCGGCACCAAAATTGGACCACGAGGCACCACCGACCTCAAAACTGAAAAGTGTTCCGAGCATTATGGTTTTTTATGGATATGAATGCACCAAGGATCACGGGGCACCAAAACCCAAAAGTCTTATTTTCGCACGAAAATTTTTCGAATGGCCGAAAATGCACCACAGGCACCAAAATTGGTCCACGGGGCACCGCGGACCTCAAAATTGAAAAGTGTTCAGAGCATTATGGTTTTTTATGCATAAGAATGCACCAAGGATCACGGGGCACCAAAACCCAAAAGTCTTATTTTGGCACGAAAATTGGACAACGGGCCGAAAATGCACCACGGGCACCAAAATTGGACCACGGTGCACCTCAGAACGCAAAACTGAAAAGTGTTTCGAGCATGATGGTTTTTTATGCATAAGAATGTGTAACACCCCGAAAATTAAAACCCAATAAGTATGAAAGTGAGAGATTTAATTAGAAATTTTCTTGTTGGAGAGAATTGTAACACTGTGATTTTTCGTAACGTATATTAAGTGTTTGTTAAATACCATAAAAGGAAATTAAATTTAAATTTATAGTGTTATTGTGAGATTTTTGGAACATTTACGTAAGTTCCGTAAGTTGTAGAAAAAAAAAATAATAAGAGAAGAGGGGGTGTCCTTAGAGGAAGGGTGTCTGCAAATAGCAAAATTGTAAAATTATGCCACTTAAGATGCGTGATCTGCTTCTCTTCCCCTTATTCTTCGTTCTTCTCTTCTTCCTCCGGGAGAAACCCTCTGCTCTCTCTCATTCTCTCTGCATCTTTTCTCTAATATTTGAGTCTCCAAATCAAAGTTTCTACCGATTAAAATTGGATATATCATAGAGGGAGACTAGAGCTTCAAAATCAACCGATTGGATTTCGATTTCATCGAGGTATGTGGGGGTTTCCTTTTTTTTTCCTAAGCTATTTTCTTATTTTCTTGTTAAATATGGATTGTGGCTGTTGTTGATGGTCTGTAAATAATTTTGAAAACCCGAAATAAGCTACTTGAGATTTGGGTCCTGTGACTGTGTGGATTTTTCGTCTCGGTTTTCGTGCAGGTTTTTGAGGATGTAAATACATTTTCTTATGTTTTGATGCCTCTGGATATCATGGTATTTTTTTCAGATTTTTTTGAGCACTGTAACTATTTTTACCGGAATTATTTTTAAAAACTGTTGATTCTGAGAATGGGACTGTTTTGATTTTTACAAGAATTTTGGGACATGATTTTGGAAAACTGGAACCATGAGTTCATTTTATGCATCATGAGGGTCATCTCTGAATTTTTGTAAGGTCATAAAAGCCTGGGAAGTATTTTTAGTGATTTAATGTTGGAAAAACCGAAAAGCTGGACAGTAGAGAAATTAAATGTAGAAAATTACTTTTTGTGAGAATTTGGTCTTGAGAAAATTTAGTAATACTTTTTTGACCATGTGGAATATCCATGGATTTTCTCAGAATTTTGTAAGTACCTTTTGTAATTAATTACATTTTCTTATTGAAAACTGTGTTCTGGAGAAATAATGATTTGGAAATTCAAAAAAGGTATTTTTGGTGGATTTTTGGTACTGAGGAAATTATATGTGATGGTCAACATGTTGGAGATATTCTCTGTAAAGTTTCACATAAAACGAATTTGATATGCTATTTTCTAAAAATATGGAATTGTGTTTGACAGAGTATGTCCAGCCACTGTTTTTAATTCAAAAATAATATTTGTGGGTTGAATTTTCGTGAGATAAATTTATATGATGAAATATGAATGATGTATAGTTTCTCTGTAAAATCTCATGAAATTTCAAATTGATATGATGCATCAAATAATTTTTGGTGTGTGTGTACAGCTCTATGTGTCCACATGAAATTTAATTATATTAATTGTGTATTTGGTTTTAATGCCTTTAATTGTACTTGTTAAGGAATAATTTCACCTAAAAAGGCAAGTTTCCATAGAAATATGAATGCAATGATTTGTGATGGATTGAGTTTGAGTTATTGGATTATTGGTTATTAATGATTGTTCTGTTATTAACTGTGAATTGGAGACCGGGAGGAATGTGATCCTCGGGCAAAGAGTGCTGAAAATTGTTGTGCATGTGAATTGCTTGTATCAGTGAGATCTTATATTCAGAGAGAAATATTTGGGAGAAAAATCCAAAAATTTAAAGAAGACAAAGGAGAAAAGGAGAAAAAGGATTCAAGGTAAGGGAAGCTTCATTGTGATTTATATTTTCAGTTTAAGTGTGGTTGAGAGTTAGGGGGCTCAATCACATATAGCATGCCTGCCCCTTTTTCTGTTTATGTTGAGTTGATTGGTGGTTGAATTTAAAATTGATGAAAAATGGGTATTTGATTCTCCTGGCAGTGGCTGTGTGAGTGTGTATGGACTGATTGTTTTTGTTTTTGATTCTCTAAATTACTTGGAAAGGCTCCTAAAACAAAGGAGACCATGCCCAAATTTTCTTGAAATTATTTGATAAGCTTTGCATGTGAAAATCAAACCACAAAACAAAGTGGCAGTGGCTGTTAGGTTCGTCTGGCCATTGGAGATGGCGGGTACTGAGATGCCGTATCTAAGAATGTAAGGATCATGGCATTTAATTTCATTTTAGACCATTTGGAATGTAGAAAAACATGTTGTTAGGTTTAGATTCAAGATTTGATCAAGAGCCATAAAAAGATTAAATTGATTTATATAATTGATATTAGAAGCTTGAAATAATTGTTTGGAATCATGTTTGATTGATTGGATGATGTGTTTTGATGGATTGAAATTGATTGGTTGGTTTATTGTTGGATTGAAATTGCTTGATTTGGCTTGATTGTGTTGTGAATGATGTTGGAAATTGTTGAATGTTTATATTTTTGTAGGTGATTGTTTAAAATTACTTATTTAATTGTGATTATTAACATATTGCATATGCATGAGTCTTTTTGGGGGTTTTACAAAGATTCAAGTGAAAAATAATTGATGTTGGCTAACCGGGACTGCGGTAGCCATGAAAAGAAAGAAAAGAAAAGAAAAGAAAGAAAAGAAAGATTAAATGTTGACTAACCGAGATTGCGGTAGTCATGAGAAACAAGTTGATATATGAGAAATGATTTAGTTGACTAACCGGGACTGCGGTAGTCATGTGAAATGAAAATGATTGAGAAATGATTTTGTTGACTAACCGGGACTGCGGTAGTCATGTGAAAGGAATATGATTTGAGAATTGAATCTTTGGGGTGAGCAGAATAAGTTAGACAGGGCTGTATAGTCTGTGATTATATAGTCTGTGGGGTGAAGGATATTGGCAATTCCACATGTGGCTGGAAACTGGACTGAGTTGCGGTCGTGGTGGCCTTCCGGGTATCCTAATCTCCTAATTCTGTCTAGTTTATTCGCGTTTAGTAGGGGCTGATAGCTGAATTGCAGTACGTAATGGTAGGCCAGTTTCTTACTAAACACTCAAAGGGGAAGTCTCCATGGAGCAGGGTCAAAATGATTTTGAGTCAAAACTGCATTTGCATAAATCATACTGCAATTGTTTTAATTGTGTGACTTATGATGTTATGACTCATTGTGATTAGTGGTGATGGTGTATGTGGTTGATCTTGTTGATGATTCATGTTATAAATATGTTTATGAACTAAGTTTTGTATAACATTTTCAGTTATTATATATAGTATTTTGAAGTATACAAAATCTAGTTTTTCGTCCTTTTCCTTAATAATTGGAAATTCACTTATTTTCTTATATGTATAGTTTTGTTTGGTAAGCTTACCCTTGCAATGTTTGCACATGTGGTTCGTGCCTGTGATGATCTCGGACATCGTGTTCGGGGGAGCAGATGGTTTTTAGGTGGATCTTTCTCTTGGAGAGTTTGTGGATAGAGCATACGAGGGATTGAAGACATTATCATTTCTTTCCATTTCTTTGTTTGGTCTTATGTATAAAATGAACTAGTTAGGGGTATTATGTATTTATCATGTGAAAAGATGTATGTACACATAGTTTTATTTAGTTAAGTTTTGTATAAGAGATATTTATAAATTAAGCTTTAAATTTTATCTGTCAGTTTTGGGAATCGCGGAAAAAAAAAAAAATTATCCAATATTTTATCAATAAACTAATTAGAGAGTTTTTAAAATTTAATGAAATAAAAACTTTAGTATAACAAATCTGTAACGAAGGCGGGTCGTTACAAAAATGGTATCAGAGCAGTTCGTCCTACCAAGACTGGGGTGTGGACTTAACCATTGCTTGTGTTATGTGTGATCTGGTATGTACTGTTGCTTGACAGTAGTATGGATGAATTGTGTGTTCTTGCATCATCTGTGGAAGACAGTGAGGGGAGATAGAAATTGCTTCTGTTGATTGCTTTGTATCTGCCATCGAAAGATGGAGGTGTGAAATGGGAATTGTATGTTGTGTGAGTTTGCATTGATTATTCAGTGGTAGTGGTGTAAAGTGTAAAACTGTTTGTGACAAGGTGTTCTTGCATTGACTACTAGGGTAGAAATGTGAGATTATTTAGACTGTGTGTGAAATTAGTTTGATACAACGTCGTTTAAAAGAAATGCCGACATCTTAAGGATGTATTAGTATCCCTTGGAATTGTCAATAGAAGTGTGAGATTAGTTAGATGTTGTGAAGCTAAGAGATAAAGTTGTTTCGTTAGACTATACCTTATCTTGAGAAATTCTCAGGATCTTACCATCTATAGTGGGATAATGGATTGAGTGTGATAGAGAAGTCTATGCATTATGCATGAGTTGTCCCTCTGGTTATCAAGTTGTTTTAACTCCGCATGAGTAAATGCTTTATGCATTCTATTCTCTTGCAAGTTGTACAATGATATTGGATATTTTATTTTATCTTTCTTGTAAGAATAAGTCGATTGGACATGTTTCAAGTAGTCTACTATTGAGTAGCCTACTATTCTTGTAAATGAAATATTTCAATTCTTAGTAGGGTCATTCATTTCGTATGAATGATGCCTTGCACACGATTTTTTTTTATCATGTGGTAACTTGAACTTCTTTCAGTGTCTATGTCTCCAGTGGAAATAAATTTATTGATCGTGTTCTGAGAAACTATATCAATCGTAATTGAGTTGTCTTCAATCCCAATGAGAGTCATTTACTCCATGGGAATGTGTTGTTTTCAAGTCTTATGAGTTGTTTGATCCACATGGAGAAATTGTTTCTTCTATCTTTCTTGCTTTTGAAGCAAGGTGGATGTTTTGAAGGAAGAAATGATTCGTGATAGAGTTGTGAGATGCGCACTCAGGACTCCGTCAAGATGATTTTCCCTTCTAATACTAAATTTCTTGAAATATTGTCTAAGTTGTGTTGTTGTCCTTGTTCTTCATATTCTGAGAGTATGAGTTCGTATCCTTGAGGTGGTTGAGAAAGAAGGTTCAAAACTCCGAGTTTGTAGAATCAGAATACGTAGCGGAAGCGTGGTGTGGAAGCATAATGGTTCTTGATGGTTAAATTAAGATTTAGTGGGAAGAATAAGATACAAATGCTTGAATAGTGGCAGAGTGTTTAAGATGGGGAAGTAAGTGATTGCAAAGTTTGAGAGTGTGATTGGATGTTAGAAGTCGAATTCAATAAGTGATTAAATTGGTTATAGTAGATTGGAATGGTTTGAGACAATTTAGAAGACATCCAAATGGTGAATTGGTTGGAATTATGATAATAGGATGTAGCTGTAAGTTAGAGACTTAAATCATATTTAGAATACCTTCTATGAAGAGAAAAATGTGAGAAAATGATAGGAAAAGTCTTTGGTAGTGTTTAAACATAGAAAGTTGATGTCTAGATATGTATAAAGGGTGTTGGAAGTGTTGTTGAGCTAAGTATTGTGTTTTAGTATCATGTCATACTCAAATTTGTGAGTGCTAGCTAGTGAAACTAAAACAAGATGATAACAAGTTAAAACTGCACATTCTAGGTACCTTAGAAATGACCCGAAATGGTAAAAGTGCGAACTTTGACATTGCATAACTCCTTGTATAGGATGAGTTTCAAAATGAAACCTTTTTCTACAGTTTTGTATTACCAAAGTCTAGTTCTCCACAAAATTTCATAGCCATTGGACTTACCTAGATCATTTTGGACCCCTAGGTTCATTTTGACCCAAAACTAGTTTCTTAAATGATCCAAAAAGCCTAGATTTTGATCCGAGATGAATTTTGGGGTGAGACCAATTCATACAATCCTATTTTTAGGTTTATAAAATCTGTTTTGAGGATTTACAAAGTTTCTCCCTCTGAATTTTAGATTCACCTTTGAAAACCATGTATTTTCTAAGCCGTTTTTGACCCGAAACTTGAAACGTACGCCATTTTCAAACTGTTCTAGTTTTTCAAGTGAAACCAAAGCCCACAACTTTGTTTTAGTACCCTCTAAATCTGTTTTGAGGTCCCACATAAGTTTAAGCATTATACAATGAATTTGGTAGAAAAACCCATTTTCTAGAAACGTGCATTTTGCAAACTTATAATATGCGCCATTTCCAAACCGCTTGGAGTTTTTGAGTCAAACCAAAGCCATTAGGTCAAATTTAATGCATATTAAATCTGTTTTCAAGTTCCAAAGGATTTTGAGCTTTGTAGCTCAATTGGCGTAGAAAACTGTTTTCTAGAATTCCTTAAACCTGCAAACTTAAAACGTGTGTAGTTTTCAAACCGTAACTCCGATTTGGATGAAACTAAAACTCACGATCTTGTTTTTAAGTGAAATAAATCTGTTTTTGGGTTTGAATAAGAAAAGATGACTGTATCATAGGGTTGCTTCCCAAAATCACCTCTTAGAAAGTTAAATTCAAAGGAAATCCTTAGGTGAAAGACTTGTTCTTGTCCTAGAGGCCTACCTAGTAGTTTGCCTACAACTTGTATAGGATACATTAACTTTAAATCTTCAATGTTGAGTAGACAAAGAGGATTATGGCCCTAGTTTAATTTAACCTTATGTTTTGTGAATTTCAGGGACGAAATTCCTAAAAGGAGGGGAGTATTGTAACACCCCGAAAATTAAAACCCAATAAGTATGAAAGTGAGAGATTTAATTAGAAATTTTCTTGTTGGAGAGAATTGTAACACTGTGATTTTTCGTAACGTATATTAAGTGTTTGATAAATACCATAAAAGGAAATTAAATTTAAATTTATAGTGTTATTGTGAGATTTTTGGAACATTTACGTAAGTTCCGTAAGTTGTAGAAAAAAAAAAAAATAAGAGAAGAGGGGGTGTCCTTAGAGGAAGGGTGTCTGCAAATAGCAAAATTGTAAAATTATGCCACTTAAGATGCGTGAACTGCTTCTCTTCCCCTTATTCTTCGTTCTTCTCTTCTTCCTCCGGGAGAAACCCTCTGCTCTCTCTCATTCTCTCTGCATCTTTTCTCTAATATTTGAGTCTCCAAATCAAAGTTTCTACCGATTAAAATTGGATATATCATAGAGGGAGACTAGAGCTTCAAAATCAACCGATTGGATTTCGATTTCATCGAGGTATGTGGGGGTTTCCTTTTTTTTTCCTAAGCTATTTTCTTGTTTTCTTGTTAAATATGGATTGTGGCTGTTGTTGATGGTCTGTAAATAATTTTGAAAACCCGAAATAAGCTACTTGAGATTTGGGTCCTGTGACTGTGTGGATTTTTCGTCTCGGTTTTCGTGCAGTTTTTTGAGGATGTAAATACATTTTCTTATGTTTTGATGCCTCTGGATATCATGGTATTTTTTTCAGATTTTTTTGAGCACTGTAACTATTTTTACCGGAATTATTTTTAAAAACTGTTGATTCTGAGAATGGGACTGTTTTGATTTTTACAAGAATTTTGGGACATGATTTTGGAAAACTAGAACCATGAGTTCATTTTATGCATCATGAGGGTCATCTCTGAATTTTTGTAAGGTCATAAAAGCCTGGTAAGTATTTTTAGTGATTTAATGTTGGAAAAACCGAAAAGCTGGACAGTAGAGAAATTAAATGTAGAAAATTACTTTTTGTGAGAATTTGGTCTTGAGAAAATTTAGTAATACTTTTTTGACCATGTGGAATATCCATGGATTTTCTCAGAATTTTGTAAGTACCTTTTGTAATTAATTACATTTTCTTATTGAAAACTGTGTTCTGGAGAAATAATGATTTGGAAATTCAAAAAAGGTATTTTTGGTGGATTTTTGGTACTGAGGAAATTATATGTGATGGTCAACATGTTGGAGATATTCTGTGTAAAGTTTCACATAAAACGAATTTGATATGCTATTTTCTAAAAATATGGAATTGTGTTTGACAGAGTATGTCCAGCCACTGTTTTTAATTCAAAAATAATATTTGTGGGTTGAATTTTCGTGAGATAAATTTATATGATGAAATATGAATGATGTATAGTTTCTCTGTAAAATCTCATGAAATTTCAAATTGATATGATGCATCAAATAATTTTTGGTGTGTGTGTACAGCTCTATGTGTCCACATGAAATTTAATTATATTAATTGTGTATTTGGTTTTAATGCCTTTAATTGTACTTGTTAAGGAATAATTTCACCTAAAAAGGCAAGTTTCCATAGAAATATGAATGCAATGATTTGTGATGGATTGAGTTTGAGTTATTGGATTATTGGTTATTAATGATTGTTCTGTTATTAACTGTGAATTGGAGACCGGGAGGAATGTGATCCTCGGGCAAAGAGTGCTGAAAATTGTTGTGCATGTGAATTGCTTGTATCAGTGAGATCTTATATTCAGAGAGAAATATTTGGGAGAAAAATCCAAAAATTTAAAGAAGACAAAGGAGAAAAGGAGAAAAAGGATTCAAGGTAAGGGAAGCTTCATTGTGATTTATATTTTCAGTTTAAGTGTGGTTGAGAGTTAGGGGGCTCAATCACATATAGCATGCCTGCCCCTTTTTCTGTTTATGTTGAGTTGATTGGTGGTTGAATTTAAAATTGATGAAAAATGGGTATTTGATTCTCCTGGCAGTGGCTGTGTGAGTGTGTATGGACTGATTGTTTTTGTTTTTGATTCTCTAAATTACTTGGAAAGGCTCCTAAAACAAAGGAGACCATGCCCAAATTTTCTTGAAATTATTTGATAAGCTTTGCATGTGAAAATCAAACCACAAAACAAAGTGGCAGTGGCTGTTAGGTTCGTCTGGCCATTGGAGATGGCGGGTACTGAGATGCCGTATCTAAGAATGTAAGGATCATGGCATTTAATTTCATTTTAGACCATTTGGAATGTAGAAAAACATGTTGTTAGGTTTAGATTCAAGATTTGATCAAGAGCCATAAAAAGATTAAATTGATTTATATAATTGATATTAGAAGCTTGAAATAATTGTTTGGAATCATGTTTGATTGATTGGATGATGTGTTTTGATGGATTGAAATTGATTGGTTGGTTTATTGTTGGATTGAAATTGCTTGATTTGGCTTGATTGTGTTGTGAATGATGTTGGAAATTGTTGAATGTTTATATTTTTGTAGGTGATTGTTTAAAATTACTTATTTAATTGTGATTATTAACATATTGCATATGCATGAGTCTTTTTGGGGGTTTTACAAAGATTCAAGTGAAAAATAATTGATGTTGGCTAACCGGGACTGCGGTAGCCATGAAAAGAAAGAAAAGAAAAGAAAAGAAAGAAAAGAAAGATTAAATGTTGACTAACCGAGATTGCGGTAGTCATGAGAAACAAGTTGATATATGAGAAATGATTTAGTTGACTAACCGGGACTGCGGTAGTCATGTGAAATGAAAATGATTGAGAAATGATTTTGTTGACTAACCGGGACTGCGGTAGTCATGTGAAAGGAATATGATTTGAGAATTGAATCTTTGGGGTGAGCAGAATAAGTTAGACAGGGCTGTATAGTCTGTGATTATATAGTCTGTGGGGTGAAGGATATTGGCAATTCCACATGTGGCTGGAAACTGGACTGAGTTGCGGTCGTGGTGGCCTTCCGGGTATCCTAATCTCCTAATTCTGTCTAGTTTATTCGCGTTTAGTAGGGGCTGATAGCTGAATTGCAGTACGTAATGGTAGGCCAGTTTCTTACTAAACACTCAAAGGGGAAGTCTCCATGGAGCAGGGTCAAAATGATTTTGAGTCAAAACTGCATTTGCATAAATCATACTGCAATTGTTTTAATTGTGTGACTTATGATGTTATGACTCATTGTGATTAGTGGTGATGGTGTATGTGGTTGATCTTGTTGATGATTCATGTTATAAATATGTTTATGAACTAAGTTTTGTATAACATTTTCAGTTATTATATATAGTATTTTGAAGTATACAAAATCTAGTTTTTCGTCCTTTTCCTTAATAATTGGAAATTCACTTATTTTCTTATATGTATAGTTTTGTTTGGTAAGCTTACCCTTGCAATGTTTGCACATGTGGTTCGTGCCTGTGATGATCTCGGACATCGTGTTCGGGGGAGCAGATGGTTTTTAGGTGGATCTTTCTCTTGGAGAGTTTGTGGATAGAGCATACGAGGGATTGAAGACATTATCATTTCTTTCCATTTCTTTGTTTGGTCTTATGTATAAAATGAACTAGTTAGGGGTATTATGTATTTATCATGTGAAAAGATGTATGTACACATAGTTTTATTTAGTTAAGTTTTGTATAAGAGATATTTATAAATTAAGCTTTAAATTTTATCTGTCAGTTTTGGGAATCGCGGAAAAAAAAAAAAATTATCCAATATTTTATCAATAAACTAATTAGAGAGTTTTTAAAATTTAATGAAATAAAATCTTTAGTATAACAAATCTGTAACGAAGGCGGGTCGTTACAGAATGCACTAGGGATCACGGGGCACCAAAACCCAAAAGTCTTATTTTCGCACGAAAATTGCACAAATGCCCGAAAATGCACACCAGGCACCAAAATTGGACCACGGAGCACCACGAACCTCAACACTGAAAACTGTTCCGAGCATTATGGTTTTTTATGCATAAGAATGAACCAAGTATCACGGGGCACCAAAACCCAAAAGTCTTATTTTCGCACCAAAGTTGCACAATGGGACGAAAATGCACCACTTGCACTAAATTTAGACCACGGGGTACCTCGGTCCTCAAAACTGAAAAGTGCTCTAAGTATTATGGTTTTTTATGCATAAGAATGCACCAGGGATCACGGGGCACAAAAACAAAAAAGTGTTATTTTCGCACGAAAATTGCACAATGGGCCGAAAATGCACCACGGGCACCAAAAATGGACCAAGGGGCACGTCGAACCTCAAAACTTAAAAATTCTCCGAGCATTATGGTTTTTTATGCATAAGAATGCACCAAGGATCAAGGTGCACCAAAATCCAAAGGTCTTATTTTCGCAAGAAAATTGCATAATTGGCCGAAAATGCACCACCGGCACAAAAATTGGACCGCGGGGCACCTCACACCTCAAAACTGAAAAGTATTATGAGCATTATGGTTTTTTATGCATAAGAATGCACCAAGATTCATGGGAAACCAAAACCCAAAAGTCTTATTTTAGCACGAAAATTGCACAATGGGCCGAAAATGCACCACAGGCACAAAAATTGGACCACGGGGCACCTCAGACCCAAAAACTGAAAATTGCTTCGAGCATTATGGTTTTTTGTGCATAAGAATGCACCAGGGATCACGAGGCACCAAAACCCAAAAGTCTTATTTCCGCATGAAAATTTCAAAAATGGTTGAAAATGCACCACCGGATCCAAAATTGGACAAAGGGGCACCACGGACCTCAAAATTGAAAATTGTTCCTAGCATTATGGTTTTTTATGCATAAGAATGCACCAAGGATCATGGGAAACCAAAACCCAAAAGTCTTATTTTTGCACGAAAATTGCACAATGGGCCGAAAATGCACCACAGGCACAAAAATTGGACCACGGGGCACCTCGGACCCAAAAACTGAAAATTGCTTCGAGAATTATGGTTTTTTATGCATAAGAATGCACCAGGGATCACGGGGCACCAAAACCCAAAAGTCTTATTTCCGCCCGAAAATTGCACAAATGGCCAAAAATGCACACCCAACACCGAAATTGGACCACAGGGCACCTCGGACCTCTAAACTGAAAAGTGCTTCGAGCATTATGGTTTTTTATGCATAAGAATGCACCAGGGATCACGGGGCACCAAAACCCAAAAGTCTTATTTTCGTACGAAAATTGCACAAATGCCCGAAAATGCACCCCAGCACCAAAATTGGACCATGGGGCATCATGGACCTCAAAGCAAAAAAGTGCTTCGAGCATTATGGTCTTTTATGCATAAGAATCGACGAGGGATCACGGGGCACCAAAACCCAAAAGTCTTATTTCCGCACGAAAATTGCACAAATGGCCGAAAATGCACCACAGGCACCAAAATTGGACCACGGGGCACCAGGGACCTCAAAAATGAAAAGTGCTCCAAGAATTATGGTTTTTTATGCATAAGAATGCACCAGTGATTATGGGGCACCAAAATCCAAAAGTCTTATTTTCGCATGAAAATTGCACAATGGGCCGAAAATGCACCACGGGCACCAAAATTGGACCACGGGGCACCTCGAACTCGAAACTGAAATGTTCTCCGAGCATTATGGTTTTTTATGCATAAAAATGCACCAGGGATCACGGGGAACCAAAATCCAAAAGTCTTAATTTCGCACGAAAATTGCTCAAATTGCCGAAAATGCACCACTGGCACCAAGATTGGACCACGGGGCACCACTGACCTCAAAACTGAAAAGTGTTCCGAGCATTATGGTTTTTTATGCATAAGAATGCACCAAGGATCACGGGGCACCAAAACCCAAAAGTCTTATTTTCGCTAAAAAATTGCACAATGGGCCGAAAATGCACCACAAACACCAAAATTAAACCACGGGGCACCTCGGACCTAAAAATTGAAAAATGCTTCAAGCATTATGGTTTTTATGCATAAGAATGCACCTGGGATCACGGGGCACCAAAACCCAAAAGTTTTATTTCCGCACGAAACTTGCACAAATGCCCGAAAATGCATCCCTGTGACCAAAATTGGACCACGGGGCACCTCGGACCTCCAAACTGAAAAGTTTTCCGAGCAATATGGTTTTTTATCCATAAGAACGCACTAGGGATCAGGGGGCACCAAAACCCAAAAGTCTTATTTTCGCACGTAAATTGGACAATGGGCCGAAAATGCACCACGGGCACCAAAATTGGACCACGGGGCACCTCGAACCTCAAAACTAAAAAGTGCTTCGAGTATTGTGGTTTTTTATGCATAAGAATGCACTAGGGATCACGGGGCACCAATACCCAAAAGTCTTATTTTGGTACGAAAACTGCACAAATTCCCGAAAATGCACCCCGGCACCAAAATTGGACCATGGGGCATCACAGACCTCAAAACTGAAAAGTGCTTCGAGCATTATAATTTTTTATGCATAAGAATGCACCAGGGATCACAGGGCACCAAAACCGTAAAGTTTTATTTCCGCATGAAAATTTCACAAATGGCTGAAAATGCACCACCGGATCCAAAATTGGACAATGGGGCACCACGGACCTCAAAATTGAAAAGTACTCCTAGCATTATGGTTTTTTATGCATAAGAATGCACCAAGATTCATGGGAAACCAAAACCCAAAAAGTCTTATTTTAGCACGAAAATTGCACAATGGGCCGAAAATGCACCACAGGCACAAAAATTGGACCACGGGGCACCTCGGACCCAAAAACTGAAAATTGCTTCGAGCATTGTGGTTTTTTATGCATAAGAATGCACCAGGGATCACGGGGCACCAAAACCCAAAAGTCTTATTTCCGCATGAAAATTTCACAAATGGCTGAAAATGCACCACCGGATCCAAAATTGGACAATGGGGCACCATGGACCTCAAAATTGAAAAGTGTTCCTAGCATTATATTTTTTTATGCATAAGAATGCACCAAGGATCATGGGAAACCAAATCCGAAAAGTCTTATTTTCGCACGAAAATTGCACAATGGGCCGAAAATGCACCACAAGCACAAAAATTGGACCACGGGGCACCTCGGACCCAAAAACTGAAAATTGCTTCGAGCATTATGGTTTTTTATGCATAAGAATGCACCAGGGATCACGGGGCACCAAAACCCAAAGGTCTTATTTCCGCTCGAAAATTGCACAAATGGCCGAAAATGCACCCCCGGCACCGAAATTGGACCACAGGGCACCTCGGACCTCTAAACTGAAAAGTGCTTCGAGCATTATGGTTTTTTATGCATAAGAATGCACCAGGGATCACAGGGCACCAAAACCCAAAAGTCTTATTTTCGTACGGCTTAAAATAAATTATTGAAATAAATGTTTGGTTGATTTTATGATATGTGTGATGGATTGAACTTTGGTTGATGTATTTGAGCTTGATTGAGACTTGGTTTGATTTGTTCTTGATTGGGATTGTTGGGTTGAATTTATTGAAATGTTGTTGGAATTGAATGAGGGCCATTCGACCCTGGCTAGAAACAAGGGGTACCATGTGGAAATTTTCAAATAACCAAGGGCAAAACAGTCATTTCACATGTATGGATACATTGGAATTTTATAGGAAGATCAAGGGCATTTTCAGAAATAATAGAAAAGTATAAGGGTAAAATAATAATTACCCATACATCGGACATTTTATATGTTTTGATGTTTGAAGCTTAAAATAAATGATTGAAACAAATGTTTGGTTGATTTTATGATATGTGTGATGGATTGAACTTTGGTTGATGTATTGGAGCTTGATTGAGACTTGGTTTGATTTGTTATTGATTGGAATTGTTGGGTTGAATTTGTTGAAATGTTGTTGGAATTGAATGAGGGCCATTCGGCCAAGGCTAGAAACAAGGGGTACTATGTGGAAATTTTCAAATCACCAAGGGCAAAACAGTCATTTCACGTGTAGGGATACATTGGAAATTTTATAGGAAGATCAAGGGCATTTTCGGAATTAATAGAAAAGTATAAGGGTAAAATAGTAATTACCCATACATCGGGCATTTTATATGTTTTGAGGTTTGAAGCTTAAAATAAATTATTGAAATAAATGTTTGGTTGATTTTATGATATGTCTGATGGATTGAACTTTGGTTGATGTACTTGAGCTTAATTGAAACTTGGTTTGATTTGTTATTGATTGGAATTGTTGGGTTGAATTTGTTGAAATGTTGTTGGAATTGAATGAGAGCCAATGGGCCATGGCTAGAAACAAGGGGTACTATGTTGAAATTTTCAAATCACCAAGGGCAAAACAGTCATTTCACATGTAGGGATACATTGGAAATTTTATAGGAAGATCAAGGGCATTTTCGGAATTAATAGAAAAGTATAAGGGTAAAATAGTAATTACCCATACATCGGGCATTTTATATGTTTTGAGGTTTGAAGCTTAAAATAAATTATTGAAATAAATGTTTGGTTGATTTTATGATATGTGTGATGGATTGAACTTTGGTTGATGTATTTGAGCTTGATTGAGACTTGGTTTGATTTGTTATTGATTGGGATTGTTGGGTTGAATTTGTTGAAATGTTGTTGGAATTGAATGAGGGCCATTCGGCCCTGGCTAGAAACAAGGGGTACCATGTGGAAATTTTCAAATAACCAAGGGCAAAACAGTCATTTCACATGTAGGGATACATTGGGAATTTTATAGGAAGATCAAGGGCATTTTCGGAAATAATAGAAAAGTATAAGGGTAAAATAGTAATTACCCATACATCGGGCATTTTATATGTTTTGATGTTTGAAGCTTTAAATAAATGATTGAGACAAATGTTTGGTTGATTTTATGATATGTGTGATGGACTGAACTTTGGTTCATGTATTTGAGATTGATCGAGACTTGGTTTGATTTGTTATTGATTGGAATTGTTGGGTTGAATTTGTTGAAATGTTGTTGGAATTGAATGAGGGCCATTCGGCCATGGCTAGAAACAAGGGGTACTATGTGGAAATTTTCAAATCACCAAGGGCAAAACAGTCATTTCACATGTAGGGATACATTGGAAATTTTATAGGAAGATCAAGGGCATTTTCGGAATTAATAGAAAAGTATAAGGGTAAAATAGTAATTACCCATACATCGGGCATTTTATATGTTTTGAGGTTTGAAGCTTAAAATAAATTATTGAAATAAATGTTTGGTTGATTTTATGATATGTGTGATGGATTGAACTTTGGTTGATGTACTTGAGCTTGATTGAGACTTGGTTTGATTTGTTATTGATTGGAATTGTTGGGTTGAATTTGTTGAAATGTTGTTGGAATTGAATGAGGGCCATTCGGCCCTGGCTAGAAAGAAGGGGTACCATGTGGAAATTTTCAAATAACCAAGGGCAAAACAGTCATTTCACTTGTAGGGATACATTGGGAATTTTATAGGACGATCAAGGGCATTTTCAGAAATAATAGAAAAGTATAAGGGTAAAATAGTAATTACCCATACATCGGGCATTTTATATGTTTTGGTGTTTGAAGCTTAAGATAAATGATTGAAACAAATGTTTTTTTGATTTTATGATATGTGTGATGGATTGAACTTTGGTTGATGTATTTAGGCTTGATTGAGACTTGGTTTGATTTGTTATTGATTGGAATTGTTGGGTTGAAATTGTTGACATGTTGTTTGAATTGAATGAGGGCCATTTGGCCATGGCTAGAAAGAAGGGGTACCATGTGGAAATTCTCAAATAACCATGGGCAAAACAGTCATTTCACTTGTAGGGATACATTGGGAATTTTATAGGACGATCAAGGGCATTTTCGGAAATAATAGAAAAGTATATGGGTAAAATAGTAATTACCCATACATCGGGCATTTTATATGTTTTGATGTTTGAAGCTTAAGATAAATGATTGAAACAAATGTTTTTTTGATTTTATGATATGTGTAGTGGATTGAACTTTGGTTGATGTATTTAAGCTTGATTGAGACTTGGTTTGATTTGTTATTGATTGGAATTGTTGGGTTGAATTTGTTGACATGTTGTTGGAATTGAATGAGAGCCATTCGGCCATGGCTAGAAACATGGGGTACTATGTGAAAATTTTCAAATAACAAAGGCCAAAACAGTTATTTCACATGTAGGGATACATTGGGAATTTTATAGGACGATCAAGGGCATTTTCGGAAATAATAGAAAAGTATAAGGGTAAAATAGTAATTACCCATACATCGGGCATTTTATATGTTTTGATGTTTGAAGCTTTAAATAAATGATTGAAACAAATGTTTGGTTGATTTTATGATATGTGTGATGGATTGAACTTTGGTTGATGTATTGGAGCTTGATTGAGACTTGGTTTGATTTGTTATTGATTGGAATTGTTCGGTTGAATTTGTTGACATGTTGTTGGATTTCAATGAGGGCCATTCGGCCATGGCTAGAAACATGGGGTACTATGTGGAAATTTTCAAATAACCAAGGGAAAAATAGTCATTTCACATGTATGGATACATTGGAATTTTATAGGAAGATCAAGGGCATTTTCGGAATTAATAGAAAGGTATAAGGGTAAAATAGTAATTACCCATACATCGGGCATTTTATATGTTTTGAGGTTTGAAGCTTAAAATAAATTATTGAAATAAATGTTTGGTTGATTTTATGATATGTGTGATGGATTGAACTTTGGTTGATGTATTTGAGCTTGATTGAGACTTGGTTTGATTTGTTATTGATTGGGATTGTTGGGTTGAATTTGTTGAAATGTTGTTGGAATTGAATGAGGGCCATTCGGCCCTGGCTAGAAACAAGGGGTACCATGTGGAAATTTTCAAATAACCAAGGGCAAAACAGTCATTTCACATGTAGGGATACATTGGGAATTTTATAGGAAGATCAAGGGCATTTTCGGAAATAATAGAAAAGTATAAGGGTAAAATAGTAATTACCCATACATCGGGCATTTTATATGTTTTGATGTTTGAAGCTTAAAATAAATGATTGAAACAAATGTTTGGTTGATTTTATGATATGTGTGATGGACTGAACTTTGGTTCATGTATTTGAGATTGATCGAGACTTGGTTTGATTTGTTATTGATTGGAATTGTTGGGTTGAATTTGTTGAAATGTTGTTGGAATTGAATGAGGGCCATTCGGCCATGGCTAGAAACAAGGGGTACTATGTGGAAATTTTCAAATCACCAAGGGCAAAACAGTCATTTCACATGTAGGGATACATTGGAAATTTTGTAGGAAGATCAAGGGCATTTTCGGAATTAATAGAAAAGTATAAGGGTAAAATAGTAATTACCCATACATCGGGCATTTTATATGTTTTGAGGTTTGAAGCTTAAAATAAATTATTGAAATAAATGTTTGGTTGATTTTATGATATGTGTGATGGATTGAACTTTGGTTGATGTATTTGAGCTTGATTGAGACTTGGTTTGATTTGTTATTGATTGGGATTGTTGGGTTGAATTTGTTGAAATGTTGTTGGAATTGAATGAGGGCCATTCGGCCCTGGCTAGAAACAAGGGGTACCATGTGGAAATTTTCAAATAACCAAGGGCAAAACAGTCATTTCACATGTAGGGATACATTGGGAATTTTATAGGAAGATCAAGGGCATTTTCGGAAATAATAGAAAAGTATAAGGGTAAAATAGTAATTACCCATACATCGGGCATTTTATATGTTTTGATGTTTGAAGCTTTAAATAAATGATTGAGACAAATGTTTGGTTGATTTTATGATATGTGTGATGGACTGAACTTTGGTTCATGTATTTGAGATTGATCGAGACTTGGTTTGATTTGTTATTGATTGGAATTGTTGGGTTGAATTTGTTGAAATGTTGTTGGAATTGAATGAGGGCCATTCGGCCATGGCTAGAAACAAGGGGTACTATGTGGAAATTTTCAAATCACCAAGGGCAAAACAGTCATTTCACATGTAGGGATACATTGGGAATTTTATAGGACGATCAAGGGCATTTTCGGAAATAATAGAAAAGTATAAGGGTAAAATAGTAATTACCCATACATCGGGCATTTTATATGTTTTGATGTTTGAAGCTTAAGATAAATGATTGAAACAAATGTTTTTTTGATTTTATGATATGTGTGATGGATTGAACTTTGGTTGATGTATTTAGGCTTGATTGAGACTTGGTTTGATTTGTTATTGATTGGAATTGTTGGGTTGAAATTGTTGACATGTTGTTTGAATTGAATGAGGGCCATTTGGCCATGGCTAGAAACATGGGGTACTATGTGAAAATTTTCAAATAACAAAGGCCAAAACAGTCATTTCACATGTAGGGATACATTGGGAATTTTATAGGAAGATCAAGGGCATTTTCAGAAATAATACAAAAGTATAAGGGTAAAATAGTAATTACCCATACATCGGGCATTTTATATGTTTTGATGTTTGAAGCTTTAAATAAATGATTGAAACAAATGTTTGGTTGATTTTATGATATGTGTGATGGACTGAACTTTGGTTGATGTATTTGAGATTGAGACTTGGTTTGATTTGTTATTGATTGGAATTGTTGGGTTGAATTTGTTGAAATGTTGTTGGAATTGAATGAGGGCCATTCGGCCATGGCTAGAAACAAGGGGTACCATGTGGAAATTTTCAAATAACCAAGGGCAAAACAGTCATTTCACATGTAGGGATACATTGGGAATTTTATAGGAAGATCAAGGGCCTTTTCGAAAAATAATAGAAAAGTATAAGGGTAAAATAGTAATTACCTATACATCGGGCATTTTATATGTTTTGATGTTTGAAGCTTAAAATAAAATATTGAAACAAAAATTTGGTTGATTTTATGATATGTGTGATGGATTGAACTTTGGTTGATGTATTTGAGCTTGATTGAGACTTGGTTTGATTTGTTATTGATTGGAATTGTTGGGTTGAATTTGTTGAAATGTTGTTGGAATTGAATGAGGGCCATTCGGCCCTGGCTAGAAAGAAGGGGTACCATGTGGAAATTCTCAAATAACCATGGGCAAAACAGTCATTTCACTTGTAGGGATACATTGGGAATTTTATAGGACGATCAAGGGCATTTTCGGAAATAATAGAAAAGTATATGGGTAAAATAGTAATTACCCATACATCGGGCATTTTATATGTTTTGATGTTTGAAGCTTAAGATAAATGATTGAAACAAATGTTTTTTTGATTTTATGATATGTGTAATGGATTGAACTTTGGTTGATGTATTTAAGCTTGATTGAGACTTGGTTTGATTTGTTATTGATTGGAATTGTTGGGTTGAATTTGTTGACATGTTGTTGGAATTGAATGAGAGCCATTCGGCCATGGCTAGAAACATGGGGTACTATGTGAAAATTTTCAAATAACAAAGGCCAAAACAGTCATTTCACATGTAGGGATACATTGGGAATTTTATAGGACGATCAAGGGCATTTTCGGAAATAATAGAAAAGTATAAGGGTAAAATAGTAATTACCCATACATCGGGCATTTTATATGTTTTGATGTTTGAAGCTTTAAATAAATGATTGAAACAAATGTTTGGTTGATTTTATGATATGTGTGATGGATTGAACTTTGGTTGATGTATTGGAGCTTGATTGAGACTTGGTTTGATTTGTTATTGATTGGAATTGTTCGGTTGAATTTGTTGACATGTTGTTGGAATTCAATGAGGGCCATTCGGCCATGGCTAGAAACATGGGGTACTATGTGGAAATTTTCAAATAACCAAGGGAAAAATAGTCATTTCACATGTATGGATACATTGGAATTTTATAGGAAGATCAAGGGCATTTTCGGAATTAATAGAAAGGTATAAGGGTAAAATAGTAATTACCCATACATCGGGCATTTTATATGTTTTGAGGTTTGAAGCTTAAAATAAATTATTGAAATAAATGTTTGGTTGATTTTATGATATGTGTGATGGATTGAACTTTGGTTGATGTATTTGAGCTTGATTGAGACTTGGTTTGATTTGTTATTGATTGGGATTGTTGGGTTGAATTTGTTGAAATGTTGTTGGAATTGAATGAGGGCCATTCGGCCCTGGCTAGAAACAAGGGGTACCATGTGGAAATTTTCAAATAACCAAGGGCAAAACAGTCATTTCACATGTAGGGATACATTGGGAATTTTATAGGAAGATCAAGGGCATTTTCGGAAATAATAGAAAAGTATAAGGGTAAAATAGTAATTACCCATACATCGGGCATTTTATATGTTTTGATGTTTGAAGCTTAAAATAAATGATTGAAACAAATGTTTGGTTGATTTTATGATATGTGTGATGGACTGAACTTTGGTTCATGTTTTTGAGATTGATCGAGACTTGGTTTGATTTGTTATTGATTGGAATTGTTGGGTTGAATTTGTTGAAATGTTGTTGGAATTGAATGAGGGCCATTCGGCCATGGCTAGAAACAAGGGGTACTATGTGGAAATTTTCAAATCACCAAGGGCAAAACAGTCATTTCACATGTAGGGATACATTGGAAATTTTGTAGGAAGATCAAGGGCATTTTCGGAATTAATAGAAAAGTATAAGGGTAAAATAGTAATTACCCATACATCGGGCATTTTATATGTTTTGAGGTTTGAAGCTTAAAATAAATTATTGAAATAAATGTTTGGTTGATTTTATGATATGTGTGATGGATTGAACTTTGGTTGATGTATTTGAGCTTGATTGAGACTTGGTTTGATTTGTTATTGATTGGGATTGTTGGGTTGAATTTGTTGAAATGTTGTTGGAATTGAATGAGGGCCATTCGGCCCTGGCTAGAAACAAGGGGTACCATGTGGAAATTTTCAAATAACCAAGGGCAAAACAGTCATTTCACATGTAGGGATACATTGGGAATTTTATAGGAAGATCAAGGGCATTTTCGGAAATAATAGAAAAGTATAAGGGTAAAATAGTAATTACCCATACATCGGGCATTTTATATGTTTTGATGTTTGAAGCTTTAAATAAATGATTGAGACAAATGTTTGGTTGATTTTATGATATGTGTGATGGACTGAACTTTGGTTCATGTATTTGAGATTGATCGAGACTTGGTTTGATTTGTTATTGATTGGAATTGTTGGGTTGAATTTGTTGAAATGTTGTTGGAATTGAATGAGGGCCATTCGGCCATGGCTAGAAACAAGGGGTACTATGTGGAAATTTTCAAATCACCAAGGGCAAAACAGTCATTTCACATGTAGGGATACATTGGAAATTTTATAGGAAGATCAAGGGCATTTTCGGAATTAATAGAAAAGTATAAGGGTAAAATAGTAATTACCCATACATCGGGCATTTTATATGTTTTGAGGTTTGAAGCTTAAAATAAATTATTGAAATAAATGTTTGGTTGATTTTATGATATGTGTGATGGATTGAACTTTGGTTGATGTACTTGAGCTTGATTGAGACTTGGTTTGATTTGTTATTGATTGGAATTGTTGGGTTGAATTTGTTGAAATGTTGTTGGAATTGAATGAGGGCCATTCGGCCCTGGCTAGAAAGAAGGGGTACCATGTGGAAATTTTCAAATAACCAAGGGCATAACAGTTATTTCACTTGTAGGGATACATTGGGAATTTTATAGGACGATCAAGGGCATTTTCGGAAATAATAGAAAAGTATAAGGGTAAAATAGTAATTACCCATACATCGGGCATTTTATATGTTTTGATGTTTGAAGCTTAAGATAAATGATTGAAACAAATGTTTTTTTGATTTTATGATATGTGTGATGGATTGAACTTTGGTTGATGTATTTAGGCTTGATTGAGACTTGGTTTGATTTGTTATTGATTGGAATTGTTGGGTTGAAATTGTTGACATGTTGTTTGAATTGAATGAGGGCCATTTGGCCATGGCTAGAAACATGGGGTACTATGTGAAAATTTTCAAATAACAAAGGCCAAAACAGTCATTTCACATGTAGGGATACATTGGGAATTTTATAGGAAGATCAAGGGCATTTTCAGAAATAATACAAAAGTATAAGGGTAAAATAGTAATTACCCATACATCGGGCATTTTATATGTTTTGATGTTTGAAGCTTTAAATAAATGATTGAAACAAATGTTTGGTTGATTTTATGATATGTGTGATGGACTGAACTTTGGTTGATGTATTTGAGATTGAGACTTGGTTTGATTTGTTATTGATTGGAATTGTTGGGTTGAATTTGTTGAAATGTTGTTGGAATTGAATGAGGGCCATTCGGCCATGGCTAGAAACAAGGGGTACCATTTGGAAATTTTCAAATAACCAAGGGCAAAACAGTCATTTCACATGTAGGGATACATTGGGAATTTTATAGGAAGATCAAGGGCCTTTTCGAAAAATAATAGAAAAGTATAAGGGTAAAATAGTAATTACATATACATCGGGCATTTTATATGTTTTGATGTTTGAAGCTTAAAATAAAATATTGAAACAAAAATTTGGTTGATTTTATGATATGTGTGATGGATTGAACTTTGGTTGATGTATTTGAGCTTGATTGAGACTTGGTTTGATTTGTTATTGATTGGAATTGTTGGGTTGAATTTGTTGAAATGTTGTTGGAATTGAATGAGGGCCATTCGGCCCTGGCTAGAAAGAAGGGGTACCATGTGGAAATTCTCAAATAACCATGGGCAAAACAGTCATTTCACTTGTAGGGATACATTGGGAATTTTATAGGACGATCAAGGGCATTTTCGGAAATAATAGAAAAGTATATGGGTAAAATAGTAATTACCCATACATCGGGCATTTTATATGTTTTGATGTTTGAAGCTTAAGATAAATGATTGAAACAAATGTTTTTTTGATTTTATGATATGTGTAATGGATTGAACTTTGGTTGATGTATTTAAGCTTGATTGAGACTTGGTTTGATTTGTTATTGATTGGAATTGTTGGGTTGAATTTGTTGACATGTTGTTGGAATTGAATGAGAGCCATTCGGCCATGGCTAGAAACATGGGGTACTATGTGAAAATTTTCAAATAACAAAGGCCAAAACAGTCATTTCACATGTAGGGATACATTGGGAATTTTATAGGACGATCAAGGGCATTTTCGGAAATAATAGAAAAGTATAAGGGTAAAATAGTAATTACCCATACATCGGGCATTTTATATGTTTTGATGTTTGAAGCTTTAAATAAATGATTGAAACAAATGTTTGGTTGATTTTATGATATGTGTGATGGATTGAACTTTGGTTGATGTATTGGAGCTTGATTGGGACTTGGTTTGATTTGTTATTGATTGGAATTGTTCGGTTGAATTTGTTGACATGTTGTTGGAATTCAATGAGGGCCATTCGGCCATGGCTAGAAACATGGGGTATTATGTGGAAATTTTCAAATAACCAAGGGAAAAATAGTCATTTCACATGTATGGATACATTGGAATTTTATAGGAAGATCAAGGGCATTTTCGGAATTAATAGAAAGGTATAAGTGTAAAATAGTAATTACCCATACATCGGGCATTTTATATGTTTTGAGGTTTGAAGCTTAAAATAAATTATTGAAATAAATGTTTGGTTGATTTTATGATATGTGTGATGGATTGAACTTTGGTTGATGTATTTGAGCTTGATTGAGACTTGGTTTGATTTGTTATTGATTGGGATTGTTGGGTTGAATTTGTTGAAATGTTGTTGGAATTGAATGAGGGCCATTCGGCCCTGGCTAGAAACAAGGGGTACCATGTGGAAATTTTCAAATAACCAAGGGCAAAACAGTCATTTCACATGTAGGGATACATTGGGAATTTTATAGGAAGATCAAGGGCATTTTCGGAAATAATAGAAAAGTATAAGGGTAAAATAGTAATTACCCATACATCGGGCATTTTATATGTTTTGATGTTTGAAGCTTAAAATAAATGATTGAAACAAATGTTTGGTTGATTTTATGATATGTGTGATGGACTGAACTTTGGTTCATGTATTTGAGATTGATCGAGACTTGGTTTGATTTGTTATTGATTGGAATTGTTGGGTTGAATTTGTTGAAATGTTGTTGGAATTGAATGAGGGCCATTCGGCCATGGCTAGAAACAAGGGGTACTATGTGGAAATTTTCAAATCACCAAGGGCAAAACAGTCATTTCACATGTAGGGATACATTGGAAATTTTGTAGGAAGATCAAGGGCATTTTCGGAATTAATAGAAAAGTATAAGGGTAAAATAGTAATTACCCATACATCGGGCATTTTATATGTTTTGAGGTTTGAAGCTTAAAATAAATTATTGAAATAAATGTTTGGTTGATTTTATGATATGTGTGATGGATTGAACTTTGGTTGATGTATTTGAGCTTGATTGAGACTTGGTTTGATTTGTTATTGATTGGGATTGTTGGGTTGAATTTGTTGAAATGTTGTTGGAATTGAATGAGGGCCATTCGGCCCTGGCTAGAAACAAGGGGTACCATGTGGAAATTTTCAAATAACCAAGGGCAAAACAGTCATTTCACATGTAGGGATACATTGGGAATTTTATAGGAAGATCAAGGGCATTTTCGGAAATAATAGAAAAGTATAAGGGTAAAATAGTAATTACCCATACATCGGGCATTTTATATGTTTTGATGTTTGAAGCTTTAAATAAATGATTGAGACAAATGTTTGGTTGATTTTATGATATGTGTGATGGACTGAACTTTGGTTCATGTATTTGAGATTGATCGAGACTTGGTTTGATTTGTTATTGATTGGAATTGTTGGGTTGAATTTGTTGAAATGTTGTTGGAATTGAATGAGGGCCATTCGGCCATGGCTAGAAACAAGGGGTACTATGTGGAAATTTTCAAATCACCAAGGGCAAAACAGTCATTTCACATGTAGGGATACATTGGAAATTTTATAGGAAGATCAAGGGCATTTTCGGAATTAATAGAAAAGTATAAGGGTAAAATAGTAATTACCCATACATCGGGCATTTTATATGTTTTGAGGTTTGAAGCTTAAAATAAATTATTGAAATAAATGTTTGGTTGATTTTATGATATGTGTGATGGATTGAACTTTGGTTGATGTACTTGAGCTTGATTGAGACTTGGTTTGATTTGTTATTGATTGGAATTGTTGGGTTGAATTTGTTGAAATGTTGTTGGAATTGAATGAGGGCCATTCGGCCCTGGCTAGAAAGAAGGGGTACCATGTGGAAATTTTCAAATAACCAAGGGCATAACAGTTATTTCACTTGTAGGGATACATTGGGAATTTTATAGGACGATCAAGGGCATTTTCGGAAATAATAGAAAAGTATAAGGGTAAAATAGTAATTACCCATACATCGGGCATTTTATATGTTTTGATGTTTGAAGCTTAAGATAAATGATTGAAACAAATGTTTTTTTGATTTTATGATATGTGTGATGGATTGAACTTTGGTTGATGTATTTAGGCTTGATTGAGACTTGGTTTGATTTGTTATTGATTGGAATTGTTGGGTTGAAATTGTTGACATGTTGTTTGAATTGAATGAGGGCCATTTGGCCATGGCTAGAAACATGGGGTACTATGTGAAAATTTTCAAATAACAAAGGCCAAAACAGTCATTTCACATGTAGGGATACATTGGGAATTTTATAGGAAGATCAAGGGCATTTTCAGAAATAATACAAAAGTATAAGGGTAAAATAGTAATTACCCATACATCGGGCATTTTATATGTTTTGATGTTTGAAGCTTTAAATAAATGATTGAAACAAATGTTTGGTTGATTTTATGATATGTGTGATGGACTGAACTTTGGTTGATGTATTTGAGATTGAGACTTGGTTTGATTTGTTATTGATTGGAATTGTTGGGTTGAATTTGTTGAAATGTTGTTGGAATTGAATGAGGGCCATTCGGCCATGGCTAGAAACAAGGGGTACCATTTGGAAATTTTCAAATAACCAAGGGCAAAACAGTCATTTCACATGTAGGGATACATTGGGAATTTTATAGGAAGATCAAGGGCCTTTTCGAAAAATAATAGAAAAGTATAAGGGTAAAATAGTAATTACATATACATCGGGCATTTTATATGTTTTGATGTTTGAAGCTTAAAATAAAATATTGAAACAAAAATTTGGTTGATTTTATGATATGTGTGATGGATTGAACTTTGGTTGATGTATTTGAGCTTGATTGAGACTTGGTTTGATTTGTTATTGATTGGAATTGTTGGGTTGAATTTGTTGAAATGTTGTTGGAATTGAATGAGGGCCATTCGGCCCTGGCTAGAAAGAAGGGGTACCATGTAGAAATTCTCAAATAACCAGGGGCAAAACAGTCATTTCACTTGTAGGGATACATTGGGAATTTTATAGGACGATCAAGGGCATTTTCGGAAATAATAGAAAAGTATATGGGTAAAATAGTAATTACCCATACATCGGGCATTTTATATGTTTTGATGTTTGAAGCTTAAGATAAATGATTGAAACAAATGTTTTTTTGATTTTATGATATGTGTAATGGATTGAACTTTGGTTGATGTATTTAAGCTTGATTGAGACTTGGTTTGATTTGTTATTGATTGGAATTGTTGGGTTGAATTTGTTGACATGTTGTTGGAATTGAATGAGAGCCATTCGGCCATGGCTAGAAACATGGGGTACTATGTGAAAATTTTCAAATAACAAAGGCCAAAACAGTCATTTCACATGTAGGGATACATTGGGAATTTTATAGGACGATCAAGGGCATTTTCGGAAATAATAGAAAAGTATAAGGGTAAAATAGTAATTACCCATACATCGGGCATTTTATATGTTTTGATGTTTGAAGCTTTAAATAAATGATTGAAACAAATGTTTGGTTGATTTTATGATATGTGTGATGGATTGAACTTTGGTTGATGTATTGGAGCTTGATTGGGACTTGGTTTGATTTGTTATTGATTGGAATTGTTCGGTTGAATTTGTTGACATGTTGTTGGAATTCAATGAGGGCCATTCGGCCATGGCTAGAAACATGGGGTACTATGTGGAAATTTTCAAATAACCAAGGGAAAAATAGTCATTTCACATGTATGGATACATTGGAATTTTATAGGAAGATCAAGGGCATTTTTGGAATTAATAGAAAGGTATAAGGGTAAAATAGTAATTACCCATACATCGGGCATTTTATATGTTTTGAGGTTTGAAGCTTAAAATAAATTATTGAAATAAATGTTTGGTTGATTTTATGATATGTGTGATGGATTGAACTTTGGTTGATGTATTTGAGCTTGATTGAGACTTGGTTTGATTTGTTATTGATTGGGATTGTTGGGTTGAATTTGTTGAAATGTTGTTGGAATTGAATGAGGGCCATTCGGCCCTGGCTAGAAACAAGGGGTACCATGTGGAAATTTTCAAATAACCAAGGGCAAAACAGTCATTTCACATGTAGGGATACATTGGGAATTTTATAGGAAGATCAAGGGCATTTTCGGAAATAATAGAAAAGTATAAGGGTAAAATAGTAATTACCCATACATCGGGCATTTTATATGTTTTGATGTTTGAAGCTTAAAATAAATGATTGAAACAAATGTTTGGTTGATTTTATGATATGTGTGATGGACTGAACTTTGATTCATGTATTTGAGATTGATCGAGACTTGGTTTGATTTGTTATTGATTGGAATTGTTGGGTTGAATTTGTTGAAATGTTGTTGGAATTGAATGAGGGCCATTCGGCCATGGCTAGAAACAAGGGGTACTATGTGGAAATTTTCAAATCACCAAGGGCAAAACAGTCATTTCACATGTAGGGATACATTGGAAATTTTGTAGGAAGATCAAGGGCATTTTCGGAATTAATAGAAAAGTATAAGGGTAAAATAGTAATTACCCATACATCGGGCATTTTATATGTTTTGAGGTTTGAAGCTTAAAATAAATTATTGAAATAAATGTTTGGTTGATTTTATGATATGTGTGATGGATTGAACTTTGGTTGATGTATTTGAGCTTGATTGAGACTTGGTTTGATTTGTTATTGATTGGGATTGTTGGGTTGAATTTGTTGAAATGTTGTTGGAATTGAATGAGGGCCATTCGGCCCTGGCTAGAAACAAGGGGTACCATGTGGAAATTTTCAAATAACCAAGGGCAAAACAGTCATTTCACATGTAGGGATACATTGGGAATTTTATAGGAAGATCAAGGGCATTTTCGGAAATAATAGAAAAGTATAAGGGTAAAATAGTAATTACCCATACATCGGGCATTTTATATGTTTTGATGTTTGAAGCTTAAAATAAATGATTGAAACAAATGTTTGGTTGATTTTATGATATGTGTGATGGACTGAACTTTGGTTCATGTATTTGAGATTGATCGAGACTTGGTTTGATTTGTTATTGATTGGAATTGTTGGGTTGAATTTGTTGAAATGTTGTTGGAATTGAATGAGGGCCATTCGGCCATGGCTAGAAACAAGGGGTACTATGTGGAAATTTTCAAATCACCAAGGGCAAAACAGTCATTTCACATGTAGGGATACATTGGAAATTTTGTAGGAAGATCAAGGGCATTTTCGGAATTAATAGAAAAGTATAAGGGTAAAATAGTAATTACCCATACATCGGGCATTTTATATGTTTTGAGGTTTGAAGCTTAAAATAAATTATTGAAATAAATGTTTGGTTGATTTTATGATATGTGTGATGGATTGAACTTTGGTTGATGTATTTGAGCTTGATTGAGACTTGGTTTGATTTGTTATTGATTGGGATTGTTGGGTTGAATTTGTTGAAATGTTGTTGGAATTGAATGAGGGCCATTCGGCCCTGGCTAGAAACAAGGGGTACCATGTGGAAATTTTCAAATAACCAAGGGCAAAACAGTCATTTCACATGTAGGGATACATTGGGAATTTTATAGGAAGATCAAGGGCATTTTCGGAAATAATAGAAAAGTATAAGGGTAAAATAGTAATTACCCATACATCGGGCATTTTATATGTTTTGATGTTTGAAGCTTTAAATAAATGATTGAGACAAATGTTTGGTTGATTTTATGATATGTGTGATGGACTGAACTTTGGTTCATGTATTTGAGATTGATCGAGACTTGGTTTGATTTGTTATTGATTGGAATTGTTGGGTTGAATTTGTTGAAATGTTGTTGGAATTGAATGAGGGCCATTCGGCCATGGCTAGAAACAAGGGGTACTATGTGGAAATTTTCAAATCACCAAGGGCAAAACAGTCATTTCACATGTAGGGATACATTGGAAATTTTATAGGAAGATCAAGGGCATTTTCGGAATTAATAGAAAAGTATAAGGGTAAAATAGTAATTACCCATACATCGGGCATTTTATATGTTTTGAGGTTTGAAGCTTAAAATAAATTATTGAAATAAATGTTTGGTTGATTTTATGATATGTGTGATGGATTGAACTTTGGTTGATGTACTTGAGCTTGATTGAGACTTGGTTTGATTTGTTATTGATTGGAATTGTTGGGTTGAATTTGTTGAAATGTTGTTGGAATTGAATGAGGGCCATTCGGCCCTGGCTAGAAAGAAGGGGTACCATGTGGAAATTTTCAAATAACCAAGGGCATAACAGTTATTTCACTTGTAGGGATACATTGGGAATTTTATAGGACGATCAAGGGCATTTTCGGAAATAATAGAAAAGTATAAGGGTAAAATAGTAATTACCCATACATCGGGCATTTTATATGTTTTGATGTTTGAAGCTTAAGATAAATGATTGAAACAAATGTTTTTTTGATTTTATGATATGTGTGATGGATTGAACTTTGGTTGATGTATTTAGGCTTGATTGAGACTTGGTTTGATTTGTTATTGATTGGAATTGTTGGGTTGAAATTGTTGACATGTTGTTTGAATTGAATGAGGGCCATTTGGCCATTAGAAACATGGGGTACTATGTGAAAATTTTCAAATAACAAAGGCCAAAACAGTCATTTCACATGTAGGGATACATTGGGAATTTTATAGGAAGATCAAGGGCATTTTCAGAAATAATACAAAAGTATAAGGGTAAAATAGTAATTACCCATACATCGGGCATTTTATATGTTTTGATGTTTGAAGCTTTAAATAAATGATTGAAACAAATGTTTGGTTGATTTTATGATATGTGTGATGGACTGAACTTTGGTTGATGTATTTGAGATTGAGACTTGGTTTGATTTGTTATTGATTGGAATTGTTGGGTTGAATTTGTTGAAATGTTGTTGGAATTGAATGAGGGCCATTCGGCCATGGCTAGAAACAAGGGGTACCATGTGGAAATTTTCAAATAACCAAGGGCAAAACAGTCATTTCACATGTAGGGATACATTGGGAATTTTATAGGAAGATCAAGGGCCTTTTCGAAAAATAATAGAAAAGTATAAGGGTAAAATAGTAATTACCTATACATCGGGCATTTTATATGTTTTGATGTTTGAAGCTTAAAATAAAATATTGAAACAAAAATTTGGTTGATTTTATGATATGTGTGATGGATTGAACTTTGGTTGATGTATTTGAGCTTGATTGAGACTTGGTTTGATTTGTTATTGATTGGAATTGTTCGGTTGAATTTGTTGAAATGTTGTCGGAATTCAATGAGGGCCATTCGGCCATGGCTAGAAACAAGGGGTACCGTGTGGAAATTTTCAAATAACCAAGGGCAAAACAGTTATTTCACATGTACGGATACATTGGAATTTTATAGGAAGATCAAGGGCATTGTCGGAAATAATAGAAAAGTATAAGGGTAAAATAGTAATTACCCATACATCGGACATTTTATATGTTTTGATGTTTGAAGCTTAAAATAAATGATTGAAACAAATGTTTGGTTAATTTTATGATATGTGTGATGGATTGATCTTTGGTTGATGTATTGGAGCTTGATTGAGACTTGGTTTGATTTGTTATTGATTGGAATTGTTGGGTTGAATTTGTTGAAATGTTGTTGGAATTGAATGAGGGCCATTCGGCCCTGGCTAGAAAGAAGGGGTACCATGTGGAAATTCTCAAATAACCATGGGCAAAACAGTTATTTCACTTGTAGGGATACATTGGGAATTTTATAGGACGATCAAGGGCATTTTTGGAAATAATAGAAAAGTATATGGGTAAAATAGTAATTACCCATACATCGGGCATTTTATATGTTTTGATGTTTGAAGCTTAAGATAAATGATTGAAACAAATGTTTTTTTGATTTTATGATATGTGTAATGGATTGAACTTTGGTTGATGTATGTAAGCTTGATTGAGACTTGGTTTGATTTGTTATTGATTGGAATTGTTGGGTTGAATTTGTTGACATGTTGTTGGAATTGAATGAGAGCCATTCGGCCATGGCTAGAAACATGGGGTACTATGTGAAAATTTTCAAATAACAAAGGCCAAAACAGTCATTTCACATGTAGGGATACATTGGGAATTTTATAGGACGATCAAGGGCATTTTCGGAAATAATAGAAAAGTATAAGGGTAAAATAGTAATTACCCATACATCGGGCATTTTATATGTTTTGATGTTTGAAGCTTTAAATAAATGATTGAAACAAATGTTTGGTTGATTTTATGATATGTGTGATGGATTGAACTTTGGTTGATGTATTTGAGCTTGATTGAGACTTGGTTTGATTTGTTATTGATTGGAATTGTTCGGTTGAATTTGTTGACATGTTGTTGGAATTCAATGAGGGCCATTCGGCCATGGCTAGAAACATGGGGTACTATGTGGAAATTTTCAAATAACCAAGGGCAAAACAGTCATTTCACATGTATGGATACATTGGAATTTTATAGGAAGATCAAGGCCATTTTTGGAAAAATAGAAAAGTATAAGGGTAAAATAGTAATTACCCATACATCGGGCATTTTATATGTTTTGATGTTTGAAGCTTTAAATAAATGATTGAAACAAATGTTTGGTTGATTTTATGATATGTGTGATGGATTGAACTTTGGTTGATGTATTTCAGCTTGATTGAGACTTGGTTTGATTTGTTATTGATTGGAATTGTTCGGTTGAATTTGTTGAAATGTTGTTGGAATTCAATGAGGGCCATTCGGCCATGGCTAGTAACAAGGGGTACCGTGTGGAAATTTTCAAATAACCAAGGGCAAAACAGTCATTTCACATGTATGGATACATTGGAATTTTATAGGAAGATCAAGGCCATTTTCGGAAATAATAGAAAGTACAAGGGTAAAATAGTAATTACCCATACATCGGACATTTTATATGTTTTGATGTTTGAAGCTTAAAATAAATGATTGAAACAAATGTTTGGTTGATTTTATGATATGTGTGATGGATTGAACTTTGGTTGATGTATTGGAGCTTGATTGAGACTTGGTTTGATTTGTTATTCATTGGAATTGTTGGGTTGAATTTGTTGGAATGTTGTTGGAATTGAATGAGGGCCATTCGGCCATGGCTAGAAACAAGGGGTACTATGTGGAAATTTTCAAATCACGAAGGGAAAAACAGTCATTTTACATGTAGGGATACATTGGAAATTTTATAGGAAGATCAAGGGCATTTTCGGATTTAATAGAAAAGTATAAGGGTAAAATAGTAATTACCCATAAATCAGGCATTTTATATGTTTTGATGTTTGAAGCTTTAAATAAATGATTGAAACAAATGTTTGGTTGATTTTATGATATGTGTGATGGATTGAACTTTGGTTGATGTATTGGAGCTTGATTGAGACTTGGTTTGATTTGTTATTGATTGGAATTGTTGGGTTGAATTTGTTGAAATGTTGTTGGAATTGAATGAGGGCCATTCGGCCCTGGCTAGAAACAAGGGGTACCATGTGGAAATTCTCAAATAACCAAGGGCAAAACAGTCATTTCACATGTAGGGATACATTGGGAATTTTATAGGACGATCAAGGGCATTTTCGAAAATAATAGAAAAGTATAAGGGTAAAATAGTAATTACCCATACATCGGGCATTTATATGTTTTGATGTTTGAAGCTTAAGATAAATGATTGAAACAAATTATTTTTTTGATTTTATGATATGTGTAATGGATTGAACTTTGGTTGATGTATTTAAGCTTGATTGAGACTTGGTTTGATTTGTTATTGATTGGAATTGTTGGGTTGAATTTGTTGACATGTTGTTGGAATTGAATGAGGGCCATTCGGCCATGGCTAGAAACATGGGGTACTATGTGAAAATTTTCAAATAACAAAGGCCAAAACATTCATTTCACATGTAGGGATACATTGGGAATTTTATAGGAAGATCAAGGGCATTTTCGGAATTAATAGAAAAGTATAAGGGTAAAATAGTAATTACCCATAAATCGGGCATTTTATATGTTTTGATGTTTGAAGCTTTAAATAAATGATTGAAACAAATGTTTGGTTGATTTTATGATATGTGTGATGGACTGAACTTTGGTTGATGTATTTGAGATTGAGACTTGGTTTGATTTGTTATTGATTGGAATTGTTGGGTTGAATTTGTTGAAATGTTGTTGGAATTGAATGAGGGCCATTCGGCCATGGCTAGAAACAAGGGGTACCATGTGGAAATTTTCAAATAACCAAGGGCAAAACAGTCATTTCACATGTAGGGATACATTGGGAATTTTATAGGAAGATCAACGGGCTTTTCAAAAAATAATAGAAAAGTATAAGGGTAAAATAGTAATTACCCATACATCGGGCATTTTATATGTTTTGATGTTTGAAGCTTAACATAAACTATTGAAACAAATGTTTGGTTGATTTTATGATATGTGTGATGGATTGAACTTTGGTTGATGTATTTGAGCTTAATTGAAACTTGTTTTGATTTGTTATTGATTGGAATTGTTGGGTTGAATTTGTTGAAATGTTGTTGGAATTGAATGAGGGCCATTCGGCCATGGCTAGAAACAAGGGGTACCATGTGGAAATTTTCAAATAACCAAGGGCAAAACAATCATTTCACATGTAGGGATACATTGGGAATTTTATAGGAAGATCAAGGGCCTTTTCGAAAAATAATAGAAAAAGTATAAGGGTAAAATAGTAATTACCTATACATCGGGCATTTTATATGTTTTGATGTTTGAAGCTTAAAATAAAATATTGAAACAAAAATTTGGTTGATTTTATGATATGTGTGATGGATTGAACTTTGGTTGATGTATTTGAGCTTGATTGAGGCTTGGTTTGATTTGTTATTGATTGGAATTGTTGGGTTGAATTTGTTGAAATGTTGTTGGAATTCAATGAGGGTCATTCGGCCATGGCTAGAAACAAGGGGTACCGTGTGGAAATTTTCAAATAACCAAGGGCAAAACTGTCATTTCACATATAGGGATACGTTGGGAATTTTATAGGAAGATCAAGGGCAATTTCGGAAATAATAGAAAAGTATAAGGGTAAAATAGTAATTACCCATACATCGGTCATTTTATATGTTTTGATGTTTGAATCTTAAAATAATGATTGAAACAAATGTTTGGTTGATTTTATGATATGTGTGATGGATTGAACTTTGGTTGATGTATTTGAGCTTAATTGAAACTTGGTTTGATTTGTTATTGATTGGAATTGTTGGGTTGAATTTGTTGAAATGTTGTTGGAATTGAATGAGGGCCATTCGGCCATGGCTAGAAACAAGGGGTACCATGTGGAAATTTTCAAATAACCAAGGGCAAAACAGTCATTTCAAATGTACGGATACATTGGGAATTTTATAGGAAGATCAAGGGCCTTTTCGAAAAATAATAGAAAAGTATAAGGGTAAAATAGTAATTACCTATACATCGGGCATTTTATATATTTTGATGTTTGAAGCTTAAAATAAAATATTCAAACAAAAATTTGGTTGATTTTATGATATGTGTGATGGATTGAACTTTGCTTGATGTATTTGAGCTTGATTGAGACTTGGTTTGATTTGTTATTGATTGGAATTGTTCGGTTGAATTTGTTGAAATGTTGTTGGAATTCAATGAGGGCCATTCGGCCATGGCTAGAAACAAGGGGTACCGTGTGGAAATTTTCAAATAACCAAGGGCAAAACTAGTCATTTCACATGTAGGGATACGTTGTGAATTTTATAGGAAGATCAAGGGCATTTTCGGAAATAATAGAAAAGTATAAGGGTAAAATAGTAATTACCCATACATCGGGCATTTTATATGTTTTTATGTTTGAACCCTAAAATAATTTATTGAAACAAATGTTTGGTTGATTTTATGATATGTGTGATCGATTGAACTTTGGTTGATGTATTTGAGCTTGATTGAGACTTGGTTTGATTTGTTATTTATTGGAATTGTTGGGTTGAATTTGTTGAAATGTTGTTGGAATTGAATGAGGGCCATTCGGCCCTGGCTAGAAACAAGGGGTACCGTGTGGAAATTTTCAAATAACCAAGGGCAAAACATTCATTTCAATGTATGGATACATTGACAATTTTATAGGAAGATCAAGGGCATTTTCGGAAATAATAGAAAAGTATAAGGGTAAAATAGTAATTACCCATACATCGGGCATTTTATATGTTTTGATGTTTGAAGCTTAACATAAACTATTGAAACAAATGTTTGGTTGATTTTATGATATGTGTGATGGATCGAACTTTGGTGAATGTATTTGAGCTTGATTGACACTTGGTTTGATTTGTTATTCATTGAAATTGTTGGGTTCAATTTGTTAAAATGTTGTTGGAATTGAATGAGGGCCATTTGGCCATGGCTAGAAACAAGGGGTACCATGTGGAAATTTTCAAATAACCAAGGGCAACACAGTCATTTCACATGTAGGGATACATTGGGAATTTTATAGGAAGATCAGCGGCCTTTTCAAAAAATAATAGAATAGTATAAGGGTAAAATAGTAATTACCCATACATCGGGCATTTTATATGTTTTGATGTTTGAAGCTTAAAATAAAATATTGAAACAAAAATTTGGTTGATTTTATGATATGTGTGATGGATTGAACTTTGGTTGATGTATTTGAGCTTGATTCAGACTTGGTTTGATTTGTTATTGATTGGAATTGTTGGCTTGAATTTGTTGAAATGTTGTTGGAATTCAATGAGGGTCATTCGGCCATGGCTAGAAACAACGGGTACCATGTGGAAATTTTCAAATAACCAAGGGCAAAACAGCCATTTCACATGTAGGGATACGTTGGGAATTTTATAGGAAGATCAAGGGCATTTTCGGAAATAATAGAAAAGTATAAGGGTAAAATAGTAATTACCCATACATCGGGCATTTTATATGTTTTGAGGTTTGAAGCTTAACATAAATTATTGAAACTAATGTTTGGTTGATTTTATGATATGTGTGATGGATCGAACTTTGGTTGATGTATTTGAGCTCGATTGAGACTTGGTTTGATTTGTTATCGATTGGAATTGTTGGGTTGAATTTGTTGAAATGTTGTTGGAATTGAATGAGGGCCATTCGGCCCTGGCTAGAAACAAGGGGTACCGTGTGGAAATTTTCAAATAACCACGGGCAAAATAGTCATTTCAAATGTAGGAATACATTGGGAATTTTATAGGAAGATCAAGGGCATTTTCGGAAATAATTGAAAAGTATAAGGGTAAAATAGTAATTACCCTTACATCGGGCATTTTATATGTTTTGATGTTTGAAGCTTAAGATAAATGATTGAAACAAATGTTTGGTTGATTTTATGATATGTGTGATGGATTGAACTTTGGTTGATGTATTTGAGCTTGATTGAGACTTGGTTTGATTTGTTATTGATTGGAATTGTTGGGTTGAATTTGTTGAAATATTGTTCGAATTGAATGAGGGCCCTTCGGCCATGGCTAGAAACAAGGGGTACCATGTGGAAATTTTCAAATAACCAAGGGCAAAACAGTCACTTCACATGTAGGGATACATTGGGAACTATACAAGAAGATCAAGGGCCTTTTCGAAAAATAATAGAAAAGTATAAGGGTAAAATAGTAATTACCGATACATCGGGCATTTTATATGTTTTAATGTTTGAAGCTTAAAATAAATTATTGAAACAAAAATTTGGTTGATTTTATGATATGTGTGATGGATTGAACTTTGGTTGATGTATTTGAGCTTGAGTGAGACTTCGTTTGATTTGTTATTGATTGGAATTGTTCGGTTGAATTTGTTGAAATGTTGTTGGAATTCAATGAGGGCCATTCGGCCATGGCTAGTAACAAGGGGTACCGTGTGGAAATTTTCAAATAACCAAGGGCAAAACAGTCATTTCACATGTATGGATACATTGGAATTTTATAGGAAGATCAAGGCCATTTTCGGAAATAATAGAAAAGAATAAGGGTAAAATAGTAATTACCCATACATCGGACATTTTATATGTTTTGATGTTTGAAGCTTAAAATAAATTATTGAAACAAATGTTTGGTTGATTTTATGATATGTGTGATGGATCGAACTTTGGTTGATGTATTTGAGCTTGATTGAGACTTGGTTTGATTTGTTATTGATTGGAATTGTTGGGTTGAATTTGTTGGAATGTTGTTGGAATTGAATGAGGGCCATTCGGCCATAGCTAGAAACAAGGGGTACTGTGTGGAAAATTTTCAAATAACCAAGGGCAAAACAATCATTTCAAATGTAGGGATACATTGGCAATTTTATAGGAAGATCAAGGGCATTTTCGGAAATAATAGAAAAGTATAAGGGTAAAATAGTAATTACCCATACATCGGGCATTTTATATGTTTTGATGTTTGAAGCTTAACATAAACTATTGAAACAAATGTTTGGTTGATTTTATGATATGTGTGATGGATCGAACTTTGGTGAATGTATTTGAGCTTGATTGACACTTGGTTTGATTTGTTAATCATTGGAATTGTTGGGTTCAATTTGTTAAAATGTTGTTGGAATTGAATGAGGGCCATTTGGCCATGGCTAGAAACAAGGGGTACCATGTGGAAATTTTCAAATAACCAAGGGCAACACAGTCATTTCACATGTAGGGATACATTGGGAATTTTATAGGAAGATCAACGGCCTTTTCAAAAAATAATAGAATGGTATAAGGGTAAAATAGTAATTACCCATACATCGGGCATTTTATATTTTTTGATGTTTGAAGCTTAAAATATAATATTGAAACAAAAATTTGGTTGATTTTATGATATGTGTGATGGATTGAACTTTGGTTGATGTATTTGAGCTTGATTCAGACTTGGTTTGATATGTTATTGATTGGAATTGTTGGCTTGAATTTGTTGAAATGTTGTTGGAATTCAATGAGGGCCATTCGGCCATGGCTAGAAACAACGGGTACCATGTGGAAATTTTCAAATAACGAAGGGCAAAACAGTCATTTCACATGTAGGGATACGTTGGGAACTTTATAGGAAGATCAAGGGCATTTTCAGAAATAACAGAAAAGTATAAGGGTAAAATAGTAATTACCCATACATCGGACATTTTATATATTTTGATGTTTGAAGCTTAAAATAAATTATTGAAACAAATGTTTGGTTGATTTTATGATATGTGTGATGGATTGAACTTTGGTTGATGTATTTGAGCTTAATTGAAACTTGGTTTGATTTGTTATTGATTGGAATTGTTGGGTTGGATTTGTTGAAATGTTGTTGGAATTGAATGAGGGCCATTCGGCCATGGCTAGAAACAAGGGGTACTATGTGGAAATTTTCAAATAACCAAGGGCAAAATAGTCATTTCACATGTAGGGATACATTGGAAATTTTATAGGAAGATCAAGGGCATTTTCGGAAATAATAGAAAAGTATAAGGGTAAAATAGTAATTATCCATACATCGGGCATTTTATATGTTTTGAGGTTTGAAGCTTAACATAAATTATTGAAACTAATGTTTGGTTGATTTTATGATATGTGTGATGGATCGAACTTTGGTTGATGTATTTGAGCTCGATTGAGACTTGGTTTGATTTGTTATTGATTGGAATTGTTGGGTTGAATTTGTTGAAATGTTGTTGGAATTGAATGAGGGCCATTCGGCCCTGGCTAGAAACAAGGGGTACCATGTGGAAATTTTCAAATAACCAAGGGCAAAACAGTCATTTCACATGTAGGGATACATTGGGAATTTTATCGAAAGATCAAGGGCATTATCGGAAATAATAGAAAAGTATAAGGGTAAAATAGTAATTACCCATACATCGGACATTTTATATATTTTGATGTTTGAAGCTTAAAATAAATTATTGAAACAAATGTTTGGTTGATTTTATGATATGTGTGATGGATTGAACTTTGGTTGATGTATTTGAGCTTAATTGAAACTTGGTTTGATTTGTTATTGATTGGAATTGTTGGGTTGGATTTGTTGAAATGTTGTTGGAATTGAATGAGGGCCATTCGGCCATGGCTAGAAACAAGGGGTACTATGTGGAAATTTTCAAATAACCAAGGGCAAAATAGTCATTTCACATGTAGGGATACATTGGAAATTTTATAGGAAGATCAAGGGCATTTTCGGAAATAATAGAAAAGTATAAGGGTAAAATAGTAATTATCCATATATCGGGCATTTTATATGTTTTGAGGTTTGAAGCTTAACATAAATTATTGAAACTAATGTTTGGTTGATTTTATGATATGTGTGATGGATCGAACTTTGGTTGATGTATTTGAGCTCGATTGAGACTTGGTTTGATTTGTTATTGATTGGAATTGTTGGGTTGAATTTGTTGAAATGTTGTTGGAATTGAATGAGGGCCATTCGGCCCTGGCTAGAAACAAGGGGTACCATGTGGAAATTTTCAAATAACCAAGGGCAAAACAGTCATTTCACATGTAGGGATACATTGGGAATTTTATCGAAAGATCAAGGGCATTATCGGAAATAATAGAAAAGTATAAGGGTAAAATAGTAATTACCCACACATCGGGCATTTTATACGTTTTGATGTTTGAAGCTTAAAATAAATCATTGAAACAAATGTTTGGTTGATTTTATGATATGTGTGATGGATTGAACTTTGGTTGATGTATTTGAGCTTGATTGAGACTTGGTTTGATTTGTTATTGATTGGAATTGTTGGGTTGAATTTGTTGAAATATTGTTTGAATTGAATGAGGGCCCTTCGGCCATGGCTAGAAACAAGGGGTACCATGTGGAAATTTTCAAATAACCAAGGGCAAAACAGTCATTTCACATGTAGGGATACATTGGGAACTATACAAGAAGATCAAGGGCCTTTTCGAAAAATAATAGAAAAGTATAAGGGTAAAATAGTAATTACCGATTCATCGGGCATTTTATATGTTTTAATGTTTGAAGCTTAAAATAAATTATTGAAACAAAAATTTGGTTGATTTTATGATATGTGTGATGGATTGAACTTTGGTTGATGTATTTGAGCTTGAGTGAGACGTCGTTTGATTAGTTATTGATTGGAATTGTTGGGTTGAATTTGTTGAAAAGTTGTTGGAATTCAATGAGGGCCATTCGGCCATGGCTAGAAACATGGGGTACCATGTGGAAATGTTCAAATAACCAAGGGCAAAACAGTCATTTCACATGTAGGGATACATTGGAAATTTTATAGGAAGATCAACGACCTTTTCAAAAAATAATAGAAAAGTGTAAGGGTAAAATAGTAATTACCCATACATCGGGCATTTTATATGTTTTGATGTTTGAAGCTTAAAAAAAATTATTGAAACAAATGTTTGGTTGATTTTATGATATGTGTGATGGATTGAACTTTGGTTGATGTATTTGAGCTTAATTGAAACTTGTTTTGATTTGTTATTGATTGGAATTGTTGGGTTGAATTTGTTGAAAAGTTGTTGGAATTCAATGAGGGCCATTCGGCCATGGCTAGAAACAAGGGGTACCATGTGGAAATTTTCAAATAACCAAGGGCAAAACAGTCATTTCACATGTAGGGATTCATTGGGAATTTTATAGGAAGATCAACGGCCTTTTCAAAAAATAATAGAAAAGTATAAGGGTAAAATAGTAATTACCCATACATCGGGCATTTTATATGTTTTGATGTTTGAAGCTTAAAAAAAATTATTGAAACAAATGTTTGGTTGATTTTATGATATGTGTGATGGATTGAACTTTGGTTGATGTATTTGAGCTTAATTGAAACTTGTTTTGATTTGTTATTGATTGGAATTGTTGGGTTGAATTTGTTGAAATGTTGTTGGAATTTAATGAGGGCCATTCGGCCAGGGCTAGAAACAAGGGGTACCATGTGGAAATTTTCAAATAACCAAGGGCAAAACTGTCATTTCACATATAGGGATACGTTGGGAATTTTATAGGAAGATCAACGGCAATTTCGGAAATAATAGAAAAGTATAAGGGTAAAATAGTAATTACCTATACATCGGGCATTTTATATATTTTGATGTTTGAAGCTTAAAATAAAATATTCAAACAAAAATTTGGTTGATTTTATGATATGTGTGATGGATTGAACTTTGGTTGATGTATTTGAGCTTGATTGAGACTTGGTTTGATTTGTTATTGATTGGAATTGTTGGGTTGAATTTGTTGAAATGTTGTTGGAATTGAATGAGGGCCATTCGGCCATGGCTAGAAACAAGGGGTACCGTGTTGAAATTTTCAAATAACCAAGGGCAAAACAGTCATTTCACATGTAGGGATACATTGGGAATTTTATCGAAAGATCAAGGGCATTATCGGAAATAATAGAAAAGTATAAGGGTATAATAGTAATTACCCACACATCGGGCATTTTATACGTTTTGATGTTTGAAGCTTAAAATAAATCATTGAAACAAATGTTTGGTTGATTTTATGATATGTGTGATGGGCTAAGCTTTAGTTGATGTATTTGAGCTTGATTGAGACTTGGTTTGATTTGTTATTGATTGGAATTGTTGGGTTGAATTTGTTGAAATGTTGTTGGAATTGAATGAGGGCCATTCGGCCATGGCTAGAAACAAGGGGTACCATGTGGAAATTTTCAAATAACCAAGGGCAAAACAGTCATTTCACATGTAGGGATACATTGGGAATTTTATAGGAAGATCAAGGGCCTTGTCGAAAAATAATAGAAAAGTATAAGGGTAAAATAGTAATTACCTATACATCGGGCATTTTATATGTTTTGATGTTTGAAGCTTAAAATAAAATATTGAAACAAAAATTTGGTTGATTTTATGATATGTGTGATGGATTGAACTTTGGTTGATGTATTTGAGCTTGATTGAGACTTGGTTTGATTTGTTATTGATTGGAATTGTTGGGTTGAATTTGTTGAAATGTTGTTGGAATTGAATGAGGGCCATTCGGCCATGGCTAGAAACAAGGGGTACCGTGTGGAAATTTTCAAATAACCAAGGGCAAAACTGTCATTTCACATATAGGGATACGTTGGGAATTTTATAGGAAGATCAAGGGCAATTTCGAAAATAATAGAAAAGTATAAGGGTAAAATAGTAATTACCCATACATCGGTCATTTTATATGTTTTGATGTTTGAAGCTTAAAATAAAATATTGAAACAAAAATTTGGTTGATTTTATGATATGTGTGATGGATTGAACTTTCGTTGATGTATTTGAGCTTGATTGAGACTTGGTTTGATTTGTTATTGATTGGAATTGTTGGGTTGAATTTGTTGAAATGTTGTTGGAATTGAATGAGGGCCATTCGGCCATGGCTAGAAACAAGGGGTACTATGTGGAAATTTTCAAATCACCAAGGGAAAAACAGTCATTTTACATGTAGGGATACATTGGAAATTTTATAGGAAGATCAAGGGCATTTTTGGAATTAATAGAAAAGTATAAGGGTAAAATAGTAATTACCCATAAATCGGGCATTTTATATGTTTTGATGTTTGAAGCTTTAAATAAATGATTGAAACAAATGTTTGGTTGATTTTATGATATGTGTGATGGACTGAACTTTGGTTGATGTATTTGAGCTTGATTGAGACTTTGTTTGATTTGTTATTGATTGGAATTGTTGGGTTGAATTTGTTGAAAAGTTGTTGGAATTCAATGAGGGCCATTCGGCCATGGCTAGAAACAAGGGGTACCATGTGGAAATTTTCAAATAACCAAGGGCAAAACAGTCATTTCACATGTAGGGATTCATTGGGAATTTTATAGGAAGATCAACGGCCTTTTCAAAAAATAATAGAAAAGTATAAGGGTAAAATAGTAATTACCCATACATCGGGCATTTTATATGTTTTGATGTTTGAAGCTTAAAAAAAATTATTGAAACAAATGTTTGGTTGATTTTATGATATGTGTGATGGATTGAACTTTGGTTGATGTATTTGAGCTTAATTGAAACTTGTTTTGATTTGTTATTGATTGGAATTGTTGGGTTGAATTTGTTGAAATGTTGTTGGAATTGAATGAGGGCCATTCGGCCATGGCTAGAAACAAGGGGTACCGTGTTGAAATTTTCAAATAACCAAGGGCAAAACAGTCATTTCACATGTAGGGATACATTGGGAATTTTATCGAAAGATCAAGGGCATTATCGGAAATAATAGAAAAGTATAAGGGTATAATAGTAATTACCCACACATCGGGCATTTTATACGTTTTGATGTTTGAAGCTTAAAATAAATCATTGAAACAAATGTTTGGTTGATTTTATGATATGTGTGATGGATTGAACTTTGGTTGATGTATTTGAGCTTGATTGAGACTTGGTTTGATTTGTTATTGATTGGAATTGTTGGGTTGAATTTGTTGAAATGTTGTTGGAATTCAATGAGGGTCATTCGGCCATGGCTAGAAACAAGGGGGTACCGTGTGGAAATTTTCAAATAAACAAGGGCAAAACTATCATTTAACATATAGGGATACGTTGGGAATTTTATAGGAAGATCAAGGGCAATTTCGGAAATAATAGAAAAGTATAAGGGTAAAATAGTAATTACCCATACATCGGTCATTTTATATGTTTTGATGTTTGAAGCTTAAAATAATGATTGAAACAAATGTTTGGTTGATTTTATGATATGTGTGATGGATTGAACTTTGGTTGATGTATTTGAGCTTAATTGAAACTTGGTTTGATTTGTTATTGATTGGAATTGTTGGGTTGAATTTGTTGAAATGTTGTTGGAATTGAATGAGGGCCATTCGGCCATGGCTAGAAACAAGGGGTACCATGTGGAAATTTTCAAATAACCAAGGGCAAAACAGTCATTTCAAATGTAGGGATACATTGGGAATTTTATAGGAAGATCAAGGGCCTTTTCGAAAAATAATAGAAAAGTATAAGGGTAAAATAGTAATTACCTATACATCGGGCATTTTATATATTTTGATGTTTGAAGCTTAAAATAAAATATTCAAACAAAAATTTGGTTGATTTTATGATATGTGTGATGGATTGAACTTTGGTTGATGTATTTGAGCTTGATTGAGACTTGGTTTGATTTGTTATTGATTGGAATTGTTCGGTTGAATTTGTTGAAATGTTGTTGGAATTCAATGAGGGCCATTCGGCCATGGCTAGAAACATGGGGTACCGTGTGGAAATTTTCAAATAACCAAGGGCAAAACTAGTCATTTCACATGTAGGGATACGTTGTGAATTTTATAGGAAGATCAAGGGAATTTTCGGAAATAATAGAAAAGTATAAGGGTAAAATAGTAATTACCCATACATCGGGCATTTTATATGTTTTGATGTTTGAAGCCTAAAATAATTTATTGAAACAAATGTTTGGTTGATTTTATGATATGTGTGATGGATTGAACTTTGGTTGATGTATTTGAGCTTGATTGAGACTTGGTTTGATTTGTTATTGATTGGAATTGTTGGGTTGAATTTGTTGAAATGTTGTTGGAATTCAATGAGGGCCATTCGGCCATGGCTAGAAACAAGGGGTACCGTGTGGAAATTTTCAAATAACCAAGGGCAAAACTGTCATTTCACATATAGGGATACGTTGGGAATTTTATAGGAAGATCAAGGGCAATTTCGGAAATAATAGAAAAGTATAAGGGTAAAATAGTAATTACCCATACATCGGTCATTTTATATGTTTTGATGTTTGAAGCTTAAAATTAATGATTGAAACAAATGTTTGGTTGATTTTATGATATGTGTGATGGATTGAACTTTGGTTGATGTATTTGAGCTTAATTGAAACTTGGTTTGATTTGTTATTGATTGGAATTGTTGGGTTGAATTTGTTGAAATGTTGTTGGAATTGAATGAGGGCCATTCGGCCATGGCTAGAAACAAGGGGTACTATGTGGAAATTTTCAAATCACCAAGGGAAAAACAGTCATTTTTCATGTAGGGATACGTTGGGAATTTTATAGGAAGATCAAGGGCAATTTCGGAAATAATAGAAAAGTATAAGGGTAAAATAGTAATTACCCATACATCGGTCATTTTATATGTTTTGATGTTTGAAGCTTAAAATAATGATTGAAACAAATGTTTGGTTGATTTTATGATATGTGTGATGGATTGAACTTTGGTTGATGTATTTGAGCTTAATTGAAACTTGGTTTGATTTGTTATTGATTGGAATTGTTGGGTTGAATTTGTTGAAATGTTGCTGGAATTGAATGAGGGCCATTCGGCCATGGCTAGAAACAAGGGGTACCATGTGGAAATTTTCAAATAACCAAGGGCAAAACAGTCATTTCAAATGTACGGATACATTGGGAATTTTATAGGAAGATCAAGGGCCTTTTCGAAAAATAATAGAAAAGTATAAGGGTAAAATAGTAATTACCTATACATCGGGCATGTTATATATTTTGATGTTTGAAGCTTAAAATAAAATATTCAAACAAAAATTTGGTTGATTTTATGATATGTGTGATGGATTGAACTTTGGTTGATGTATTTGAGCTTGATTGAGACTTGGTTTGATTTGTTATTGATTGGAATTGTTCGGTTGAATTTGTTGAAATGTTGTTGGAATTCAATGAGGGCCATTCGGCCATGGCTAGAAACAAGGGGTACCGTGTGGAAATTTTCAAATAACCAAGGGCAAAACTAGTCATTTCACATGTAGGGATACGTTGTGAATTTTATAGGAAGATCAAGGGCATTTTCGGAAATAATAGAAAAGTATAAGGGTAAAATAGTAATTACCCATACATCGGGCATTTTATATGTTTTGATGTTTGAAGCCTAAAATAATTTATTGAAACAAATGTTTGGTTGATTTTATGATATGTGTGATGGATTAAACTTTGGTTGATGTATTTGAGCTTCATTGAGACTTGGTTTGATTTGTTATTTATTGGAATTGTTGGGTTGAATTTGTTGAAATGTTGTTGGAATTGAATGAGGGCCATTCGGCCCTGGCTAGAAACAAGGGGTACCGTGTGGAAATTTTCAAATAACCAAGGGCAAAACAGTCATTTCAAATGTAGGGATACATTGGGAATTTTATAGGAAGATCAAGGGTATTTTCGGAAATAATTGAAAAGTATAAGGGTAAAATAGTAATTACCCATACATCGGGCATTTTATATGTTTTGATGTTTGAAGCTTAAGATAAATGATTGAAACAAATGTTTGGTTGATTTTATGATATGTGTGATGGCCTAAACTTTAGTTGATGTATTTGAGCTTCATTGAGACTTGGTTTGATTTGTTATTGATTGGAATTGTTGGGTTGAATTTGTTGAAATGTTGTTGGAATTGAATAAGGGCCATTCGGCCATGGCTAGAAACAAGGGGTACCATGTGGAAATTTTCAAAATAACCAAGGGCAAAACAGTCATTTCACATGTAGGGATACATTGGGAATTTTATAGGAAGATCAAGGGCCTTTTCGAAAAATAATAGAAAAGTATAAGGGTAAAATAGTAATTACCTATACATCGGGCATTTTATATATTTTGATGTTTGAAGTTTAAAATAAAATATTGAAACAAAAATTTGGTTGATTTTATGATATGTGTGATGGATTGAACTTTGGTTGATGTATTTGAGCTTGATTGATACTTGGTTTGATTTGTTATTGATTGGAATTGTTCGGTTGAATTTGTTGAAATGTTGTTGGAATTCAATGAGGGCCATTCGGCCATGGCTAGAAACAAGGGGTACCGTGTGGAAATTTTCAAATAACCAAGGGCAAAACAGTCATTTCACATGTATGGATACATTGGAATTTTATAGGAAGAAAAAGGACATTTTCGGAAATAATAGAAAAGTATAAGGGTAAAATAGTAATTACCCATACATCGGACATTTTATATGTTTTGATGTTTGAAGCTTAAAATAAATTATTGAAACAAATGTTTGGTTGATTTTATGATATGTGTGATGGATCGAACTTTGGTTGATGTATTTGAGCTTGATTGAGACTTGGTTTGATTTGTTATTGATTGGAATTGTTGGGTTGAATTTGTTGAAATGTTGTTGGAATTCAATGAGGCCCATTCGGCCATGGCTAGAAACATGGGGTACCATGTGGAAATTTTCAAATAACCAAGGGCAAAACAGTCATTTCAAATGTAGGGATACATTGGGAATTTTATAGGAAGATCAAGGGCCTTTTCGAAAAATAATAGAAAAGTATAAGGGTAAAATAGTAATTACCTATACATCGGGCATTTTATATGTTTTGATGTTTGAAGCCTAAAATAAATTATTGAAATAAATGTTTGGTTGATTTTATGATATGTGTGATGGATTGAACTTTGGTTGATGTATTTGAGCTTGATTGAGACTTGGTTTGATTTGTTATTTATTGGAATTGTTGGGTTGAATTTGTTGAAATGTTGTTGGAATTGAATGAGGGCCATTCGGCCATGGCTAGAAACAAGGGGTACCGTGTGGAAATTTTCAAATAACCAAGGGCAAAACTGTCATTTCACATATAGGGATACGTTGGGAATTTTATAGGAAGATCAAGGGCAATTTCAGAAATAATAGAAAAGTATAAGGGTAAAATAGTAATTACCCATACATCGGTCATTTTATATGTTTTGATGTTTGAAGCTTAAAATTAATGATTGAAACAAATGTTTGGTTGATTTTATGATATGTGTGATGGATTGAACTTTGGTTGATGTATTTGAGCTTAATTGAAACTTGGTTTGATTTGTTATTGATTGGAATTGTTGGGTTGAATTTGTTGAAATGTTGTTAGAATTGAATGAGGGCCATTCGGCCATGGCTAGAAACAAGGGGTACCATGTGGAAATTTTCAAATAACCAAGGGCAAAACAGTCATTTCAAATGTAGGGATACATTGGGAATTTTATAGGAAGATCAAGGGCCTTTTCGAAAAATAATAGAAAAGTATAAGGGTAAAATAGTAATTACCTATACATCGGGCATTTTATATGTTTTGATGTTTGAAGCCTAAAATAAATTATTGAAATAAATGTTTGGTTGATTTTATGATATGTGTGATGGATTGAACTTTGGTTGATGTATTTGAGCTTGATTGAGACTTGGTTTGATTTGTTATTTATTGGAATTGTTGGGTTGAATTTGTTGAAATGTTGTTGGAATTGAATGAGGGCCATTCGGCCCTGGCTAGAAACAAGGGGTACCGTGTGGAAATTTTCAAATAACCAAGGGCAAAATAGTCATTTCAAATGTAGGGATACATTGGGAATTTTATAGGAAGATCAAGGGTATTTTCGGAAATAATTGAAAAGTATAAGGGTAAAATAGTAATTACCCATACATCGGGCATTTTATATGTTTTGATGTTTGAAGCTTAAGATAAATGATTGAAACAAATGTTTGGTTGATTTTATGATATGTGTGATGGCCTAAACTTTAGTTGATGTATTTGAGCTTGATTGAGACTTGGTTTGATTTGTTATTGATTGGAATTGTTGGGTTGAATTTGTTGAAATGTTGTTGGAATTGAATGAGGGCCATTCGGCCATGGCTAGAAACAAGGGGTACCATGTGGAAATTTTCAAATAACCAAGGGCAAAACAGTCATTTCACATGTAGGGATACATTGGGAATTTTATAGGAAGATCAAGGGCCTTTTCGAAAAATAATAGAAAAGTATAAGGGTAAAATAGTAATTACCTATACATCGGGCATTTTATATATTTTGATGTTTGAAGTTTAAAATAAAATATTGAAACAAAAATTTGGTTGATTTTATGATATGTGTGATGGATTGAACTTTGGTTGATGTATTTGAGCTTGATTGATACTTGGTTTGATTTGTTATTGATTGGAATTGTTGGGTTGAATTTGTTGAAATGTTGTTGGAATTCAATGAGGGCCATTCGGCCATGGCTAGAAACAAGGGGTACCGTGTGGAAATTTTCAAATAACCAAGGGCAAAACAGTCATTTCACATGTATGGATACATTGGAATTTTATAGGAAGAAAAAGGACATTTTCGGAAATAATAGAAAAGTATAAGGGTAAAATAGTAATTACCCATACATCGGACATTTTATATGTTTTGATGTTTGAAGCTTAAAATAAATTATTGAAACAAATGTTTGGTTGATTTTATGATATGTGTGATGGATCGAACTTTGGTTGATGTATTTGAGCTTGATTGAGACTTGGTTTGATTTGTTATTGATTGGAATTGTTGGGTTGAATTTGTTGGAATGTTGTTGGAATTGAATGAGGGCCATTCGGCCATGGCTAGAAACAAGGGGTACTGTGTGGAAAATTTTCAAATAACCAAGGGCAAAACAGTCATTTCACATGTAGGGATACATTCGCAATTTTATAGGAAGATCAAGGGCATTTTCGGAAATAATAGAAAAGTATAAGGGTAAAATAGTAATTACCCATACATCGGGCATTTTATATGTTTTGATGTTTGAAGCTTAACATAAACTATTGAAACAAATGTTTGGTTGATTTTATGATATGTGTGATGGATCGAACTTTGGTGAATGTATTTGAGCTTGATTGACACTTGGTTTGATTTGTTATTCATTGGAATTGTTGGGTTGAATTTGTTAAAATGTTGTTGGAATTCAATGAGGGTCATTCGGCCATGGCTAGAAACAAGGGGTACCGTGTGGAAATTTTCAAATAACCAAGGGCAAAACTGTCATTTCACATATAGGGATACGTTGGGAATTTTATAGGAAGATCAAGGGCAATTTCGGAAATAATAGAAAAGTATAGGGGTAAAATAGTAATTACCCATACATCGGTCATTTTATATGTTTTGATGTTTGAAGCTTAAAATAATGATTGAAACAAATGTTTGGTTGATTTTATGATATGTGTGATGGATTGAACTTTGGTTGATGTATTTGAGCTTAATTGAAACTTGGTTTGATTTGTTATTGATTGGAATTGTTGGGTTGAATTTGTTGAAATGTTGCTGGAATTGAATGAGGGCCATTCGGCCATGGCTAGAAACAAGGGGTACCATGTGGAAAATTTCAAATAACCAAGGGCAAAACAGTCATTTCAAATGTAGGGATACATTGGGAATTTTATAGGAAGATCAAGGGCCTTTTCGAAAAATAATAGAAAAGTATAAGGGTAAAATAGTAATTACCTATACATCGGGCATTTTATATATTTTGATGTTTGAAGCTTAAAATAAAATATTCAAATAAAAATTTGGTTGATTTTATGATATGTGTGATGGATTGAACTTTGGTTGATGTATTTGAGCTTGATTGAGACTTGGTTTGATTTGTTATTGATTGGAATTGTTCGGTTGAATTTGTTGAAATGTTGTTGGAATTCAATGAGGGCCATTCGGCCATGGCTAGAAACAAGGGGTACCGTGTGGAAATTTTCAAATAACCAAGGGCAAAACTAGTCATTTCACATGTAGGGATACGTTGTGAATTTTATAGGAAGATCAAGGGCATTTTCGGAAATAATAGAAAAGTATAAGGGTAAAATAGTAATTACCCATACATCGCGCATTTTATATGTTTTGATGTTTGAAGCCTAAAATAATTTATTGAAACAAATGTTTGGTTGATTTTATGATATGTGTGATGGATTGAACTTTGGTTGATGTATTTGAGCTTGATTGAGACTTGGTTTGATTTGTTATTTATTGGAATTGTTGGGTTGAATTTGTTGAAATGTTGTTGGAATTGAATGAGGGCCATTCGGCCCTGGCTAGACACAAGGGGTACCGTGTGGAAATTTTCAAATAACCAAGGGCAAAACAGTCATTTCAAATGTAGGGATACATTGGGAATTTTATAGGAAGATCAAGGGCATTTTCGGAAATAATTGAAAAGTATAAGTGTAAAATAGTAATTACCCATACATCGGGCATTTTATATGTTTTGATGTTTGAAGCTTAAGATAAAATATTGAAACAAAAATTTGGTTGATTTTATGATATGTGTGATGGATTGAACTTTGGTTGATGTATTTGAGCTTGATTCAGACTTGGTTTGATTTGTTATTGATTGGAATTGTTGGCTTGAATTTGTTGAAATGTTGTTTGAATTCAATGAGGGCCATTCGGCCATGGCTAGAAACAACGGGTACCATGTGGAAATTTTCAAATAACCAAGGGCAAAACAGTCATTTCACATGTAGGGATACATTGGGAACTATACAAGAAGATCAAGGGCCTTTTCGAAAAATAATAGAAAAGTATAAGGGTAAAATAGTAATTACCGATACATCGGGCATTTTATATGTTTTAATGTTTGAAGCTTAAAATAAATCATTGAAACAAATGTTTGGTTGATTTTATGATGTGTCATGGATTGAACTTTGGTTGATGTATTGGAGCTTGATTGAGACTTGGTTTGATTTGTTATTGATTGGAATTGTTGGGTTGAATTTGTTGAAATGTTGTTGGAATTCAATGAGGGCCATTCGGCCATGGCTAGAAACAAGGGGTACCGTGTGGAAATTTTCAAATAACCAAGGGCAAAACTGTCATTTCACATATAGGGATACGTTGGGAATTTTATAGGAAGATCAAGGGCAATTTCGGAAATAATAGAAAAGTATAAGGGTAAAATAGTAATTACCCATACATCGGTCATTTTATATGTTTTGATGTTTGAAGCTTAAAATTAATGATTGAAACAAATGTTTGGTTGATTTTATGATATGTGTGATGGATTGAACTTTGGTTGATGTATTTGAGCTTAATTGAAACTTGGTTTGATTTGTTATTGATTGGAATTGTTGGGTTGAATTTGTTGAAATGTTGTTGGAATTGAATGAGGGCCATTCGGCCATGGCTAGAAACAAGGGGTACCATGTGGAAATTTTCAAATAACCAAGGGCAAAACAGTCATTTCACATGTAGGGATACATTGGCAATTTTATAGGATGATCAAGGGCATTTTCGGAAATAATAGAAAAGTATAAGGGTAAAATAGTAATTACCCATACATCAGGCATTTTATATGTTTTGATGTTTGAAGCCTAACATAAACTATTGAAACAAATGTTTGGTTGATTTTATGATATGTGTGGTGGATCGAACTTTGGTTAATGTATTTGAGCTTGATTAACACTTGGTTTGATTTGTTATTCAATGGAATTGTTGGGTTGAATTTGTTAAAATATTGTTCGAATTGAATGAGGGCCATTTGGCCATGGCTAGAAACAAGGGGTACCATGTGGAAAATTTCAAATAACCAAGGGCAAAACAGTCATTTCACATGTAGGGATACATTGGGAATTTTATAGGAAGATCAACGGCCTTTTCAAAAAATAATAGAATAGGATAAGGGTAAAATAGTAATTACCCATACATCGGGCATTTTATATGTTTTGATGTTTGAAGCTTAAAAGAAAATATTGAAACAAAAATTTGATTGATTTTATGATATGTGTGATGGATTGAACTTTGGTTGATGTATTTGAGCTTGATTCAGACTTGGTTTGATTTGTTATTGATTGGAATTGTTGGGTTGAATTTGTTGAAATGTTGTTGGAATTCAATGAGGGCCAGTCGGCCATGGCTAGAAACAACGGGTACCATGTGGAAATTTTCAAATAACCAAGGGCAAAACAGTCATTTCACATGTAGGGATACGTTGGCAATTTTATAGGAAGATCAAGGGCATTTTCGGAAATAATAGAAAAGTATAAGGGTAAAATAGTAATTACCCATACATCGGACATTTTATATATTTTGATGTTTGAATCTTAAAATAAATTATTGAAACTAATGTTTGGTTGATTTTATGATATGTGTGATGGATCGAACTTTGGTTGATGTATTTGAGCTCGATTGAGACTTGGTTTGATTTGTTATTGATTGGAATTGTTGGGTTGAATTTGTTGAAATGTTGTTTGAATTGAATGAGGGCCATTCGGCCCTGGCTAGAAACAAGGGGTACCATATGGAAATTTTCAAATAACCAAGGGTAAAACAGTCATTTCACATGTAGGGATACATTGGGAATTTTATAAGACGATCAAGGGCATTTTCAAAAACAAAAGAAAAGTATAAGGGTAAAATAGTAATTACCCATACATCGGGCATTTTATATGTTTTGATGTTTGAAGCTTAAAATAAATGATTGAAACAAATGTTTGGTTGATTTTATGATATGTGTGATGGACTGAACTTTGGTTGATGTATTTGGGCTTGATTGAGACTTGGTTTGATTTGTTATTGAATGGAATTGTTGGGTTGAATTTGTTGAAATGTTGTTGGAATTGAATGAGGGCCATTCGGCCATGGCTAGAAACAAGGGGTACCGTGTTGAAATTTTTAAAGAACCAAGGGCAAAACAGTCATTTCACATGTAGGGATACATTGGGAATTTTATCGAAAGATCAATGGCATTATCGGAAATAATAGAAAAGTATAAGGGTAAAATAGTAATTACCCATACATCGGGCATTTTATACGTTTTGATGTTTGAAGCTTAAAATAAATCATTGAAACAAATGTTTGGTTGATTTTATGATATGTGTGATGGATTGAACTTTGGTTGATGTATTTGAGCTTGATTGAGACTTGGTTTGATTTGTTATTGATTGGAATTGTTGGGTTGAATTTGTTGAAATGTTGTTGGAATTGAATGAGGGCCCTTCGGCCATGGCTAGAAACAAGGGGTGCCATGTGGAAATTTCCAAATAACCAAGGGCAAAACAGTCATTTCACATGTAGGGATACATTGGGAACTATACAAGAAGATCAAGGGCCTTTTCGAAAAATAATAGAAAAGTGTAAGGGTAAAATAGTAATTACCGATACATCGGGCACTTTATATGTTTTAATGTTTGAAGCTTAAAATAAATTATTGAAACAAAAGTTTGGTTGATTTTATGATATGTGTGATGGATTGAACTTTGGTTGATGTATTTGAGCTTGAGTGAGACTTCGTTTGATTTGTTATTGATTGGAATTATTGGGTTGAATTTGTTGAAAAGTTGTTGGAATTCAATGAGGGCCATTCGGCCATGGCTAGAAACATGGGGTACCATGTGGAAATTTTCAAATAACCATGGGCAAAATAGTCATTTCACATGTAGGGATACGTTGGGAATTTTATAGGAAGATCAAGGGCATTTTCAGAAATAATAGAAAAGTATAAGGGTAAAATAGTAATTATCCATACATCGGGCATTTTATATGTTTTGATGTTTGAGGTTTACAATAAATGATTGAAACAAATGTTTGGTTGATTTTATGATATGTGTGATGGATTGAACTTTGGTTGATGTATTTGAGCTTGATTGAGACTTGGTTTGATTTGTTATTGATTGGAATTGTTCGGTTGAATTTGTTGAAATGTTGTCGGAATTGAATGAGGGCCATTCGGCCATGGCTAGAAACATGGGGTACCATGTGGAAATTTTCAAATAACCAAGGGCAAAACAGTCATTTCACATGTAGGGATACGTTGGGAATTTTATAGGAAGATCAAGGCCATTTTTGAAAATAATAGAAAAGTATAAGGGTAAAATAGTAATTACCCATACACCGGGCATTTTATATATTTTGATGTTTGAAGCTTACAATAAATGATTGAAACAAATGTTTGGTTGATTTTATGATATGTGTGATGGATTGAACTTTGGTTGATGTATTTGAGCTTAATTGAAACTTGTTTTGATTTGTTATTGATTGGAATTGTTGTGTTGAATTTGTTGAAATGTTGTTGGAATTGAATGAGGGCCATTCGGCCATGGCTGGAAACAAGGGGTACCATGTGGAAATTTTCAAATAACCAAGGGCCAAATAGTCATTTCACATGTAGGGATACGTTGGGAATTTTGTAGGAAGATCAAGGGCATTTTCGGAAATAATAGAAAAGTATAAGGGTAAAATAGTAATTACCCATACATCGGGCATTTTAGATGTTTTGATGTTTGAAGCTTAAAATAAATGATTGAAACAAATGTTTGGTCAATTTTATGATATGTGTGATGGATTGAACTTTGGTTGATGTATTTGAGCTTAATTGAAACTTGGTATGATTTGTTATTGATTGGAATTGTTGGGTTGAATTTGTTGAAATGTTGTTGGAATTGAATGAGGGCCATTCAGCCCTGGCTAGAAACAAGGGGTACCATGTGGAAATTTTCAAATAACCAAGGGCAAAACAGTCATTTCACATGCAGGGATACATTGGGAATTTGATAAGATGATCAAGGGCATTTTTGGAAATAATAGAAAAATATAAGGGTAAAATAGTAATTACCCACACATCGGGCATTTTATATGTTTTGATGTTTGAAGCTTAAAATAAATGATTGAAACAAGTGTTTGGTTGATTTTATGATATGTGTGAAGGATTGAACTTTGGTTGATGTATTTGAGCTTGATTGAGACTTGGTTTGATTTGTTGTTGATTGGAATTGTTGGGTTGAATCTGTTGAAATGTTGTTGGAATTGAATGAGGGCCACTCGGCCATGGCTAGAAACAAGGGGTACCATGTGCAAATTTTCAAATAACCAAGGGCAAAACAGTCATTTCACATGTAGGGATACATTGGGAATTTGATAAGATGATCAATGGCAATTTCGAAAATATTAGAAAAGTATAAGGGTAAAATAGTAATTACCCATACATCGGACATTTTATATGTTTTGATGTTTGAAGCTTAAAATAAATCATTGAAACAAATGTTTGGTTGATTTTATGATATGTGTGATGGATTAAACTTTGGTTGATGTATTTGAGCTTGATTGAGACTTGGTTTGATTTGTTATTGATTGGAACTGTTGGGTTGAATTTGTTGAAATGTTGTTGGAATTGAATGAGGGCCATTCGGCCATGGGTAGAAACAACGGGTACTATGTGGAAATTTTCAAATAACCAAGGGCAAAACAGTCATTTCACATGTAGGGATACATTGGGAATTTTATAGGAAGATCAAGGGCATTTTCGGAAATATTAGAAAAGTATAAGGGTGAAATAGTAATTACCCACACATCGTGCATTTTATATGTTTTGATGTTTGAAGCTTAAAATAAATGATTGAAACAAAATTTTGGTTGATTTTATTATATGTGTGATGTATTGAACTTTGGTTGATGTATTTGAGCTTGATTGAGACGTGGTTTGATTTGTTATTGATTGGAATTGTTGGGTTGAACTTGTTGAAATGTTATTGGAATTGAATAAGGGCCATTCGGCCATGGTTGGAAACAAGGGGTACCATGTGGAAATTTTCAAATAACCAAGGGCCAAATAGTCATTTCACATGTAGGGATACGTTGGGAATTTTGTAGGAAGATCAAGGGCATTTTCGGAAATAATAGAAAAGAATAAGGGTAAAATAGTAATTACCCATACATCGGGCATTTTATATGTTTTGATGTTCGAAGCTTAAAATAAATGATTGAAACAAATGTTTGGTTGATTTTATGATATGTGTGATGGACTGAACTTTGGCTGATGTATTTGAGTTTGATTGAGACTTGGTTTGATTTGTTATTGATTGGAATTGTTGGGTTGAATTTGTTGAAATGTTGTTGGAATTGAATGAGGGCCACTCGGCCATGGCTAGAAACAACGGGTACCATGTGGAAATTTTCAAATAACCAAGGCAAGACAGTCAATTCACATGTAGGGATACACTGGGAATTTTATCGGAAGATCAAGGGCAATTTCGAAAATATTAGAAAGTATAAGGGTAAAATAGTAATTACCTATACGTCGGACATTTCATATGTTTTCATGTTTGAAGCTTAAAATAAATCATTGAAACAAATGTTTGGTTGATTTTATGATATGTGTGATGGATTGAACTTTGGTTGATGTATTTGAGCTTGATTGAGACTTGGTTTGATTTGTTATTGATTGGAATTGTTGGGTTGAATTTGTTGAAATGTTGTTGGAATTGAATGAGGGCCATTCGGCCATGGCTAGAAACAACGGGTACTATGTGGAATTTTTCAAATAACCAAGGGCAAAACAGTCATTTCACATGTAGGGATACATTGGGAATTTGGTAGGAAGATCAAGCGCATTTTCGGAAATATTAGAAAAGTATAAGGGTAAAATAGTAATTACCCATACATCGTGCATTTTATATGTTTTGATGTTTGAAGCTTAAAATAAATTATTGAAACAAAATTTTGGTTGATTTTATGATATGTGTGATGTATTGAACTTTGGTTGGTGTATTTGAGCTTGATTGAGACGTGGTTTGATTTGTTATTGATTGGAATTGTTGGGTTGAATTTGTTGAAATGTTGTTGGAATCGAATGAGGGCCATTCGGCCATGGCTGGAAACAAGGGGTACCATGCGGAAATTTTTAAATAACCAAGGGCCAAATAGTCATTTCACATGTAGGGATACGTTGGGAATTTTGTAGGAAGATCAAGGGCATTTTCGGAAATAATAGAAAAGTATAATGGTAAAATAGTAATTACCCATACATCGGGCATTTTATATGTTTTGATGTTTGAAGCTTAAAAAAAATGATTGAAACAAATGTTTGGTTGATTTTATGATATCTGTGATGGATTGAACTTTGGTTGATGTATTTGAGCTTGATTGAGACTTGGTTTGATTTGTTATTGATTGGAATTGTTGGGTTGAATTTGTTGAAATGTTGTTGAAATTCAATGAGGGCCATTCGGCCATGGCTAGAAACAAGGGGTACCATGTGGAAATTTTCAAATAACCAAGGCCAAAACAGTGATTTCACATGTAGGGATACGTTGGGAATTTTATAGGAAGATCAAGGGCATTTTCGGAAATAATAGAAATGTATAAGGGTAAAATAGTAATTACCCATACATCGAGCATTTTATATGTTTTGATGTTCGAAGCTTAAAATAAATGATTGAAACAAATGTTTGGTTGATTTTATGATATGTGTGATGGACTGAACTTTGGTTGATGTATTTGAGCTTGATTGAGACTTGGTTTGATTTGTTATTGATTGGAATTGTTGGGTTGAATTTGTTGAAATGTTGTTGGAATTGAATGAGGGCCATTCGGCCATGGCTAGAAACAACGGGTACCATGTGGAAATTTTCAAATAACGAAGGGCAAGACAGTCATTTCACATGTAGGGATACATTGGGAATTTTATAGGAAGATCAAGGGCATTTTCGGAAATAATAGAAAAGTATAAGGGTAAAATAGTAATTACCCATACATCGGGCATTTTATACGTTTTGATGTTTGAAGCTTAAAATAAATCATTGAAACAAATGTTTGGTTGATTTTATGATATGTGTGATGGATTGAACTTTGGTTGATGTATTTGAGCTTGATTGAGACTTGGTTTGATTTGTTATTGATTGGAATTGTTGGGTTGAATTTGTTGAAATGTTGTTGGAATTGAATGAGGGCCCTTCGGCCATGGCTAGAAACAAGGGGTGCCATGTGGAAATTTCCAAATAACCAAGGGCAAAACAGTCATTTCACATGTAGGGATACATTGGGAACTATACAAGAAGATCAAGGGCCTTTTCGAAAAATAATAGAAAAGTGTAAGGGTAAAATAGTAATTACCGATACATCGGGCACTTTATATGTTTTAATGTTTGAAGCTTAAAATAAATTATTGAAACAAAAGTTTGGTTGATTTTATGATATGTGTGATGGATTGAACTTTGGTTGATGTATTTGAGCTTGAGTGAGACTTCGTTTGATTTGTTATTGATTGGAATTATTGGGTTGAATTTGTTGAAAAGTTGTTGGAATTCAATGAGGGCCATTCGGCCATGGCTAGAAACATGGGGTACCATGTGGAAATTTTCAAATAACCATGGGCAAAATAGTCATTTCACATGTAGGGATACGTTGGGAATTTTATAGGAAGATCAAGGGCATTTTCAGAAATAATAGAAAAGTATAAGGGTAAAATAGTAATTATCCATACATCGGGCATTTTATATGTTTTGATGTTTGAGGTTTACAATAAATGATTGAAACAAATGTTTGGTTGATTTTATGATATGTGTGATGGATTGAACTTTGGTTGATGTATTTGAGCTTGATTGAGACTTGGTTTGATTTGTTATTGATTGGAATTGTTCGGTTGAATTTGTTGAAATGTTGTCGGAATTGAATGAGGGCCATTCGGCCATGGCTAGAAACATGGGGTACCATGTGGAAATTTTCAAATAACCAAGGGCAAAACAGTCATTTCACATGTAGGGATACGTTGGGAATTTTATAGGAAGATCAAGGCCATTTTTGAAAATAATAGAAAAGTATAAGGGTAAAATAGTAATTACCCATACACCGGGCATTTTATATATTTTGATGTTTGAAGCTTACAATAAATGATTGAAACAAATGTTTGGTTGATTTTATGATATGTGTGATGGATTGAACTTTGGTTGATGTATTTGAGCTTAATTGAAACTTGTTTTGATTTGTTATTGATTGGAATTGTTGTGTTGAATTTGTTGAAATGTTGTTGGAATTGAATGAGGGCCATTCGGCCATGGCTGGAAACAAGGGGTACCATGTGGAAATTTTCAAATAACCAAGGGCCAAATAGTCATTTCACATGTAGGGATACGTTGGGAATTTTGTAGGAAGATCAAGGGCATTTTCGGAAATAATAGAAAAGTATAAGGGTAAAATAGTAATTACCCATACATCGGGCATTTTAGATGTTTTGATGTTTGAAGCTTAAAATAAATGATTGAAACAAATGTTTGGTCAATTTTATGATATGTGTGATGGATTGAACTTTGGTTGATGTATTTGAGCTTAATTGAAACTTGGTATGATTTGTTATTGATTGGAATTGTTGGGTTGAATTTGTTGAAATGTTGTTGGAATTGAATGAGGGCCATTCAGCCCTGGCTAGAAACAAGGGGTACCATGTGGAAATTTTCAAATAACCAAGGGCAAAACAGTCATTTCACATGCAGGGATACATTGGGAATTTGATAAGATGATCAAGGGCATTTTTGGAAATAATAGAAAAATATAAGGGTAAAATAGTAATTACCCACACATCGGGCATTTTATATGTTTTGATGTTTGAAGCTTAAAATAAATGATTGAAACAAGTGTTTGGTTGATTTTATGATATGTGTGAAGGATTGAACTTTGGTTGATGTATTTGAGCTTGATTGAGACTTGGTTTGATTTGTTGTTGATTGGAATTGTTGGGTTGAATCTGTTGAAATGTTGTTGGAATTGAATGAGGGCCACTCGGCCATGGCTAGAAACAAGGGGTACCATGTGCAAATTTTCAAATAACCAAGGGCAAAACAGTCATTTCACATGTAGGGATACATTGGGAATTTGATAAGATGATCAATGGCAATTTCGAAAATATTAGAAAAGTATAAGGGTAAAATAGTAATTACCCATACATCGGACATTTTATATGTTTTGATGTTTGAAGCTTAAAATAAATCATTGAAACAAATGTTTGGTTGATTTTATGATATGTGTGATGGATTAAACTTTGGTTGATGTATTTGAGCTTGATTGAGACTTGGTTTGATTTGTTATTGATTGGAACTGTTGGGTTGAATTTGTTGAAATGTTGTTGGAATTGAATGAGGGCCATTCGGCCATGGGTAGAAACAACGGGTACTATGTGGAAATTTTCAAATAACCAAGGGCAAAACAGTCATTTCACATGTAGGGATACATTGGGAATTTTATAGGAAGATCAAGGGCATTTTCGGAAATATTAGAAAAGTATAAGGGTGAAATAGTAATTACCCACACATCGTGCATTTTATATGTTTTGATGTTTGAAGCTTAAAATAAATGATTGAAACAAAATTTTGGTTGATTTTATTATATGTGTGATGTATTGAACTTTGGTTGATGTATTTGAGCTTGATTGAGACGTGGTTTGATTTGTTATTGATTGGAATTGTTGGGTTGAACTTGTTGAAATGTTATTGGAATTGAATAAGGGCCATTCGGCCATGGTTGGAAACAAGGGGTACCATGTGGAAATTTTCAAATAACCAAGGGCCAAATAGTCATTTCACATGTAGGGATACGTTGGGAATTTTGTAGGAAGATCAAGGGCATTTTCGGAAATAATAGAAAAGAATAAGGGTAAAATAGTAATTACCCATACATCGGGCATTTTATATGTTTTGATGTTCGAAGCTTAAAATAAATGATTGAAACAAATGTTTGGTTGATTTTATGATATGTGTGATGGACTGAACTTTGGCTGATGTATTTGAGTTTGATTGAGACTTGGTTTGATTTGTTATTGATTGGAATTGTTGGGTTGAATTTGTTGAAATGTTGTTGGAATTGAATGAGGGCCACTCGGCCATGGCTAGAAACAACGGGTACCATGTGGAAATTTTCAAATAACCAAGGCAAGACAGTCAATTCACATGTAGGGATACACTGGGAATTTTATCGGAAGATCAAGGGCAATTTCGAAAATATTAGAAAGTATAAGGGTAAAATAGTAATTACCTATACGTCGGACATTTCATATGTTTTCATGTTTGAAGCTTAAAATAAATCATTGAAACAAATGTTTGGTTGATTTTATGATATGTGTGATGGATTGAACTTTGGTTGATGTATTTGAGCTTGATTGAGACTTGGTTTGATTTGTTATTGATTGGAATTGTTGGGTTGAATTTGTTGAAATGTTGTTGGAATTGAATGAGGGCCATTCGGCCATGGCTAGAAACAACGGGTACTATGTGGAATTTTTCAAATAACCAAGGGCAAAACAGTCATTTCACATGTAGGGATACATTGGGAATTTGGTAGGAAGATCAAGCGCATTTTCGGAAATATTAGAAAAGTATAAGGGTAAAATAGTAATTACCCATACATCGTGCATTTTATATGTTTTGATGTTTGAAGCTTAAAATAAATTATTGAAACAAAATTTTGGTTGATTTTATGATATGTGTGATGTATTGAACTTTGGTTGGTGTATTTGAGCTTGATTGAGACGTGGTTTGATTTGTTATTGATTGGAATTGTTGGGTTGAATTTGTTGAAATGTTGTTGGAATCGAATGAGGGCCATTCGGCCATGGCTGGAAACAAGGGGTACCATGCGGAAATTTTTAAATAACCAAGGGCCAAATAGTCATTTCACATGTAGGGATACGTTGGGAATTTTGTAGGAAGATCAAGGGCATTTTCGGAAATAATAGAAAAGTATAATGGTAAAATAGTAATTACCCATACATCGGGCATTTTATATGTTTTGATGTTTGAAGCTTAAAAAAAATGATTGAAACAAATGTTTGGTTGATTTTATGATATCTGTGATGGATTGAACTTTGGTTGATGTATTTGAGCTTGATTGAGACTTGGTTTGATTTGTTATTGATTGGAATTGTTGGGTTGAATTTGTTGAAATGTTGTTGGAATTGAATGAGGGTCATTCGGCCATGGCTAGAAACAAGGGGTACCATGTGGAAATTTTCAAATAACCAAGGGCAAATCAGTCATTTCAGATGTAGGGATACATTGGGAATTTTATAGGAAGATCAAGGGCATTTTCCGAAATAATAGAAAAGTATAAGGGTAAAATAGTAATTACCCATACATCGGGCATTTTATATGTTTTGATGTTTGAAGCTTAAAATAAATGATTGAAACAAATTTTTGGTTGATTTTATGATGTGTGTGATGGATTGAACTTTGGTTATTGTATTTGAGCTTGATTGAGACTTGGTTTGATTTGTTATTGATTGGAATTGTTGGCTTGTATTTGTTGAAATGTTGTTGGAATTGAATGAGGGCCATTCGGCCATGGCTAGAAACAACGGGTACCATGTGGAAATTTTCAAATAACGAAGGGCAAGACAGTCATTTCACATGTAGGGATACATTGGGAATTTTTTCGAAAGATCAAGGGCAATTTCAGAAATATTAGAAAAGTATAAGGGTAAAATAGTAATTACCAATACGTCGGACATTTTATATGTTTTGATGTTTGAAGCTTAAAATAAATGATTGAAACAAATGTTTGGTTGATTTTATGATATGTGTGGTGGACTGAACTTTGGTTGATCTATTTGAGCTTGATTGAGACTTGGTTTGATTTGTTATTGATTGGAATTGTCGTGTTGAATTTGTTGAAATGTTGTTGGAATTCAATGAGGGCCATTCGGCCATGGCTAGAAACAAGGGGTACCATGTGGAAATTTTCAAATAACCAAGGCCAAAACAGTGATTTCACATGTAGGGATACGTTGGGAATTTTATAGGAAGATCAAGGGCATTTTCGGAAATAATAGAAATGTATAAGGGTAAAATAGTAATTACCCATACATCGAGCGTTTTATATGTTTTGATGTTCGAAGCTTAAAATAAATGATTGAAACAAATGTTTGGTTGATTTTATGATATGTGTGATGGACTGAACTTTGGTTGATGTATTTGAGCTTGATTGAGACTTGGTTTGATTTGTTATTGATTGGAATTGTTGGGTTGAATTTGTTGAAATGTTGTTGGAATTGAATGAGGGCCATTCGGCCATGGCTAGAAACAACGGGTACCATGTGGAAATTTTCAAATAACCAAGGGCAAGACAGTCATTTCACATGTAGGGATACATTGGGAATTTTTTCGAAAGATCAAGGACAATTTCGGAAATATTAGGAAAGTATAAGGGTAAAATAGTAATTACCAATACGTCGGACATTTTATATGTTTTGATGTTTGAAGCTTAAAATAAATCATTGAAACAAATGTTTGGTTGATTTTATGATATGTGTGATGGATTGAACTTTGGTTGATGTATTTGAGCTTGATTGAGACTTGGTTTGATTTGTTATTGATTGGAATTGTTGGGTTGAATTTGTTGAAATGTTGTTGGAATTGAATGAGGGCCATTCGGCCATGGCTAGAAACAACGGGTACTATGTGGAAATTTTCAAATAACCAAGGGCAAAACAGTCATTTCACATGTAGGGATACATTGGGAATTTTATAGGAAGATCAAGGGCATTTTCGGAAATATTAGAAAAGTATAAGGGTAAAATAGTAATTACCCATACATCGTGCATTTTATATGTTTTGATGTTTGAAGCTTAAAATAAATTATTGAAACAAAATTTTGGTTAATTTTATGATATGTGTGATGCATTGAACTTTGGTTGATGTATTTGAGCTTGATTGAGACGTGGTTTGATTTGTTATTGATTGGAATTGTTGGGTTGAATTTGTTGAAATGTTGTTGGAATTGAATGAGGGCCATTCGGCCATGGCTGGAAACAAGGTGTACCATGTGGAAATTTTTAAATAACCAAGGGCCAAATAGTTATTTCACATGTAGGGATACGTTGGGAATTTTGAAGGAAGATCAAGGGCATTTTCGGAAATAATTGAAAAGTATAAGGGTAAAATAGTAATTACCCATACATCGGGCATTTTATATGTTTTCATGTTTGAAGCTTAAAATAAATGATTGAAACAAATGTTTGGTTGATTTTATGATATCTGTGATGGATTGAACTTTGGTTGATGTATTTGAGCTTGATTGAGACTTGGTTTGATTTGTAATCGATTGGAATTGTTGGGTTGAATTTGTTGAAATGTTGTTGGAATTCAATGAGGGCCATTCGGCCATGGCTAGAAACAACAGCTACCATGTGGAAATTTTCAAATAACCAAGGGCAAGACAGTCATTTCACATGTAGGGATACATTGGGAATTTTATAGGAAGATCAAGGGCATTTTCGGAAATAATAGAAAAGTATAAGGGTAAAATAGTAATTACCCATACATCAGGCATTTTATATGTTTTGATGTTTGAAGCTTAAAATAAATGATTGAAACAAATGTTTGGTTGATTTTATGATATGTGTGGTGGACTGAACTTTGGTTGATCTATTTGAGCTTGATTGAGACTTGGTTTGATTTGTTATTGATTGGAATTGTCGTGTTGAATTTGTTGAAATGTTGTTGGAATTCAATGAGGGCCATTCGGCCATGGCTAGAAACAAGGGGTACCATGTGGAAATTTTCAAATAACCAAGGGCAAAATAGTCATTTCACATGCAGGGATACATTGGAAATTTTATACGAAGATCAAGGGCATTTTCGGAAATAATAGAAAAGTATAAGGGTAAAATAGTAATTACCCATACACCGGGCATTTTATATGTTTTGATGTTTGAAGCTTAAAATAAATGTTTGAAACAAATGTTTGGTTGATTTTATGATATGTGTGATGGACTGAACTTTGGTTGATGTATTTGAGCATGATTGAGACTTGGTTTGATTTGTTATTGATTGGAATTGTTTGGTATAATTTGTTGAAATGTTGTTGGAATTCAATGAGGGCCATTCGGCTATGGCTAGAAACAAGGGGTACCATGTGGAAATTTTCAAATAACCAAGGGCTAAACAGTCATTTCACATGGAGGGATACGTTGGGAATTTTATAGGAAGATCAAGGGTATTTTCGAAAAAATAGAAAAGTATAAGGGTAAAATAGTAATTACCCATACATCGGGCATTTTATATGTTTTGATGTTTGAAGCTTTAAATAAATGATTGAAACAAATGTTTGGTTGATTTTATGATATGTGTGAGGGACTGTAACTTTGGTTGATGTATTTGAGCTTGATTGAGACTTGGTTTGATTTGTTATTGATTGGAATTGTTGGGTTGAATTTGTTGAAATGTTGTTGGAATTGAATGAGGGCCATTCGGCCATGGCTAGAAAGAAGGGGTACCATGTGAAAATTTTCAAATAACCAAGGGCAAAACAGTCATTTCACATGTAGGGATACATTGGGAATTTTATCGGAAGATCAAGGGCAATTTCAAAAATAATAGAAAAGTATAAGGGTAAAATAGTAAATACCCATACATAGGGCATTTTATATGTTTTGATGTTTGAAGCTTAAAATAAATCATTGAAACAAATGTTTGGTTGATTTTATGATATGTGTGATGGACTGAACTTTGGTTGATGTATTTGAGCATGATTGAGACTTGGTTTGATTTGTTATTGATTGGAATTGTTGGGTTGAATTTGTTGAAATGTTGTCGGAATTGAATGAGGGCCATTCGGCCATGGCTAGAAACAAGGGATTCCATGTGGAAATTTTCAAATAACCAAGGGCAAAACAGTCATTTCACATGTAGGGATACATTGGGAATTTTATCGGAAGATCACGGGCAATTTCGAAAATAATAGAAAAGTATAAGGGTAAAATAGTAATTACCCATACATCGGGCATTTTATATGTTTTGATGTTTGAAGCTTAAAACAAATCATTGAAACAAAAACTTGGTTGATTTTATGATATGTGTGATGGATTGAACTTTGGTTGATGTATTTGAGCTTGATTGAGACTTGGTTTGATTTGTTATTGATTGGAATTGTTGGGTTGAATTTTTTGAAATGTTGTTGGAATTGAATGAGGGTCATTCGGCCATGGCTAGAAACAAGGGGTACCATGTGGAAATTTTCAAATAACCAAGGGCAAATCAGTCATTTCAGATGTAGGGATACATTGGGAATTTTATAGGAAGATCAAGGGCATTTTCCGAAATAATAGAAAAGTATAAGGGTAAAATAGTAATTACCCATACATCGGGCATTTTATATGTTTTGATGTTTGAAGCTTAAAATAAATGATTGAAACAAATTTTTGGTTGATTTTATGATGTGTGTGATGGATTGAACTTTGGTTATTGTATTTGAGCTTGATTGAGACTTGGTTTGATTTGTTATTGATTGGAATTGTTGGCTTGTATTTGTTGAAATGTTGTTGGAATTGAATGAGGGCCATTCTGCCGTGGCTAGAAACAAGGGGTACTATGTGGAAATTTTCAAATAACCAATGGCAAAACAGTCATTTCACATGTAGGGATACATTGGGATTTTTATAGGAAGATCAAGGGCATTTTCGAAAATATTAGAAAAGTATAAGGGTAAAATAGTAATTGCCCATACATCGGGCATTTTATATGTTTTGATGTTTGAAGCTTAAAATAAATGATTGAAACAAATTATTAGTTGATTTTATGATATGTGTGATGGATTGAACTTTTGTTGATGTATTTGAGCTTAATTGAAACTTGGCTTGATTTGTTATTGATTGGAATTGTTGGGTTGAATTTGTTGAAATGTTGTTGGAATTGAATGAGGGCCATTCGGCCATGGCTAGAAACAAGGGGTACCATGTGGAAATTTTCAAATAACCAAGGGCAAAACAGTCATTTCACATGTAGGGATACGTTGGGAATTTTAAAGGAAGATCAAGGGTATTTTCGGAAATAATAGAAAAGTATAAGTGTAAAATAGTAATTACCCAAACATCGGGCATTTTATATGTTTTGATATTTGAAGCTTTAAATAAATGATTGAAACAAATGTTTGGTTGATTTTATGATATGTGTGATGGACTGAACTTTGGTTGGTGTATTTGAGCTTGATTCAGACTTGATTTGATTTGTTATTGATTGGAATTGTTGGGTTGAATTTGTTGAAATGTTATTGGAATTAAATGAGGGCCATTCGGCCCTAGCTAGAAACAAGGGGTACCATGTGGAAATTTTCATATAACCAGGGGCAAAACAGTCATTTTACATGTAGGGATACATTGGGAATTTTATAGGAAGATCAAGGGCATTTACGGAAATAATAGAAAAGTATAAGGGTAAAATAGTAATTATCCATAAATAGGGCATTTTATATGTTTTGATGTTTGAAGCTTAAAATAAATCATTGAAACAAATGTTTGATTGATTTTGTGATATGTGTGATGGATTGAATATTGGTTGATGTATTTGAGCTTGATTGAGACTTGGTTTGATTTGTTATTGATTGGAATTGTTGGGTTGAATTTGTTGAAATGTTGTTGGAATTCAATGAGGGCCATTCGGCCATGGCTAGAAACAAGGGGTACCATGTGGAAATTTTCAAATAACCAAGGGCAAAACAGTCATTTCACATGTAGGGATACATTGGGAATTTTAGCGGAAGGTCAAGGGCAATTTCGAAAATAATAGAAAAGTATAAGGGTAAAATAGTAATTACCCATACATCGGGCATTTTATATGTTTTGATGTTTGAAGCTTTAAACAAATGATTGAAACAAATATTTGGTTGATTTTATGATATGTGTGATGGACTGAACTTTGGTTGATGTATTTGAGCTTGATTGAGACTTGGTTTGATTTGTTATTGATTGGAATTGTTATTTTGAATTTGTTGAAAGGTTGTTGGAATTGAAAGAGGGCCATTCGGCCATGGCTAGAAACAAGGGGTACCATGTGGAAATTTTCAAATAACCAAGGGCAAAACAATCATTTTACATGTAGGGATACATTGGGAATTTTATCGGAAGATCAAGGGCAATTTCGAAAATAATAGGAAAGTATAAGGGTAAAATAGTAAATACCCATACATCGGGCATTTTGTATGTTTTGATGTTTGAAGCTTAAAATAAATCATTGAAACAAATGTTTGGTTGAATTTATGATATGTGTGATGGATTGAACTTTGGTTGATGTATTTGAGCTTGATTGAGACTTGGTTTGATTTGTTATTGATTGGAATTGTTGGGTTGAATTTGTTGAAATGTTATTGGAATTGAATGAAGGCCATTCGGCCCTGGCTAGAAACAAGGGGTACCATGTGCAAATTTTCAAATAACCAAGGCCAAAATAGTCATTTCACATGTAGGGATACATTGGGAATTTTATAGGAAGATCAAGGGTATTTTCGAAAATAATAGAAAAGTATAAGGGTAAAATAGTAATTACCCATACATCGGGCATTTTATATGTTTTGATGTTTGAAGCTTAAAATAAATGATTGAAACAAATGTTTGGTTGATTTTATGATATGTGTGGTGGACTGAACTTTGGTTGATCTATTTGAGCTTGAATGAGACTTGGTTTGATTTGTTATTGATTGGAATTGTCGTGTTGAATTTGTTGAAATGTTGTTGGAATTGAATGAGGGCCATTCGGCCATGGCTAGAGACAAGGGGTACCATGTGGAGATGTTCAAAAAACCAAGGGCAAAACTGTCATTTCACATGTAGGGATACGTTGGGAATTTTATTGGAAGATCAAGGGCATTTTCGAAAATAATAGAAAAGTATAAGGGTAAAATAGTAATTACCCATACACCGGGCATTTTATATGTTTTGATGTTTGAAGCTTAAAATAAATGATTGAAACAAATGTTTGGTTGATTTTATGATATGTGTGATGGACTGAACTTTGGTTGATGTATTTGAGCATGATTGAGACTTGGTTTGATTTGTTATTGATTGGAATTGTTTGGTATAATTTGTTGAAATGTTGTTGGAATTCAATGAGGGCCATTCGGCTATGGCTAGAAACAAGGGGTACCATGTGGAAATTTTCAAATAACCAAGGGCTAAACAGTCATTTCACATGGAGGGATACGTTGGGAATTTTATAGGAAGATCAAGGGTATTTTCGAAAAAATAGAAAAGTATAAGGGTAAAATAGTAATTACCCATACATCGGGCATTTTATATGTTTTGATGTTTGAAGCTTTAAATAAATGATTGAAACAAATGTTTGGTTGATTTTATGATATGTGTGAGGGACTGTAACTTTGGTTGATGTATTTGAGCTTGATTGAGACTTGGTTTGATTTGTTATTGATTGGAATTGTTGGGTTGAATTTGTTGAAATGTTGTTGGAATTGAATGAGGGCCATTCGGCCATGGCTAGAATGAAGGGGTACCATGTGAAAATTTTCAAATAACCAAGGGCAAAACAGTCATTTCACATGTAGGGATACATTGGGAATTTTATCGGAAGATCAAGGGCAATTTCAAAAATAATAGAAAAGTATAAGGGTAAAATAGTAAATACCCATACATAGGGCATTTTATATGTTTTGATGTTTGAAGCTTAAAATAAATCATTGAAACAAATGTTTGGTTGATTTTATGATATGTGTGATGGACTGAACTTTGGTTGATGTATTTGAGCATGATTGAGACTTGGTTTGATTTGTTATTGATTGGAATTGTTGGGTTGAATTTGTTGAAATGTTGTCGGAATTGAATGAGGGCCATTCGGCCATGGCTAGAAACAAGGGATTCCATGTGGAAATTTTCAAATAACCAAGGGCAAAACAGTCATTTCACATGTAGGGATACATTGGGAATTTTATCGGAAGATCACGGGCAATTTCAAAAATAATAGAAAAGTATAAGGGTAAAATAGTAATTACCCATACATCGGGCATTTTATATGTTTTGATGTTTGAAGCTTAAAACAAATCATTGAAACAAAAACTTGGTTGATTTTATGATATGTGTGATGGATTGAACTTTGGTTGATGTATTTGAGCTTGATTGAGACTTGGTTTGATTTGTTATTGATTGGAATTGTTGGGTTGAATTTTTTGAAATGTTGTTGGAATTGAATGAGGGTCATTCGGCCATGGCTAGAAACAAGGGGTACCATGTGGAAATTTTCAAATAACCACGGGCAAATCAGTCATTTCAGATGTAGGGATACATTGGGAATTTTATAGGAAGATCAAGGGCATTTTCCGAAATAATAGAAAAGTATAAGGGTAAAATAGTAATTACCCATACATCGGGCATTTTATATGTTTTGATGTTTGAAGCTTAAAACAAATCATTGAAACAAAAACTTGGTTGATTTTATGATGTGTGTGATGGATTGAACTTTGGTTATTGTATTTGAGCTTGATTGAGACTTGGTTTGATTTGTTATTGATTGGAATTGTTGGCTTGTATTTGTTGAAATGTTGTTGGAATTGAATGAGGGCCATTCTGCCGTGGCTAGGAACAAGGGGTACTATGTGGAAATTTTCAAATAACCAATGGCAAAACAGTCATTTCACATGTAGGGATACATTGGGATTTTTATAGGAAGATCAAGGGCATTTTCGAAAATATTAGAAAAGTATAAGGGTAAAATAGTAATTGCCCATACATCGGGCATTTTATATGTTTTGATGTTTGAAGCTTAAAATAAATGATTGAAACAAATGATTAGTTGATTTTATGATATGTGTGATGGATTGAACTTTTGTTGATGTATTTGAGCTTAATTGAAACTTGGCTTGATTTGTTATTGATTGGAATTGTTGGGTTGAATTTGTTGAAATGTTGTTGGAATTGAATGAGGGCCATTCGGCCATGGCTAGAAACAAGGGGTACCATGTGGAAATTTTCAAATAACCAAGGGCAAAACAGTCATTTCACATGTAGGGATACGTTGGGAATTTTATAGGAAGATCAAGGGTATTTTCGGAAATAATAGAAAAGTATAAGTGTAAAATAGTAATTACCCAAACATCGGGCATTTTATATGTTTTGATATTTGAAGCTTTAAATAAATGATTGAAACAAATGTTTGGTTGATTTTATGATATGTGTGATGGACTGAACTTTGGTTGGTGTATTTGAGCTTGATTCAGACTTGATTTGATTTGTTATTGATTGGAATTGTTGGGTTGAATTTGTTGAAATGTTATTGGAATTAAATGAGGGCCATTCGGCCCTAGCTAGAAACAAGGGGTACCATGTGGAAATTTTCATATAACCAAGGGCAAAACAGTCATTTTACATGTAGGGATACATTGGGAATTTTATAGGAAGATCAAGGGCATTTTCGGAAATAATAGAAAAGTATAAGGGTAAAATAGTAATTATCCATAAATAGGGCATTTTATATGTTTTGATGTTTGAAGCTTAAAATAAATCATTGAAACAAATGTTTGATTGATTTTGTGATATGTGTGATGGATTGAATATTGGTTGATGTATTTGAGCTTGATTGAGACTTGGTTTGATTTGTTATTGATTGGAATTGTTGGGTTGAATTTGTTGAAATGTTGTTGGAATTCAATGAGGGCCATTCGGCCATGGCTAGAAACAAGGGGTACCATGTGGAAATTTTCAAATAACCAAGGGCAAAACAGTCATTTCACATGTAGGGATACATTGGGAATTTTAGCGGAAGGTCAAGGGCAATTTCGAAAATAATAGAAAAGTATAAGGGTAAAATAGTAATTACCCATACATCGGGCATTTTATATGTTTTGATGTTTGAAGCTTTAAACAAATGATTGAAACAAATGTTTGGTTGATTTTATGATATGTGTGATGGACTGAACTTTGGTTGATCTATTTGAGCTTGATTGAGACTTGGTTTGATTTGTTATTGATTGGAATTGTTATTTTGAATTTGTTGAAAGGTTGTTGGAATTGAAAGAGGGCCATTCGGCCATGGCTAGAAACAAGGGGTACCATGTGGAAATTTTCAAATAACCAAGGGCAAAACAATCATTTTACATGTAGGGATACATTGGGAATTTTATCGGAAGATCAAGGGCAATTTCGAAAATAATAGGAAAGTATAAGGGTAAAATAGTAAATACCCATACTGCAACGACCCATCTTCGTTACAGATTTGTTATACTAAAGATTTTATTTCATTAAATTTTAAAAACTCTCTAATTAGTTTATTGATAAAATATTGGATAATTTTTTTCCGCGATTCTCAAAACTGACAGATAAAATTTAAAGCTTAATTTATAAATATCTCTTATACAAAACTTAACTAAATAAAACTATGTGTACATACATCTTTTCACATGATAAATACATAATACCCCTAACTGGTTCATTTTATACATAAGACCAAACAAAGAAATAGAAAGAAATGATAATGTCTTCAATCCCTCGTATGCTCTATCCATAAACTCTCCAAGAGAAAGATCCACCTAAAAACCATCTGCTCCCCCGAACACGATGTCCGAGATCATCACAGGCACGAACCACATGTGCAAACATTGCAAGGGTAAGCTTACCAAACAAAACTATACATATAAGAAAATAAGTGAATTTCCAATTATTAAGGAAAAGGACGAAAAACTAGATTTTGTATACTTCAAAATACTATATATAATAACTGAAAATGTTATACAAAACTTAGTTCATAAACATATTTATAACATGAATCATCAACAAGATCAACCACATATACCATCACCACTAATCACAATGATTCATAACATCATAAGTCACACAATTAAAACAATTACAGTATGATTTATGCAAATGCAGTTTTGACTCAAAATCATTTTGACCCTGCTCCATGGAGACTTCCCCTTTGAGTGTTTAGTAAGAAACTGGCCTACCATTACGCACTGCAATTCAGCTATCAGCCCCTACTAAACGCGAATAAGCTAAACAGAATTAGGAGATCAGGATACCCGGAAGGCCACCACGACCGCATCTCTGTCCAGATTACAGCCACATATGGAATTGCCAATATCCTTCTCCCCACAGACTATATAATCACATATTATACGGTCCTGTTTAATAAATTCTACTCACCCCAAAGATTCAATTCTCAAATCATATTCCTTTCACATGACTACCGCAGTCCCGGTTAGTCAACAAAATCATTTCTCAATCATTTTCATTTCACATGACTACCGCAGTCCCGGTTAGTCAACAAAAGTCATTTCTTTTCTTTTTCTTTTCTTTTCTTTTCTTCTTTTTTCCTTTTCATGGCTACCGCAGTCCCGGTTAGCCAACATCAATTTTTTTTTTCACTTGAATCTTTATAAATCCCCCAAAAAGACTCATGCATATGCAATATGTTAATAATCACAATTAAATAAGTAATTTTAAACAATCACCTACAAAAATATAAACATTCAACAATTTCCAACATCATTCACAACACAATCAAGCCAAATCAAGCAATTTCAATCCAACAACAAACCAACCAATCAATTTCAATCCATCACAACACATCATCCAATCAATCAAACATGGTTCCAAACAATTATTTCAAGCTTCTAATATCAATTATATTAAAACCCAAAATCAATTTCATCTTTTCGTAGTTCTTGATCAAATATTGAATTTAAACTTAACAACATGTTTTTCTACATTCCAAATGGTCTAAAATGAAATTAAATGCCTTGATCCTTACATTCTTAGATACGGCACCTCAGTACCCGCCATCTCCAATGGCCAAACTTACGGGTCCAAATACATCTCAATAAACAAACATCACCATTCCAATAATTATATCATATTAACCAAATTGACCAAATAAGGTCGATTTCTCTTTGACAGTACTGAATGTGAGCTCTCACTGATTATAGCAAATGACCTCGGAATTAAAAACTTTTTATATCAAATTGAAGCTCTTGAAATATATTTTACAGAAAGGTATCCCACTTATAAAATCAACATCTAGAAAATTCTATAAAAATTTTCAAAGTTAGCAGCCCTGAATTTTTTTGAGTGCTCACTGAACATAGCTCAAAGAAATGTAAATTTCTCCCACTTCCCAAACTCTTTTTGAGCTAAACTTTTTACAGTAGAAAGGTAACATCTTTATCTTTCTAAAAAGGTAACCCTTGCTCCCAAATTCGTTACCTAATGTTCCCAGTAAATTTATTTCTAACAGCCTATGTTTCAGACTCAAAACAGGGCTCAAAAACTCTTGTCCTGTTTCTTTTAAAAAGTTAATTTAGAAATTATGCATGATAATTTTCGTAATTTATATGGTTAAAAATCTTGTTTTGTATAGTTTTTAGTGGTATAAAAACGAAAAAGAAACATTAAGCACACAAGTGGGAATTTGAGAAAAACCGAGACATGTTCCAGGGAAAACTCGAAAACAGAACAACCATTTTTGGAGTCATGGATGAACCCCGAGATGAGCTTTTCTCTCTAAGGTGTAAAAATGAAAGTTTCTCCATTTCGTGTCTATTTTCATTCAAAACAAAGTTTGTGAAAAACCAACGGTTAGATCTTCCAAAAATCACAAAATCGTGGGGGCTGTCCAGGGCCAGACGAACCTAACAGCCACTGCCACTTTGTTTTGTGGTTTGATTTTCACATGCAAAGCTTATCAAATAATTTCAAGAAAATTTGGGCATGGTCTCCTTTGTTTTAGGAGCCTTTCCAAGTAATTTAAAGAATCAAAAACAAAAACAATCAGTCCATACACACTCACACAGCCACTGCCAGGAGAATCAAATACCCATTTTTCATCAATTTTAAATTCAACCACCAATCAACTCAACATAAACAGCAAAAGGGGCAGGCATGCTATATGTGATTGAGCCCCCTAACTCTCAACCACACTTAAACTGAAAATATAAATCACAAGGAAGCTTCCCTTACCACACTAGGCAGCTTACGTGAAAGAGGAAGAGGAGAGGGTGAAGAGTCTCCAAACAAGCTTCTTGATTTAGGGCCTCTAGGTTGTGCATCCAAGAGCTTGAAATGAAATTTCAATGGAAGTGTGGCTGTGTGTGTTGTTCAGCTGAGGGGAGAAGGAAGGAGAGAGAAGAGAGAATTTGGTTTTGGGTGATGTGGTTGTGTCCGCGAGAGAAAAAGAGAGAATGTGAGCTTTTGGGAGAAAGGAGAAAAAAATGAAGAAATTGGAAGAATCAAGAACATTTGAACGTTGAAATTGAGATAATTTTTCAATTTTACTATTGACACCTATTTTCCTCTAAAGGCAGCCCCTTCTCTTATTATTTTTTTTCTACAACTTATGGAATTCACGTAAAAGTTCTAACAACAACGTTACCCTCTAAGTTCAACCATACATGATAATTATCAACAACACTGTAACACATAACAAAATCATTTGTTTATTAAATTCTTTTATACATATCATGAATTTTAATTTAATTTCCTCTTGCGATGTTAATCAAGCACTTAACATACGTTACGAAAAATCATAGTGTTACAATTCTCCCCAACAAGAAAATTTTCTAATTAAATCTCTCACGTTCATACTTATTGGGTTGTAATTTTCGGGGTGTTACAATACTCCCCTCCTTTTAGGAATTTCGTCCCTGAAATTCACTAAGCGTAAGGTTAAATTAAGCTAGGGCCATAATCCTTTTTTATCTACTCAACATGGAAGATTTAAACTTAATGTATCCCATATAAGTTGTAGGTAAACTACTAGGTAGGCCTCTAGGTCAAGAACAAGTCTTTCACCTAAGGATTTCCTTTGAATTTAACTTTCTAAGAGGTGATTTTGGGAAGCAACCCTATGATACAGTGATCTTTTCATTTAGAACCCAAAAACAGATTAAGTTAACTTAAAAACAAGATTGTGAGTTCTGGTTTCATCCAAGTCGGAGTTACGATTTGAAAACTACGCGCATTTTAAGTTTGCAGTTTTAAGGAATTGTAGAAAACGGTTTTCTACGCCAATTGAGCTACAGAACTTGAAATCCTTTGGGACTTAAAAACAGATTTAATATGCATTAAATGTGACCTAATGGTTTTGGTTTGACTCAAAAACTCAAAGCAGTTTGGAAATGGCGCACACTATAAGTTTGCAAAATGCATGTTTCTACAAAACTGATTTTTCTACCAAATTCATTGTATAATGCTTAAACTTATGTGGGACCTCAAAAAAGATTTAGAGGGTACTAAAACAAGGTTGTGGGCTTTGGTTTCACTCTAAAATCTCGAACGGTTTGAAAATGGCGTACGTTTCAAGTTTCAGGTCAAAAACGGCTTAGAAAAGAGGTGGTTTTCAAAGGTGAATTTAAAATTCATAGGGAGAAACTTTGTAAATCCCAAAAACAGATTTTATAAACCTAAAAATAGGATTGTAGGAATTGGTCTCACCTCAAAATTCATCTCGGATCAAAATCTAGGCATTTCGAGTCACTTAAGGAACTAGTTTTGGGTCAAAATGAACTTAGGGATCCAAAATGATCTATGTAAGTCCAATGGCTATGAAATTTTGTGGAGAACTAGATTTTAGTAACACAAAACTGTGAAAAAAGGTTTCGTTCTAAAACTCGTCCTATGCAAGGAATTATACAGTGTCAAAGTTGGCCCTTTTTCCATTTCGGGTCATTTCTAAGGTACCTAGAATGTGTAGTTTTAACTCCTACCATCTTGACTTGATTTTACTAGCTAGCACCCACTAATATGAGTATGGCATGATACTAAAAGACATGATCTAGCAATGGATTAAGGATATTGACATCTTATGTAACATCTTACTCCAATTCTAGGCTTACCTAAGCACTTGTTAATGTAAATCTAATGATTTTGGCTATGTCTTTAAACTATACTTACAAGATTCATCTAGTGGAGTCACATGGAGATACATGCTACTTTGTTTTAAACAATGGCCACAATTCTTAGCTTAAAGGTGCTTCCAACACCCTTTAATCATGTTTAGACCTCAACTTTCTATGTCTAAACACTACCAAAGACTTTTCCTATAATTTTCTCACATTTTTCTCTTCATATAAGGTATTCTAAATATGATTTAAGTCTCTAACTTACAGCTACATCCTATTATCATAATTCCAACCAAATCACCATTTGGATGACTTCTAAATTGTCTCAAACCATTCCAATCTACTATCACCAATTTAATCACTTATTGAATTCGACTTCTAACATCCAAATCACACTCTCAAACTTTGCAATCACTTACTTCCCCATCTTAAACACTCTGCTACTATTCTAGCATTTGTATCTTATTTCACCCACTAAATCATGACCTAATCATCAAGGACCATCGTGCTTACACACTACGCTTCCGCTACGTACTCTGATTCTACAAACTCGGAGTTTTGGACCTTCTTTCCCAACCACCTCAAGGATACGAACTCATACTCTCAGAACATGAAGAACAAGGACAACAACACAACTTAGACAATATTTCAAGAAATTTAGTAATAGGAGGGAAAGTCATCTCGACAGAGTCCTGAGTGCGCATCTCACAACTCTATCACGAATCATTTCTTCCTTGAAAGCTTCCATCTTGCTCGAATGCAAGAAAGATAGAAGAAGCAACTCCTCCATGTGGATCAAAAGACTCATAAGACTTGAGAACAACACATCCCCATGGAGTAAATGACTCTCATTGGGATTAAAGACAACTCAATCACCATTGATATAATTTCTCAGAACACGATCAATAAATTTATTTCCACTGGAGACATAGACACTGAAAGAAGCTCAGGTTACCACATGATTAAAAGAAACATCATGTGCAATGCATCATTCATACGAAATGAATGACCCTTCTAAGAATTGAGATATTTCATTTACATGAATAGTAGGCTACTCAAAAGTAGACTACTTGAAACATGTCCAATCGACTCATTCTTACAAGAAGAGCAATGATAAAATAAAATATCCAACATCACTATACAACTTGGAAGAGAATAGAATGCATAAGGCATTTACTCATAAGAAGTCAAAACAACTTGATAACAAGAGGGACAACTCATGCATAATGCATAGACTTCTCTATCACACTCAATCCATTATCCCACTATAGATGCCAAGGTCTTAAGGATTCCTTAAGGCAAAGCACAGTCTAGAGAAATAACCTTGTCCCTTAGTTTTTTTTTTTTTTTTTTTTTTTTTTTTTTTTTTTTTTTTTATGTCTAACTAATCTCAATTCTATTGGCAATTCTATGGACTATTACACATCCTTAAGATGTCGGCATTTCCTTTTAACGACATTGCATCAACGATCTCACATGCCTATAATCTAACTAATCATACATTGCCACCACAGTAGTTAATGCAAGATTACGCTGTTACAAACAACTTCATATCTTACACCACCACCCACACATAGTAGGAGTAAGATTACACAACATATAGCATACAATGTTTCTTTCACCACTATTAAACAACAGTCGGTGCAAAAGCAAGCAGCTCAATCAATTCATCCTACATTGCTATTAAAGAATAGTCAATGTGGAATCACACAACATCAAACAATTCATCAATACTGTCATTAAGCGACAGCCAAACCAATCACACACAGCACAAACAATGGTTAAGTCCACACCCCAGTCTTGGTAGGACGAACTGCTCTGATACCATTATTGCAACGACCCATCTTCGTTACAGATTTGTTATACTAAAGATTTTATTTCATTAAATTTTAAAAACTCTCTAATTAGTTTATTGATAAAATATTGGATAATTTTTTTCCGCGATTCTCAAAACTGACAGATAAAATTTAAAGCTTAATTTATAAATATCTCTTATACAAAACTTAACTAAATAAAACTATGTGTACATACATCTTTTCACATGATAAATACATAATACCCCTAACTGGTTAATTTTATACATAAGACCAAACAAAGAAATAGAAAGAAATGATAATGTCTTCAATCCCTCGTATGCTCTATCCATAAACTCTCCAAGAGAAAGATCCACCTAAAAACCATCTGCTCCCCCGAACACGATGTCCGAGATCATCACAGGCACGAACCACATGTGCAAACATTGCAAGGGTAAGCTTACCAAACAAAACTATACATATAAGAAAATAAGTGAATTTCCAATTATTAAGGAAAAGGACGAAAAACTAGATTTTGTATACTTCAAAATACTATATATAATAACTGAAAATGTTATACAAAACTTAGTTCATAAACATATTTATAACATGAATCATCAACAAGATCAACCACATATACCATCACCACTAATCACAATGATTCATAACATCATAAGTCACACAATTAAAACAATTACAGTATGATTTATGCAAATGCAGTTTTGACTCAAAATCATTTTGACCCTGCTCCATGGAGACTTCCCCTTTGAGTGTTTAGTAAGAAACTGGCCTACCATTACGCACTGCAATTCAGCTATCAGCCCCTACTAAACGCGAATAAGCTAAACAGAATTAGGAGATCAGGATACCCGGAAGGCCACCACGACCGCATCTCTGTCCAGATTACAGCCACATATGGAATTGCCAATATCCTTCTCCCCACAGACTATATAATCACATATTATACGGTCCTGTTTAATAAATTCTACTCACCCCAAAGATTCAATTCTCAAATCATATTCCTTTCACATGACTACCGCAGTCCCGGTTAGTCAACAAAATCATTTCTCAATCATTTTCATTTCACATGACTACCGCAGTCCCGGTTAGTCAACAAAAGTCATTTCTTTTCTTTTTCTTTTCTTTTCTTTTCTTCTTTTTTCCTTTTCATGGCTACCGCAGTCCCGGTTAGCCAACATCAATTTTTTTTTTCACTTGAATCTTTATAAATCCCCCAAAAAGACTCATGCATATGCAATATGTTAATAATCACAATTAAATAAGTAATTTTAAACAATCACCTACAAAAATATAAACATTCAACAATTTCCAACATCATTCACAACACAATCAAGCCAAATCAAGCAATTTCAATCCAACAACAAACCAACCAATCAATTTCAATCCATCACAACACATCATCCAATCAATCAAACATGGTTCCAAACAATTATTTCAAGCTTCTAATATCAATTATATTAAAACCCAAAATCAATTTCATCTTTTCGTAGTTCTTGATCAAATATTGAATTTAAACTTAACAACATGTTTTTCTACATTCCAAATGGTCTAAAATGAAATTAAATGCCTTGATCCTTACATTCTTAGATACGGCACCTCAGTACCCGCCATCTCCAATGGCCAAACTTACGGGTCCAAATACATCTCAATAAACAAACATCACCATTCCAATAATTATATCATATTAACCAAATTGACCAAATAAGGTCGATTTCTCTTTGACAGTACTGAATGTGAGCTCTCACTGATTATAGCAAATGACCTCGGAATTAAAAACTTTTTATATCAAATTGAAGCTCTTGAAATATATTTTACAGAAAGGTATCCCACTTATAAAATCAACATCTAGAAAATTCTATAAAAATTTCCAAAGTTAGCAGCCCTGAATTTTTTTGAGTGCTCACTGAACATAGCTCAAAGAAATGTAAATTTCTCCCACTTCCCAAACTCTTTTTGAGCTAAACTTTTTACAGTAGAAAGGTAACATCTTTATCTTTCTAAAAAGGTAACCCTTGCTCCCAAATTCGTTACCTAATGTTCCCAGTAAATTTATTTCTAACAGCCTATGTTTCAGACTCAAAACAGGGCTCAAAAACTCTTGTCCTGTTTCTTTTAAAAAGTTAATTTAGAAATTATGCATGATAATTTTCGTAATTTATATGGTTAAAAATCTTGTTTTGTATAGTTTTTAGTGGTATAAAAACGAAAAAGAAACATTAAGCACACAAGTGGGAATTTGAGAAAAACCGAGACATGTTCCAGGGAAAACTCGAAAACAGAACAACCATTTTTGGAGTCATGGATGAACCCCGAGATGAGCTTTTCTCTCTAAGGTGTAAAAATGAAAGTTTCTCCATTTCGTGTCTATTTTCATTCAAAACAAAGTTTGTGAAAAACCAACGGTTAGATCTTCCAAAAATCACAAAATCGTGGGGGCTGTCCAGGGCTAGACGAACCTAACAGCCACTGCCACTTTGTTTTGTGGTTTGATTTTCACATGCAAAGCTTATCAAATAATTTCAAGAAAATTTGGGCATGGTCTCCTTTGTTTTAGGAGCCTTTCCAAGTAATTTAAAGAATCAAAAACAAAAACAATCAGTCCATACACACTCACACAGCCACTGCCAGGAGAATCAAATACCCATTTTTCATCAATTTTAAATTCAACCACCAATCAACTCAACATAAACAGCAAAAGGGGCAGGCATGCTATATGTGATTGAGCCCCCTAACTCTCAACCACACTTAAACTGAAAATATAAATCACAAGGAAGCTTCCCTTACCACATTAGGCAGCTCACGTGAAAGAGGAAGAGGAGAGGGTGAAGAGTCTCCAAACAAGCTTCTTGATTTAGGGCCTCTAGGTTGTGCATCCAAGAGCTTGAAATGAAATTTCAATGGAAGTGTGGCTGTGTGTGTTGTTCAGCTGAGGGGAGAAGGAAGGAGAGAGAAGAGAGAATTTGGTTTTGGGTGATGTGGTTGTGTCCGCGAGAGAAAAAGAGAGAACGTGAGCTTTTGGGAGAAAGGAGAAAAAAATGAAGAAATTGGAAGAATCAAGAACATTTGAACGTTGAAATTGAGATAATTTTTCAATTTTACTATTGACACCTATTTTCCTCTAAAGGCAGCCCCTTCTCTTATTATTTTTTTTCTACAACTTATGGAATTCACGTAAAAGTTCTAACAACAACGTTACCCTCTAAGTTCAACCATACATGATAATTATCAACAACACTGTAACACATAACAAAATCATTTGTTTATTAAATTCTTTTATACATATCATGAATTTTAATTTAATTTCCTCTTGCGATGTTAATCAAGCACTTAACATACGTTACGAAAAATCATAGTGTTACAATTCTCCCCAACAAGAAAATTTTCTAATTAAATCTCTCACGTTCATACTTATTGGGTTGTAATTTTTGGGGTGTTACACATACATCGGGCATTTTGTATGTTTTGATGTTTGAAGCTTAAAATAAATCATTGAAACAAATGTTTGGTTGAATTTATGATATGTGTGATGGATTGAACTTTGGTTGATGTATTTGAGCTTGATTGAGACTTGGTTTGATTTGTTATTGATTGGAATTGTTGGGTTGAATTTGTTGAAATGTTATTGGAATTGAATGAAGGCCATTCGGCCCTGGCTAGAAACAAGGGGTACCATGTGCAAATTTTCAAATAACCAAGGCCAAAATAGTCATTTCACATGTAGGGATACATTGGGAATTTTATAGGAAGATCAAGGGTATTTTCGAAAATAATAGAAAAGTATAAGGGTAAAATAGTAATTACCCATACATCGGGCATTTTATATGTTTTGATGTTTGAAGCTTAAAATAAATTATTGAAACAAATGTTTGGTTGATTTTATGATATGTGTGGTGGACTGAACTTTGGTTGATCTATTTGAGCTTGATTGAGACTTGGTTTGATTTGTTATTGATTGGAATTGTCGTGTTGAATTTGTTGAAATGTTGTTGAAATTGAATGAGGGCCATTCGGCCATGGCTAGAGACAAGGGGTACCATGTGGAGATTTTCAAAAAACCAAGGGCAAAACTGTCATTTCACATGTAGGGATACGTTGGGAATTTTATTGGAAGATCAAGGGCATTTTCGAAAATAATAGAAAAGTATAAGGGTAAAATAGTAATTACCCATACATCGGGCATTTTATATGTTGTGATGTTTGAAGCTTAAAACAAATGATTGAAACAAATGTTTGGTTGATTTTATGATATGTGTGATGGATTGAACTTTGGTTGATGTATTTGAGCTTGATTGAGACTTGGTTTGATTTGTTATTGATTGGAATTGTTTGGTTGAATTTGTTGAAATGTTGTTGGAATTCAATGAGGGTCATTCGGCCATGGCTAGAAACAAGGGGTACCATGTGGAAATTTTCAAATAACCAAGGGCAAAACAGTGATTTCACATGTAGGGATACGTTGGGAATTTTATAGGAAGATCAAGGGCATTTTCGAAAATATTAGAAAAGTATAAGGGTAAAATAGTAATTACCCATACATCGGGCATTTTATATGTTTTGATGTTTGAAGCTTAAAATAAATCATTGAAACAAATGTTTGGTTAATTTTATGATATGTGTGATGGATTGAACTTTGGTTGATGTATTTGAGCTTGATTGAGACTTGGTTTGATTTGTTATTGATTGGAATTGTTTGGTTGAATTTGTTGAAATGTTATTGGAATTGAATGTGGGCCATTCGGCCCTGGCTAGAAACAAGGGCTACGATGTGGAAATTTTCAAATAACCAAGGGCAAAACAGTCATTTCACATGTAGGGATACATTGGGAATTTTATAGGAAGATCAAGGGCATTTTCCGAAATAATAGAAAAGTATAAGGGTAAAATAGTAATTACCCATACATCGGGCATTTTATATGTTTTGATGTTTGAAGCTTAAAATAAATGATTGAAACAAATGTTTGGTTGATTTTATGATATGTGTGGTGGACTGAACTTTGGTTGATCTATTTGAGCTTGATTGAGACTTGGTTTGATTTGTTATTGATTGGAATTGTCGGGTTGAATTTGTTGAAATGTTGTTGGAATTCAATGAGGGCCATTCGGCCATGGCTAGAACCAAGGGGTACCATGCGGAAATTTTCAAATAACCAAGGGCAAAACAGTCATTTCACATGTAGGGATACATTGGGAATTTTATAGGAAGATCAAGGGCATTTTCCGAAATAATAGAAAAGTATAAGGGTAAAATAGTAATTACCCATACATCGGGCATTTTATATGTTTTGATGTTTGAAGCTTAAAATAAATGATTGAAACAAATGTTTGGTTGATTTTATGATATGTGTGGTGGACTGAACTTTGGTTGATCTATTTGAGCTTGATTGAGACTTGGTTTGATTTGTTATTGATTGGAATTGTCGGGTTGAATTTGTTGAAATGTTGTTGGAATTCAATGAGGGCCATTCGGCCATGGCTAGAAACAAGGGGTACCATGTGGAAATTTTCAAATAACCAAGGGCAAAACAGTCATTTCACATGTAGGGATACATTGGAAATTTTATACGAAGATCAAGCGCATTTTCGGAAATAATAGAAAAGAATAAGGGTTAAATGGTAATTACCCATACATCGGGCATTTTATATGTTTTGATGTTTGAAGCTTAAAACAAATGATTGAAACAACTATTTGGTTGATTTTATGATATGTGTGATGGATTGAACTTTGGTTGATCTATTTGAGCTTGATTGAGACTTGGTTTGATTTGTTATTGATTGGAATTGTTTGGTTGAATTTGTTGAAATGTTGTTGGAATTCAATGACGGTCATTCGGCCATGGCTAGAAACAAGGGGTACCATGTGGAAATTTTCAAATAACCAAGGGCAAAACAGTCATTTCACATGTAGGGATACAATGGGAATTTTATAGGAAAATCAAGGGTATTTTCGGAAATATTAGAAAAGTATAAGGGTAAAATAGTAATTACCCATACATTGCGCATTTTATATGTTTTGATTTTTGAAGCTTTAAATAAATGATTGAAAAAAATGTTTGGTTGATTTTTTGATATGTGTGATGGACTGAACTTTGGTTGATGTATTTGAGCTTGATTGAGACTTGGTTTGATTTGTTATTGATTGGAATTGTTGGGTTGAATTTGTTGAAATGTTGTTGGAATTGAATGAGGGCCATTCGGCCATGGCTAGAAACAAGGGGTACCATGTGGAAATTTTCAAATAACCAAGGGCAAAACAGTCATTTCACATGTAGGGATACATTTGGAATTTTATGGGAAGATCAAGGGCATTTTCGAAAATAATAGAAAAGTATAAGGGTAAAATAGTAATTACCCATACATCGGGCATTTTATATGTTTTGATGTTTTAAGCTTAAAATAAATCATTGAAACAAATGTTTGGTTTATTTTATGATATGTGTGATGGATTGAACTTTGGTTGATGTATTTGAGCTTGATTGAGACTTTTTTGATTTGTTATTGATTGGAATTGTTGGGTTGAATTTGTTGTAATGTTGTTGGAATTCAATGAGGGCCATTCGGCCATGGCTAGAAACAAGGGGTACCATGTGGAAATTTTCAAATAACCAAGGGCAAAACAGTCATTTCACATGTAGGGATACATTTGGAATTTTATGGGAAGATCAAGGGCAATTTCGAAAATAATAGAAAAGTATAAGGGTAAAATAGTAATTACCCATACATCGTGCATTTTATATGTTTTGATGTTTGAAGCTTAAAATAAATGATTGAAACAAAAATTTGGTTGATTTTATGATATGTGTGATGGATTGAACTTTGGTTGATGTATTTGAGCTTGATTGAGACTTGGTTTGATTTGTTATTGATTAGAATTGTTGGGTTGAATTTGTTGAAATGTTGTTGGAATTCAATGAGGGCCATTCGGCCATGGCTAGAAACAAGGGGTACCATGTGGAAATTTTCAAATAACCAAGGGCAAAACAGTCATTTCACATGTAGGGATACATTGGGAATTTTATCGGAAGATCAAGGGCAATTTCAAAAATAATAGAAAAGTATAAGGGTAAAATAGTAATTACCCATACATCAGGATTTTATATGTTTTGATGTTTGAAGCTTAAAATAAATGACTGAAACAAATGTTTGGTTGATTTTATGATATGTGTGATGGATTGAACTTTGGTTGATGTATTTGAGCTTGATTGAAAGTTGGTTTGATTTGTTATTGATTGGAATTGTTTTGTTGAATTTGTTGAAATGTTGTTGGAATTGAATGAGGGCCAGTCGGCCATGGCTAGAAACGAGGGGTACCCTGTTGAAATTTCAAATAACCAAGGGCAAATCAGTCATTTCACATGTAGGGATACATTGGGAATTTATAGGAAGATCAAGGGCATTTTCAGAAATAATAGAAAAGTATAAGGGTAAAATAGTAATTACCCATACGTCGAGCATTTTGTATGATTTGATGTTTGAAGCTTAAAATAAATCATTGAAACAAATGTTTGGTTGATTTTATGATATGTGTGATGGATTGAACTTTGGTTGATGTATTTGAGCTTGATTGAGACTTGGTTTGATTTGTTATTGATTGGAATTGTTGGGTTGAATTTGTTGAAATGTTGTTGGAATTGAATGAGGTACATTCGGCCCTGGCTAGAAACAAGGGGTACCGTGTGGAAATTTTCAAATAACCAAGGGCAAAACAGTCATTTCACATGTAGGGATACACTGGGAATTTTATAGGAAGATCAAGGGCCTTTTCGGAAAATAATAGAAAAGTATAAGGGTAAAATAGTAATTACCCTTACATCGGGCATTTTATATGTTTTGATGTTTGAAGCTTAAAATAAATGATTGAAACAAAAATTTGGTTGATTTTATGATATGTGTGATGGATTGAACTTTGGTTGATGTATTTGAGCTTGATTGAGACTTTGTTTGATTTGTTATTGATTAGAATTGTTGGGTTGAATTTGTTGAAATGTTGTTGGAATTCAATGAGGGCCATTCGGCCATGGCTAGAGACAAGGGGTACCATGTGGAAATTTTCAAATAACCAAGGGCAAAACAGTCATTTCACATGTAGGGATACACTGGGAATTTTATAGGAAGATCAAGGGCCTTTTCGGAAAATAATAGAAAAGTATAAGGGTAATATAGTAATTACCCTTACATCGGGCATTTTATATGTTTTGATGTTTGAAGCTTAAAATAAATGATTGAAACAAAAATTTGGTTGATTTTATGATATGTGTGATGGATTGAACTTTGGTTGATGTATTTGAGCTTGATTGAGACTTGGTTTGATTTGTTATTGATTAGAATTGTTGGGTTGAATTTGTTGAAATGTTGTTGGAATTCAATGAGGGCCATTCGGCCATGGCTAGAAACAAGGGGTACCATGTGGAAATTTTCAAATAACCAAGGGCAAAACAGTCATTTCACATGTAGGGATACATTGGGAATTTTATCGGAAGATCAAGGGCAATTTCAAAAATAATAGAAAAGTATAAGGGTAAAATAGTAATTACCCATACATCGGGATTTTATATGTTTTGATGTTTGAAGCTTAAAATAAATGATTGAAACAAATGTTTGGTTGATTTTATGATATGTGTGATGGATTGAACTTTGGTTGATGTATTTGAGCTTGATTGAAACTTGGTTTGATTTGTTATTGATTGGAATTGTTTTGTTGAATTTGTTGAAATGTTGTTGGAATTGAATGAGGGCCATTCGGCCATGGCTAGAAATGAGGGGTACCCTGTTGAAATTTCAAATAACCAAGGGCAAATCAGTCATTTCACATGTAGGGATACATTGGGAATTTATAGGAAGATCAAGGGCATTTTCAGAAATAATAGAAAAGTATAAGGGTAAAATAGTAATTACCCATACGTCGAGCATTTTGTATGATTTGATGTTTGAAGCTTAAAATAAATCATTGAAACAAATGTTTGGTTGATTTTATGATATGTGTGATGGATTGAACTTTGGTTGATGTATTTGAGCTTGATTGAGACTTGGTTTGATTTGTTATTGATTGGAATTGTTGGGTTGAATTTGTTGAAATGTTGTTGGAATTGAATGAGGTACATTCGGCCCTGGCTAGAAACAAGGGGTACCGTGTGGAAATTTTCAAATAACCAAGGGCAAAACAGTCATTTCACATGTAGGGATACATTGGGAATTTTAGAGGAAGATCAAGCGCATTTTATGAAATAATAGAAAAGTATAAGGGTAAAATAGTAATTACCCATACATCGGGCATTTTATATGTTTTGATGTTTGAAGCTTAAAATAAATGATTGAAACAAATGTTTGGTTGATTTTATGATATGTGTGGTGGACTGAACTTTGGTTGATCTATTTGAGCTTGATTGAGACTTGGTTTGATTTGTTATTGATTGGAATTGTCGGGTTGAATTTGTTGAAATGTTGTTGGAATTCAATGAGGGCCATTCGGCCATGGCTAGAGACAAGGGGTACCATGTGGAAATTTTCAAATAACCAAGGGCAAAACAGTCATTTCACATGTAGGGATACACTGGGAATTTTATAGGAAGATCAAGGGCCTTTTCGGAAAATAATAGAAAAGTATAAGGGTAAAATAGTAATTACCCTTACATCGGGCATTTTATATGTTTTGATGTTTGAAGCTTAAAATAAATGATTGAAACAAAAATTTGGTTGATTTTATGATATGTGTGATGGATTGAACTTTGGTTGATGTATTTGAGCTTGATTGAGACTTGGTTTGATTTGTTATTGATTAGAATTGTTGGGTTGAATTTGTTGAAATGTTGTTGGAATTGAATGAGGGCCATTCGGCCATGGCTAGAAACAAGGGGTACCATGTTGAAATTTTCAAATAACCAAGGGCAAATCAGTCATTTCACATGTAGGGATACATTGGGAATTTTATAGGAAGATCAAGGGCATTTTCGGAAATAATAGAGAAGTATGAGGGTAAAATAGTAATTACCCATACATCGGGCATTTTATATGTTTTGATGTTTGAAGCTTAAAATAAATGATTGAAACAAATTTTTGGTTGATTTTATGATATGTGTGATGGATTGAACTTTGGTTATTGTATTTGAGCTTGATTGAGACTTGGTTTGATTTGTTATTGATTGGAATTGTTGGCTTGAATTTGTTGAAATGTTGTTAGAATTGAATGAAGGCCATTCGGCCATGGCTAGAAACAAGGGATGATGTGTTGAAATTTTCAAATACCCAAGGGCAAAACAGTCATTTCACATGTAGGGATACATTCAAAATTTTATAGGAACATCAAAGGCATTGTCGGGAATAATAGAAAAGTATAAGGGTAAAATAGTAATTACCCATAAATCGGGCATTTTATATGTTTTGATGTTTGAAGCTTAAAATAAATGATTGAAACAAACGTTTGGTTGATTTTATGATATGTGTGATGGATTAAACTTTGGTTGATGTATTTGAGCTTGATTGAGACTTGGTTTCATTTGTTATTGATTGGAATTGTTGGGTTGAATTTGTTGAAATGTTGTTGGAATTGAAAGACGACCATTCGGCCATGGCTAGAAACAAGGGGTACCATGTGGAAATTTTGAAATATCCAAGGGCAAAACAGTCATTTCATATCTAGGGACACACTGGGAATTTTATAGGTAGATCAAGGGCCTTTTCGGAAAATAATAGAAAATTATAAGGGTAAAATAGTAATTACCCATACATCATGCATTTTATATGTTTTTATGTTTGAAGCTTAAAATAAATTATTGAATCCAAAATTTGGTTGGTTTTATGATATGTGTGATGGATTGAACTTTGGTTGATGTATTTGAGCTTGATTGAGACGTGGTTTGATTTGTTATTGATTGGAATTGCTGGGTTGAATTTTTTGAAATGTTGTTGGAATTCAATGAGGGCCATTCGGCCATGGCTAGAAACAAGGGGTACCATGTGGAAATTTTCAAATAACCAAGGGCAAAACACTCATTTCACATGTAGGGATACGTTGGGAATTTTATAGGAAGATCATGGGCATTTTCGTAAATAATAGAAAAGTATAAGGGTAAAATAGTAATTACCCAAACATCGGGCATTTTATATGTTTTGATGTTTGAAGCTTAAAATAAATTATTGAAACAAATGTTTGGTTGATTTTAGGATATTTTTGATGGATTGAACTTTGGTTGATGTATTTGAGCTTGATTCAGACTTGGTTTGATTTGTTATTGATTGGAATTGTTGGGTTGAATTTGTTGAAATGTTGTTGGAATTGAATGAGGGACATTCGGCCATGGCTAGAAACAAGGGGTACCATGTGGAAATTTTCAAATAACCAAGGGCAAATCAGTCATTTCACATGTAGGGATACATTGGGAATTTTATATGAAGATCAAGGGCATTTTCGGAAATAATAGAAAAGTATAAGGGTAAAATAGTAATAACCCATACATCGGGCATTTTATATGTTTTGATGTTTGAAGCTTAAAATAAATGATTGAAACAAATGTTTGGTTGATTTTATGATATGTGTGACGGATTGAACTTTGGTTGATGTATTTGAGCTTGATTGAGACTTGGTTTGATTTGTTATTGATTGAAATTGTTGGGTTGAATTTGTTGAAATGTTGTTGGAATTGAATGAGGGTCATTTGGCCATGGCTAGAAAGAAGGGGTACTATGTGGAAATTTTCAAATAACCAACGGCAAAATAGTCAATTCACATGTAGGGATACATTGGGAATTTTATAGGAAGATGAAGGGCATTTTCGAAAATAATAGAAAAGTATAAGGGTAAAATAGTAATTACCCATACATCGGGTATTTTATATGTTTTGATGTTTGAAGCTTAAAGTAAATTATTGAAACAAATGTTTGGTTGATTTTAGGATATTTTTGATGGATTGAACTTTGGTTGATGTATTTGAGCTTGATTCAGACTTGGTTTGATTTGTTATTGATTGGAATTGTTGGGTTGAATTTGTTGAAATGTTGTTGGAATTGAATGAGGGACATTCGGCCATGGCTAGAAACAAGGGGTACCATGTGGAAATTTTCAAATAACCAAGGGCAAATCAGTCATTTCACATGTAGGGATACATTGGGAATTTTATATGAAGATCAAGGGCATTTTCGGAAATAATAGAAAAGTATAAGGGTAAAATAGTAATTAACCATACATCGGGCATTTTATATGTTTTGATGTTTGAAGCTTAAAATAAATGATTGAAACAAATGTTTGGTTGATTTTATGATATGTGTGACGGATTGAACTTTGGTTGATGTATTTGAGCTTGATTGAGACTTGGTTTGATTTGTTATTGATTGGAATTGTTGGGTTGAATTTGTTGAAATGTTGTTGGAATTGAATGAGGGCCATTCGGCCATGGCTAGAAACAAGGGGTACCATGTGGAAATTTTCAAATAACCAAGCGCAAAACAGTCATTTCACATGTAGGGACACACTGGGAATTTTATAGGAAGATCAAGGGCCTTTTAGGAAAATAATAGAAAAGTATAAGGGTAAAATAGTAATTACCCTTACATCGGGCATTTTATATGTTTTGATGTTTGAAGCTTAAAATAAATTATTGAAACAAAAATTTGGTTGATTTTATGATATGTGTGATGGATTGAACTTTGGTTGATTTATTTGAGCTTGATTGAGACTTGGTTTGATTTGTTATTGATTGTAATTGTTGGGTTGAAATTGTTGAAATGTTGTTGGAATTGAATGAGGGCCATTCGGCCATGGCTAGAAACAAGGGGTACCATGTGGAAATTTTCAAATAACCAAGGGAAAAATATTCATTTCACATGTAGGGATACATTGGGAATTTTATAGGAAGATCAAGGGCATTTTCGGAAATAATAGAAAAGTATAAGGGTAAAATAGTAATTACCCATACATCGGGCATTTTATATGTTTTGATGTTTGAAGCTTAAAATAAATGATTGAAACAAATGTTTGGTTGAGGTTATGATATGTGTGATGGATTGAACTTTGGTTGATGTATTTGAACTTGATTGAGACTTGGTTTGATGTGTTATTGATTGAAATTGTTGGGTTGAATTTGTTGAAATGTTGTTGGAATTGAATGAGGGCTATTCGGCCATGGCTAGAAAGAAGGGGTACTATGTGGAAATTTTCAAATAACCAAGGGCAAAATAGTCATTTCACATGTTGGGATACGTTGGGAATTTTACAGGAAGATCAGGGGCGTCTTCAAAAATAATAGAAAAGTATAAGGGTAAAATAGTAATTACCCATACATCGGGCATTTTATATGTTTTGATGTTTGAAGCTAAAAATAAATGATTGAAACAAATGTTTGGTTGATTTTATGATATATGTGACGGATTGAACTTTTGTTGATCTATTTGAGCTTGATTGAGACTTGGTTTGATTTGTTATTGATTGAAATTGTTGGGTTGAATTTGTTGAAATGTTGTTGGAATTGAATGAGGGCCATTCGGCCATGGCTAGAAAGAAGGGGTACTATGTGGAAATTTTCAAATAACCAAGGACAAAATAGTCATTTCACATGTAGGGATACATTGGGAATTTTATAGGAAGATCAAGGGCATTTTCAGAAATAATAGAAAAGTATAAGGGTAAAATAGTAATTACCCATACATCGGGCATTTTATATGTTTTGATGTTTGAAGCTTAAAATAAATGATTGAAACAAATGTTTGGTTGATTTTATGATATGTGTGACGGATTGAACTTTTGTTGATGTATTTGAGCTTGATTGAGACTTGGTTTGATTTCTTATTGATTGAAATTGTTGGGTTGAATTTGTTGAAATGTTGTTGGAATTGAATGAGGGTCATTCGGCCATGGCTAGAAAGAAGGGGTACTATGTGGAAATTTTCAAATAACCAAGGGCAAAATAGTCATTTCACATGTAGGGATACATTGGGAATTTTATAGGAAGATCAAGTGCATTTTCGGAAATAATAGAAAAGTATAAGGGTAAAATAGTAATTACCCATACATCGGGCATTTTATATGTCATGATGTTTGAAGCTTAAAATAAATGATTGAAACAAATGTTTGGTTGACGTTATGATATGTGTGATGGATTGAACTTTGGTTGATGTATTTGAACTTGATTGAGACTTGGTTTGATGTGTTATTGATTGAAATTGTTGGGTTGAATTTGTTGAAATGTTGTTGGAATTGAATGAGGGCTATTCGGCCATGGCTAGAAAGAAGGGGTACTATGTGTAAATTTTCAAATAACCAAAAGCAAAATAGTCATTTCACATGTTGGGATACATTGGGAATTTTATAGGAAGATCAAGGGCATTTTCGAAAATAATAGAAAAGTATAAGGGTAAAATAGTAATTACCCATACATCGGGCATTTTATATGTTTTGATGTTTGAAGCTTAAAATAAAAGATTGAAACAAATGTTTGGTTGATTTTATGATATGTGTGATGGATTGAACTTTTGTTGATGTATTTGAGCTTGATTGAGACTTGGTTTGATTTGATATTGGTTGAAATTGTTGGGTTGAATTTGTTGAAATGTTGTTGGAATTGAATGAGGGCCATTCGGCCATGGCTAGAAAGAAGGGGTACTATGTGGAAATTTTCAAATAACCAAGGGCAAAATAGTCATTTCACATGTAGGGATACATTGGGAATTTTATAGGAAGATCAAGGCCGTTTTCGGAAATAATAGAAAAGTATAAGGGTAAAATAGTAATTACCCACACATTGGGCATTTTATATGTTTTGATGTTTGAAGCTTAAAATAAATGATTTAAACAAATGTTTGGTTGATTTTATGATATGTGTGATGGATTGAACGTTGGTTGATGTATTTGAGCTTGATTGAGACTTGGTTTGATTTGTTATTGATTGAAATTGTTGGGTTGAATTTGTTGAAATGTTGTTGGAATTGAATGAGGGCCATTCGGCCATGGCTAGAAAGAAGGGGTACTATGTGGAAATTTTCAAATAACCAAGGGCAAAATAGTCATTTCACATGTAGCGATAAATTGGGAATTTTATAGGAAGATCAAAGGCATTTACAGAAATAATAGAAAAGTATAAGGGTAAAATAGTAATAACCCATACATCGGGCATTTTATATGTTTTGATGTTTGAAGCTTAAAATAAATGATTGAAACAAATGTTTGGTTGATTTTATGATATGTGTGATGGATTCAACTTTGGTTGATGTATTTGAGCTTGATTGAGACTTGGTTTGATTTGTTATTGGTTGAAATTGTTGGGTGGAATTTGTTGAAATGTTGTTGGAATTGAATGAGGGCCATTCGGCCATGGCTAGAAACAAGGGGTACTATGTGGAAATTTTCAAATAACCAAGGGCAAAATAGTCATTTCACATGTACGGATAAATTGGGAATTTTATAGGGAGATCAAGGGCATTTTCGGAAATAATCGAACAGTATAAGGGTAAAATAGTAATTACCCATACATCAGGCATTTTATATGTTTTGATGTTTGAAGCTTAAAATAAATTATTGAAACAAATGTTTGGTTGATTTTATGATATGTGTGATGGATTCAACTTTGGTTGATGTACTTGAGCTTGATTGAGACTTGGTTTGATTTGTTATTGATTGAAATTGTTGGGTTGAATTTGTTGAAATGTTGTTTGAATTGAATGAGGGCCATTCGGCCATGGCTAGGAACAAGGGGTACTATGTGGAAATTTTCAAATAACCAAGGGCAAAATAGTCATTTCACATGTAGGGATACATTAGAAATTTTATAGGAAGATCAGGGGCATTTTCAGAAATAATAGAAATGTATAAGGGTAAAATAGTAATTACCCATACATCGGGCATTTTATATGTTTTGATGTTTGAAGCTTAAAATAAATGATTGAAACAAATGTTTGGTTTATTTTATGATATGTGTGACGGATTGAACTTTTGTTGATGTATTTGAGCTTGATTGAGACTTGGTTTGATTTCTTATTGATTGAAATTGTTGGGTTGAATTAGTTGAAATGTTGTTGGAATTGAATGAGGGCCATTCGGCCATGGCTAGAAACAAGGGGTACTACGTGGAAATATTCAAATAACCAAGGGCAAAATAGTCATTTCACATGTAGGGATACATTGGGAATTTTACAAGAAGATCAGGGGCGTCTTCGAAAATAATAGAAAAGTATAAGGGTAAAATAGTAATAACCCATACATCGGGCATTTTATATGTTTTGATGTTTGAAGCTTAAAATAAATGATTGAAACAAATGTTTGGTTGATTTTATGATATGTGTGACGGATTGAACTTTGGTTGATGTATTTGAGCTTGATTGAGACTTGGTTTGATTTGTTATTGATTGAAATTGTTGGGTTGAATTTGTTGAAATGGTGTTGGAATTGAATGAGGGTCATTTGGCCATGGCTAGAAAGAAGGGGTACTATGTGGAAATTTTCAAATAACCAACGGCAAAATAGTCAATTCACATGTAGGGATACATTGGGAATTTTATAGGAAGATCAAGGGCATTTTCGAAAATAATAGAAAAGTATAAGGGTAATATAGTAATTACCCAGACATTGGGCATTTTATATGTTTTGATGTTTGAAGCTTAAAATAAATGATTGAAACAAATGTTTGGTTGATTTTATGATATGTGTGATGGAGTGAACTTTGGTTGATGTATTTGAGCTTGATTGAGACTTGGTTTGATTTGTTATTGCTTGAAATTGTTGGGTAGAATTTGTTGAAATGTTGTTGGAATTGAATGAGGGCCATTCGACCATGGCTAGAAACAAGGGGTACTATGTGGAAATTTTCAAATAACCAAGGGCAAAATAGTCATTTCACATGTAGGGATAAATTGGGAATTTTATAGGAAGATCAACGGCATTTTCGGAAATAATAGAACAGTATAAGGGTAAAATAGTAATTACCCATACATCGGGCATTTTATATGTTTTGATGTTTGAAGCTTAAAATAAATTATTGAAACAAATGTATGGTTGATTTTATGATATGTGTGATGGATTCAACTTTGGTTGATGTATTTGAGCTTGATTGAGACTTGGTTTGATTTGTTATTGATTGAAATTGTTGGGTTGAATTTGTTGAAATGGTTTTTGAATTGAATGAGGGCCATTCGGCCATGGCTAGAAACAAGGGGTACTATGTGGAAATTTTCAAATAACCAAGGGCAAAATAGTCATTTCACATGTAGGTATACATTAGAAATGCTATAGGAAGATCAGGGGCATTTTCAGAAATAATAGAAGTTGTAACACCCTGAAAAATGTGCAACTGGTATTTTAATTATTTTGCCTGTGCAATGTATAGTATAATGTCAAGTGTGTGTGTCCAATGCCATTGGGACAGTAAACCTTAATTAACTAAGTAGAAAAAAAAAATTCAAGTTTTAACCATGATTTGACCAAAAGTCAACTCTGGTCAAAGCTGGTCAAAGGAAGGAATATTCTCATTAATGGCATTTTCGTAATTATGTGTTTTTAAGCTAAAAAAATTATTTTGGACACAAATAAAATTCTAATAATTATAATTAAGCATGAAAGTGATCTAATTTCAGCAAAAATAATTAAAATGAATTAATTATTAATTTTGGCAATTTATTTAGTATTTTGGACTTAGAAAATTCATTTTAAGTCCAAATTGAGTGATTCCAAAGGCATTATCTTTGGAAAATTAAATGCTACATTCTAAGAATATTTTAGAGCTAAAAAAAATCTAAACCCAGATCAGCTAATCCCTTGAACACATTTCGGTTTAGAAAAATCTTTTTTTTATTTGGTGGGACTTACCATTAGGGTTTTGGGGTCCCCTATATAAGCTAAGAGAGACCCCTTCCCCCACATGTGCAGCAGCCAGCCTCAACAGCCAAGGAGGAGAGAGAAATTTCACTCTCTCTTGTGGTGAGAGTCCTCATCCTCTCCATGTTCTTCTTCCCTTCTCTCTAGCTTTTTCCCCACTAACTCTCTTCCTTTTTCTTTGCATTTTTGATATGTTGTAGAGCTCACCAAGCTCTAGCTTCGGGTGGTAGGAAAGTTTGTTTTGAACACTTGAGCTTAGAGAACCAAGGTATGGGAGGGATTTTCTACTCTCTTTGAGCCTAAAATTGTTTGTGTTGGACCCCATTTATGACGGGTCAAGTTTGATTGCAAAATATGTGAGTTTGAACCATGTATGTACAGTGCATTTTCTGCTACTGTTTCGTGATCTGGAAAAATGGGTATACTTTTTGGTATTTTTGACCTCAAAAATGAGTTCCTTGGGTCCAAAAACCTAGGGTTACATGTAAAGAATGTTATTTTTGAGCACTTGAGCTATTTGTTATGAATTTCTTAAGTTTTGAGCCATTTATTTAAATATTCTTGTTCTGTTTTGTGAGACAAGTGTGTGGCTGTCCTTGACTATTTGTAGCACCAAAAATGGTCTTTTTATGTCCTAAAATATAGAAATGTATATGTGGAATACTTGGAAATGGATTGTGAATCTTTAGAAATTTTCTTGTTTGGTGAAATTGTGGATTTTTGGGCACTGTTCCTCTGCTTCGAAATTCTGTAATTATGGGGCTGGAACTGGCTGTAATGGACCTCAAAATCAGTTTTCTCATGCTTTAAAACCTAGGGTTGCATATAAATTTCGTTGAAAACCGATTTTTATAGCAATGGGAAATTTATTTTTGAGTTTAAAGCCCTTTTTACATTGTTCTGCATCTGTTTCGAAAATCTGTAAATATGGAGCTGAGATTGGCTGGAATGGACCTCAAAATTAGATTCCTCATGCTTTAAAACCTAGGGTTGCATATAAATTTCGAAAAAAATTGATTTCTATAGCAACGGGAAATTTATATTTCAGTTTAAGGCCTTTTTGCCCTGTTTTGCCTCTGTTTCGAAAACTGGTACTGATGGGGCTGGAATTGGCTGTAATGGACCTCAAAATTAGCTTTCTCATGCTTTAAAACCTAGGGTTGCATATAAAATCTGTTGAAAACCGATTCCTATAGCATTGGGAAATTTATTTTTAAGTTTTGTGCCATTTCCGTTGAATCTGCCACTGTTTTGAAATTAATAATTTTTGGAGTTGGAATTTACTCTTTTAGACCAGAAAAATGAGTTCTTTACATCCTAAAACCTAGGAATGCATATTTGGTTCATCAAAATCCGATTTCTACATCAATGGGAATTAAATTTTGAAGTTTTAAACCCTTTTTCTTGAATTTGTGAACCCATTTCGGGCTGGGTGTCTAACCACTTGAAATTCAAGCTTTAAAAGCCTAAAATATGTAATTTGTGGTGGAATATGATAGTTAACATGTACATAGGGGTTGTGACTTAAATTCTGAGCATTTGGAACCCAAAATAAAAAGTTATGGTACTTGAAAATTTGGATGTTGTGGTGGCTGCGGGTTTGGCCCAAATGTTTGTATAAGTGTATAAATGTATTCTCATTGTGAAATTATTAGCAAAGACCGAAAGGGTGTGACCTTCGGCACTTGGTTGTTGAAAATGTGCATGACCAATTATTGTTAAGACCGAGAGGATGTGGCCTCCGACGTTGATATGAATTGTTAGAAATTTTTTGTGGATATATCGCTTGTGGTGATCTGAGTCCGAGGGGTGTTGTCCCTCGGCAATGCATGTTGGTTTTGCTTGTGCATGATAGGATAGATGAGTTGGAGTGCCCGAGGCACCCATGTGTGTGCAAGTGGATATATCCACTTTGAAAGGTCATTTGTTCATGACGCTGAGAGGTTAGGAGGGATGGGATCCTTCCTCTCATGTTGTATGAAGAAGAACGGTGGACGTTCGTGTTATTCACCTTGCATGGGACGACGCGCGCTTCGGGGAAGTGGATGATGTAAAGTGGGCGTTGGTGACAAAGACGGAATGGATGTAGAAAGACGGGGTCTTTGATTTGGAGATGGGGCTTGACTCCATGCTCGGTGGGGAGGGTCCCCATAATATCCTTCTGTCAGTACCATTGGAACCATTTTGCCCTGTGGAACACATCTCACGACGTGGAGAACGTGTGAGGAAACGTTTTGAGAAGTGGATGACCACGGCGGGTACACCGGGGGATAGTTCGTTGTCTCAAAGGAGGCTTGGGGAAATGGTGTCAGGTTGTGACAACCCGACTAAGGGTTAGTGCGGGGGACTCACGTAACCGGCTTGGCATTCTCGACGAAGACGAAGCTATATCCATGATTGGTGAGGTCGACATGTCGCTGTACCGGACATGCGTCGAGTGCTCCCAATCGTCGTCCACAAAGTTGCGTAAGACCATTATAACCTGGGAGGTTTAATGGCAGTGGGGCCCATAGGGATAAATATTGTGAGATAGATATTCGCCATAGGATTATCGTGAGTGTCATCGCTAGAGTACCATACACAGTGGTCGTATAGGTTGTTTGGGACTGAAAGTCCGTTTGTTTGTGGCGACCAAGGAGGTAGAGAATTCACTCCCATGCTCACCATTTTGCAGGTACCGATGGCGTGGCAGTTTCCCACGATTCGCTTCTGGATTAGCACTCTTGAGGGTCGTTGGACGCACGACCCGCTGATGGAGGAAGATCACTTCATCGGTCATATGCGTCTGCACACAGCGAGGGTGGGTGACCCATATACAGCACCCCGGACTTTTGACTTCTACTTATGGTGGACTCAGCCTATGCCGCCCTACTATCGGCATGCGACCTCAGTAGAGATTGTTGAGTTGTCAGACTCTTCATCATCCTCTTTGTCTTCATCATCTTCCTCCGATGGGGACGACATCGACGTCACGGATTCCAAGACCACACTCTCTATTCCGGCATCTCCTCGGTCAGTGCTACCTGGGGCGCGTATGTTCCCGCTGGGAACCGGTCGACTGTCCTTGGTTGGGATGAGCGCACAGAGGTTGGCACCACCGGTTGTGGACTTGGACGATCAGACATCTGAGGAGGATGAGGATGTAGAGGAGGAGCCAGCAGAGATGGAGGAGGGACTTCCAGAGGAGGATGACGAGCCCGAGGAAGACCCCGAGATGCTTGTGGAGTTTGCTGCTGAGGAGGACACTGACTCTCCTGAGGAGGATCCCAGTGAGGATCCCATGGAGGTTGCTTCTGTATGCTCCTCTCAGGGTTCTTGCTAGGGAGCCCTCTGACAGTGATACCATCTTTTTTTGGGGTACAGCTAACTATAGGTTGGGTAGATAACTGCTCTGAAATCCTAGGATTTTCCCTTTTTGTGTATTCTGACCGGGTAGATCTAGGTTTCAGATATTTTGTATGTATTCAGTTATCTCTCACATATATTCATACCTTACTTGTTACTTGAGCTGTATATGTGACTTATTCACCTGCTGATACGCTTACAGTTATCACTTGACACATTTCACTATATTTATATATATATATATATATATATATATATATATATATATATTTGTGACCATGGAGGTCTTTTCAGTTATTTGAACATGTATGGCTATACTAAATGATGCATGAGAAGTTTTACTTGACGCTATGCAATTTTGAAATGGCGCATTTAATTTAATAACTACACACGAGATGATGTAAGTGTAATGATCATAATTTCTGTGAAGGAACGAATTATGATTTGCGTGATTTGGAATTTAACCTTTTCTTAATCAAACTGAGACTTTAAACTGCAAATCAAAAGTTTTAAATTTTCCGCAATTTTTAACTATGTGAGTTCTTTTCAACTAAGAGTTTTTCACAAAGTCACATAGTTAACTCACACATTAAGAATTAAATAATTAATCAATGTATATTTTCGTAAACCTCGAATTAAGGGTGTTACATTAGTGGTATCAGAGCAGTTCGTCCTACCAAGACTGGGGTATGGACTTAACCATGTTTGTAGTGTGTTCTTGCATTCACTTATGGTAGATAAGGATGTGAGATTGAAATTGTTGTGTGACTTACTTGAATCCAAGTAAGGACTTGTTTGATTTGTGTGATTTTGCATTGACTAGTGTTCTAGTAATGTGAAATGAAATTGTTTGTTTGTGTCTTGCATCGACTATGGTAATAGTAGTGAGAGATTTGTATGAGTATAGTATGATAGTTTCTTGGGAACTAATAGAGTGATTTCAGGAAACCATGGCTGGGAGACCTAGTGCAACTCAACAAATCCTTGAACGAGTGACTGCTGTCTTGGAAAACCTCGTGCAAGACCGCGAGGCAGAACCTCTTGAGTACCGTGGATTGACTGCTTTTACTAAGCACAGTCCGCCCAAGTTCAATGGAGCGTTTAATCCAGAAGGAGCCGAACTCTGGATCTCAGAGATAGAGAAGATATTCGAAGCGATGGGGTGCTATGAAGAGCACAAGGTGACATTTGCTACCTACATGCTGAGTGGGGAAGCTGAAAACTGGTGGAGGTTTGCTCGTCAAACCTTACCAACTGTGGAAGGAATGATAGCTTGGGAGGTGTTCAAGGCGAAGTTTCTGGAGAATTACTTCCCGAAGGACTTGCGCAAGGAGAAAGCAAAGGAGTTTCTGGAATTGAAGCAAGGAAGTATGTCCGTTGGAGAGTATGCAGCAAAGTTCAATGAACTGCTTAAGTACTGGCCCTATTATAGGAGAGGTGAAAATGAGGAAGACATTTGCACCTAGTTTGAGAACGGGTTAAGGGCAGACATTCGAACTGCAGTGGGAGTTCTGCAGATTACTGATTTTCCTACCCTGGTTAGCAAGTGTCGAATTTATGAGACCAATACTAAGGCCAAGCAAATGCAATGGAAGTCTGGTGGACCGCAGCGGCATCAGAAGAAACACTTTGGTGGAGACAAGAAACCTTACTTCAAGCCTGGACAATCATCTGGAGGAAATGTGATACCAAGGAAGCCTGCTGTGGGAAGTCTTAACAGTGGCACAATTAAGTGTTTCCAGTGTGGGGGACCACACCTCAAGAAGAATTGTCCGGAACCGGCCCCGATTTGCCACAACTGTGGGAAAGCGGGACATATGGCTAAGAATTGCTGGTCTGCACCAAGAAACAATGGAAACCAGGGGAATGCGGCCAAGAGCAACAAGAACACCAATGGAAAACCGAGGGTGGCTGGGAAGGTTTTTGCGATGAGTGGTTCTGAGGCTGCGACGTCTGACGACCTAATCCGAGGTAAGTGCATCGTAAAGGATAGACTCCTAGATGTACTTTATGATTCGGGTGCAACGCACTCTTTCGTATCACAGGATTGTGCGAAGGATTTAGGATTGCCTGTATCATCCTTGCCTTATGAAATTGTGGTAGCAACTCCTACTGATAAGCCTGTTACTACTTCACATGCATGTTTGAATTGTCCTCTTATGATCGAAGGCAAAACCTTCTCTGTGAATCTAATGTGTTTGCCTCTTTCTCACCTTGATATTGTATTGGGAATGGATTGGTTATCTTCCAACCACGTCCTTCTCAACTGCAAAGACAAGACTTTGGTCTTTGGTACTTCAACTCAAAGTTCTCTTGAGTCGTCAGGAATGAGAACTGCCAACGAAGGTGAAGTTGGAAAAAGGAAGAATGTTCAAGCATACGTGGTTTTGTTTTCATCAAAAGTAGAGGAATACCCTGATATCAGTAACTTGCCTGTGGTGTGTGATTTTCCCGAAGTTTTTCCTGATGATGTTACTGAACTACCACCTGATAGAGAAGTGGAATTCACCATAGATTTAATTCCTGGATCTAGTCCTGTTTCAATAACTCCCTATAGGATGTCACCTGTGGAACTAGCTGAGGTGAAGACCCAAGTAGAGGATCTTCTGGAGAAACAGTTTGTAAGGCCTAGTGTATCACCTTGGGGAGCGCCAGTGCTGTTGGTGAAAAAGAAGGACGGTAGCATGAGGATGTGCATAGATTATCGCCAACTCAACAAAGTAACGATCAAGAACAAGTATCCTTTGCCAAGGATCGATGATCTCATGGATCAACTGAGAGGTGCTTCAGTGTTTTCAAAGATCGATCTGCGATCGGGATATCACCAGATACGCGTCAAGAAGGAGGACATTTCGAAGACAGCATTTCGAACGCGCTATGGACACTACGAGTATTTAGTTATGCCGTTTGGTGTAACCAATGCCCCTGCCGTTTTCATGGACTACATGAACCGAATTTTCCATCAATACCTGGACAAATTCGTGGTGGTTTTCATAGACGACATCTTGGTATATTCTAAGAGTCATGAAGAACACGTGGAACACCTGAGAATTACACTGCAGATTCTAAAGGAGAGGCAGCTTTACGCTAAACTCTCTAAATGCGAGTTTTGGCTCAAGCAGGTGCAATTCTTGGGGCACGTAGTGACAAGTGAAGGGATTGCGGTAGATCCAACCAAAGTGGAAGCTGTGATGCATTGGACTCAACCAACAACACCCACAGAGATAAGAAGTTTCTTGGGATTAGCGGGATACTACAGAAAATTCATTGAAGGGTTTTCTCGACTAGCATTACCACTAACCAAGTTGACTAGGAAAGGGCAAGAGTTCGTGTGGAGTGAAGCTTGCGAGAAGAGCTTTCAGGAATTGAAGAAGAGGTTAACATCTGCACCAGTTTTGGTCCTACCCGATTCGGAAAAGAAGTTCGAAGTGTATTGCGATGCGTCTGGTCAAGGACTCGGATGTGTGTTGATGCAAGAAAGGAAGGTGGTGGCATATGCCTCTAGGCAACTAAGACCGCATGAAGCGAACTATCCTACACATGATCTAGAGCTAGCAGCTGTGGTTTTTGCTTTGAAGATTTGGAGACACTACCTTTATGGAACAAGGTTCGAGGTATTCAGTGACCACAAAAGTTTGAAGTATTTGTTCGACCAGAAGGAATTGAATATGAGGCAACGGAGGTGGATGGAATTTTTGAAGGACTATGACTTTGAACTGTCATATCATCCTGGGAAGGCTAATGTAGTGGCTGACGCGTTAAGCCGAAAGTCATTGCACATGTCTGCCATGATGATAAAGGAGCTTGAACTGATTGAGGAATTCAGAGATTTGAATCTGGCCGTGGAAGTGAGACCCAAGAGTCTCTACTTAGGAACCTTAAAGATCACCAACGAGTTTTTGGAGCGAGTTCGGGAAACTCAGCAAGAGGATCAATTTCTGCAAGACAAGATGAAGTTGCGAGAAGAAGGCAAGGAACTAGATTTCAATAAGGATACTAATGGAATCATCAAGTTCAAAGAGAGAGTGTGTATACCTCATGAAGGCGAATTGAAGGAAGCGATTCTGGAAGAAGCACATAAGAGTCGACTTAGCTTTCATCCTGGCTCAACAAAGATGTATCAAGACTTGAAGAGGAACTTCTGGTGGCATGGCATGAAGAAGGATGTGGCGGAGTATGTGGCAAAGTGCTTGACATGTCAGAAAGCGAAAGTGGAACATAAAAGACCTCCCGGTGAACTGCAACCTTTGGACATTCCCGAGTGGAAGTGGGATAGCATTTCTATGGACTTTGTTTGTGGTTTGCCGAGAACCAAACTTGGACATGATGCTGTATGGGTGATTGTGGATAGATTGACAAAGTCTGCTCACTTTATCCCCATTAACATGAAGTACAAGTTGGAAAAGCTCGCGGAGTTGTACATCAAGGAAGTTGTAAGGTGACATGGGATACCCTCTAGCATAGTCTCAGATAGGGACCCTCGTTTTACCTCTAGATTTTGGGAGAGCCTACAAGGAGCCTTGGGGACGAAACTGAAACTTAGTTCAGCTTATCACCCACAAACTGATGGACAAACTGAGAGAACTATTCAATCCCTTGAGGACCTCCTTGTGTGCTAGATCAGAAGGGTAGCTGGAATGAGTGTTTGCCTTTAGTAGAATTCACCTACAACAATAGTTTTCACGCCAGCATAGGGATGGCACCTTTCGAAGCGTTGTATGGTCGGAAGTGCAAAACACCATTGTGTTGGTATGAAACTGGTGAATCTCTTTTGCTAGGGCCAGAGATGTTACAGAAAACTACTGAGCAAGTAAGGGTCATAAGGGAAAAGATCAAAACCGCTCAGGACAGGCAGAAAAGTTACTATGATAGAAGGAGGAAACCTCTTGAATTTCAAGTTGGAGATCACGTGTTTCTGAAAGTCACTCCTATGACCGGTGTTGGCAGAGCTCTGAAATCTCGAAAACTTTCCCCAAAATTCATTGGTCCTTACCAAATCCTGAAAAGAATTGGCTCTGTAGCTTATCACATAGCCTTACCCCCAAGTCTGTCAAATTTGCATCCTGTGTTTCATGTGTCTCAACTAAGACAGTATAATCATGACCCTTCTCATGTGATTGAACCGGATCATGTACAAGTAAGAGATAATCTTTCTTATGATGTGACCCCTCTAAGGATTAGTCATCGAAGGATCAAACAGCTAAGGGGCAAGACTATTCTGTTAGTAAAAGTCATATGGAGCGCAACCGATGAGGGAGACGCTACATGGGAACTTGAGGATAAGATGAAGGAATCTCATCCGCATCTTTTCCAAGGTCAGTAAAATTTCGAGGACGAAATTCCTAAAAGGGTGGGAGAGTTGTAACACCCTGAAAAATGTGCAACTGGTATTTTAATTATTTTGCCTGTGCAATGTATAGTATAATGTCAAGTGTGTGTGTCCAATGCCATTGGGACAGTAAACCTTAATTAACTAAGTAGAAAAAAAAAATTCAAGTTTTAACCATGATTTGACCAAAAGTCAACTCTGGTCAAAGCTGGTCAAAGGAAGGAATATTCTCATTAATGGCATTTTCGTAATTATGTGTTTTTAAGCTAAAAAAATTATTTTGGACACAAATAAAATTCTAATAATTATAATTAAGCATGAAAGTGATCTAATTTCAGCAAAAATAATTAAAATGAATTAATTATTAATTTTGGCAATTTATTTAGTATTTTGGACTTAGAAAATTCATTTTAAGTCCAAATTGAGTGATTCCAAAGGCATTATCTTTGGAAAATTAAATGCTACATTCTAAGAATATTTTAGAGCTAAAAAAAATCTAAACCCAGATCAGCTAATCCCTTGAACACATTTCGGTTTAGAAAAATCTTTTTTTTATTTGGTGGGACTTACCATTAGGGTTTTGGGGTCCCCTATATAAGCTAAGAGAGACCCCTTCCCCCACATGTGCAGCAGCCAGCCTCAACAGCCAAGGAGGAGAGAGAAATTTCACTCTCTCTTGTGGTGAGAGTCCTCATCCTCTCCATGTTCTTCTTCCCTTCTCTCTAGCTTTTTCCCCACTAACTCTCTTCCTTTTTCTTTGCATTTTTGATATGTTGTAGAGCTCACCAAGCTCTAGCTTCGGGTGGTAGGAAAGTTTGTTTTGAACACTTGAGCTTAGAGAACCAAGGTATGGGAGGGATTTTCTACTCTCTTTGAGCCTAAAATTGTTTGTGTTGGACCCCATTTATGACGGGTCAAGTTTGATTGCAAAATATGTGAGTTTGAACCATGTATGTACAGTGCATTTTCTGCTACTGTTTCGTGATCTGGAAAAATGGGTATACTTTTTGGTATTTTTGACCTCAAAAATGAGTTCCTTGGGTCCAAAAACCTAGGGTTACATGTAAAGAATGTTATTTTTGAGCACTTGAGCTATTTGTTATGAATTTCTTAAGTTTTGAGCCATTTATTTAAATATTCTTGTTCTGTTTTGTGAGACAAGTGTGTGGCTGTCCTTGACTATTTGTAGCACCAAAAATGGTCTTTTTATGTCCTAAAATATAGAAATGTATATGTGGAATACTTGGAAATGGATTGTGAATCTTTAGAAATTTTCTTGTTTGGTGAAATTGTGGATTTTTGGGCACTGTTCCTCTGCTTCGAAATTCTGTAATTATGGGGCTGGAACTGGCTGTAATGGACCTCAAAATCAGTTTTCTCATGCTTTAAAACCTAGGGTTGCATATAAATTTCGTTGAAAACCGATTTTTATAGCAATGGGAAATTTATTTTTGAGTTTAAAGCCCTTTTTACATTGTTCTGCATCTGTTTCGAAAATCTGTAAATATGGAGCTGAGATTGGCTGGAATGGACCTCAAAATTAGATTCCTCATGCTTTAAAACCTAGGGTTGCATATAAATTTCGAAAAAAATTGATTTCTATAGCAACGGGAAATTTATATTTCAGTTTAAGGCCTTTTTGCCCTGTTTTGCCTCTGTTTCGAAAACTGGTACTGATGGGGCTGGAATTGGCTGTAATGGACCTCAAAATTAGCTTTCTCATGCTTTAAAACCTAGGGTTGCATATAAAATCTGTTGAAAACCGATTCCTATAGCATTGGGAAATTTATTTTTAAGTTTTGTGCCATTTCCGTTGAATCTGCCACTGTTTTGAAATTAATAATTTTTGGAGTTGGAATTTACTCTTTTAGACCAGAAAAATGAGTTCTTTACATCCTAAAACCTAGGAATGCATATTTGGTTCGTCAAAATCCGATTTCTACATCAATGGGAATTAAATTTTGAAGTTTTAAACCCTTTTTCTTGAATTTGTGAACCCATTTCGGGCTGGGTGTCTAACCACTTGAAATTCAAGCTCTAAAAGCCTAAAATATGTAATTTGTGGTGGAATATGATAGTTAACATGTACATAGGGGTTGTGACTTAAATTCTGAGCATTTGGAACCCAAAATAAAAAGTTATGGTACTTGAAAATTTGGATGTTGTGGTGGCTGCGGGTTTGGCCCAAATGTTTGTATAAGTGTATAAATGTATTCTCATTGTGAAATTATTAGCAAAGACCGAAAGGGTGTGACCTTCGGCACTTGGTTGTTGAAAATGTGCATGACCAATTATTGTTAAGACCGAGAGGATGTGGCCTCCGACGTTGATATGAATTGTTAGAAATTTTTTGTGGATATATCGCTTGTGGTGATCTGAGTCCGAGGGGTGTTGTCCCTCGGCAATGCATGTTGGTTTTGCTTGTGCATGATAGGATAGATGAGTTGGAGTGCCCGAGGCACCCATGTGTGTGCAAGTGGATATATCCACTTTGAAAGGTCATTTGTTCATGACGCTGAGAGGTTAGGAGGGATGGGATCCTTCCCCTCATGTTGTATGAAGAAGAACGGTGGACGTTCGTGTTATTCACCTTGCATGGGACGACGCGCGCTTCGGGGAAGTGGATGATGTAAAGTGGGCGTTGGTGACAAAGACGGAATGGATGTAGAAAGACGGGGTCTTTGATTTGGAGATGGGGCTTGACTCCATGCTCGGTGGGGAGGGTCCCCATAATATCCTTCTGTCAGTACCATTGGAACCGTTTTGCCCTGTGGAACACATCTCACGGCGTGGAGAACGTGTGAGGAAACGTTTTGAGAAGTGGATGACCACGGCGGGTACACCGGGGGATAGTTCGTTGTCTCAAAGGAGGCTTGGGGAAATGGTGTCAGGTTGTGACAACCCGACTAAGGGTTAGTGCGGGGGACTCACGTAACCGGCTTGGCATTCTCGACGAAGACGAAGCTATATCCATGATTGGTGAGGTCGACATGTCGCTGTACCGGACATGCGTCGAGTGCTCCCAATCGTCGTCCACAAAGTTGCGTAAGACCATTATAACCTGGGAGGTTTAATGGCAGTGGGGCCCATAGGGATAGATATTGTGAGATAGATATTCGCCATAGGATTATCGTGAGTGTCATCGCTAGAGTACCATACACAGTGGTCGTATAGGTTGTTTGGGACTGAAAGTCCGTTTGTTTGTGGCGACCAAGGAGGTAGAGAATTCACTCCCATGCTCACCATTTTGCAGGTACCGATGGCGTGGCAGTTTCCCACGATTCGCTTCTGGATTAGCACTCTTGAGGGTCGTTGGACGCACGACCCGCTGATGGAGGAAGATCACTTCATCGGTCATATGCGTCTGCACACAGCGAGGGTGGGTGACCCATATACAGCACCCCGGACTTTTGACTTCTACTTATGGTGGACTCAGCCTATGCTGCCCTACTATCGGCATGCGACCTCAGTAGAGATTGTTGAGTTGTCAGACTCTTCATCATCCTCTTTGTCTTCATCATCTTCCTCCGATGGGGACGACATCGACGTCACGGATTCCAAGACCACACTCTCTATTCCGGCATCTCCTCGGTCAGTGCTACCTGGGGCGCGTATGTTCCCGCTGGGAATCGGTCGACTGTCCTTGGTTGGGATGAGCGCACAGAGGTTGGCACCACCGGTTGTGGACTTGGACGATCAGACATCTGAGGAGGATGAGGATGTAGAGGAGGAGCCAGCAGAGATGGAGGAGGGACTTCCAGAGGAGGATGACGAGCCCGAGGAAGACCCCGAGATGCTTGTGGAGTTTGCTGCTGAGGAGGACACTGACTCTCCTGAGGAGGATCCCAGTGAGGATCCCATGGAGGTTGCTTCTGTATGCTCCTCTCAGGGTTCTTGCTAGGGAGCCCTCTGACAGTGATACCATCTTTTTTTGGGGTACAACTAACTATAGGTTGGGTAGATAACTGCTCTGAAATCCTAGGATTTTCCCTTTTTGTGTATTCTGACCGGGTAGATCTAGGTTTCAGATATTTTGTATGTATTCAGTTATCTCTCACATATATTCATACCTTACTTGTTACTTGAGCTGTATATGTGACTTATTCACCTGCTGATACGCTTACAGTTATCACTTGACACATTTCACTATATTTATATATATATATATATATATATATATATATATATATATATATATTTGTGACCATGGAGGTCTTTTCAGTTATTTGAACATGTATGGCTATACTAAATGATGCATGAGAAGTTTTACTTGACGCTATGCAATTTTGAAATGGCGCATTTAATTTAATAACTACACACGAGATGATGTAAGTGTAATGATCATAATTTCTGTGAAGGAACGAATTATGATTTGCGTGATTTGGAATTTAACCTTTTCTTAATCAAACTGAGACTTTAAACTGCAAATCAAAAGTTTTAAATTTTCCGTAATTTTTAACTATGTGAGTTCTTTTCAACTAAGAGTTTTTCACAAAGTCACATAGTTAACTCACACATTAAGAATTAAATAATTAATCAATGTATATTTTCGTAAACCTCGAATTAAGGGTGTTACAGAAATGTATAAGGGTAAAATAGTAATTACCCATACATCGGGCATTTTATATGTTTTGATGTTTGAAGCTTAAAATAAATGATTGAAACAAATGTTTGGTTTATTTTATGATATGTGTGACGGATTGAACTTTTGTTGATGTATTTGAGCTTGATTGAGACTTGGTTTGATTTGTTATTGATTGAAATTGTTGGGTTGAATTTGTTGAAATGTTGTTGGAATTGAATGAGGGTCATTCGGCCATGGCTAGAAAGAAGGGGTACTATGTGGAAATTTTCAAATAACCAACGGCAAAATAGCCAATTCACATATAGGGACACATTGGGAATTTTATAGGAAGATGAAGGGCATTTTCGAAAATAATAGAAAAGTATAAGGGTAAAATAGTAATTACCCAGACATTGGGCATTTTATATGTTTTGATGTTTGAAGCTTAAAATAAATGATTGAAACAAATGTTTGGTTGATTTTATGATATGTGTGATGGATTGAACTTTGGTTGATGTATTTGAGCTTGATTGAGACTTGGTTTGATTTGTTATTGGTTGAAATTGTTGGGTGGAATTTGTTGAAATGTTGTTGGAATTGAATGAGGGCCATTCGGCCATGGCTAGAAACAAGGGGTACTATGTGGAAAATTTCAAATAACCAAGGGCAAAATAGTCATTTCACATGTACGGATAAATTGGGAATTTTATAGGAAGATCAAGGGCATTTTCGGAAATAATAGAACAGTATAAGGGTAAAATAGTAATTACCCATACATCGGGCATTTTATATGTTTTGATGTTTGAAGCTTAAAAAAAATTATTGAAACAAATGTTTGGTTGATTTTATGATATGTGTGATGGATTCAACTTTGGTTGATGTATTTGAGCTTGATTGAGACTTGGTTTGATTTGTTATTGATTGAAATTGTTGGGTTGAATTTGTTGAAATGTTGTTTGAATTGAATGAGGGCCATTCGGCCATGGCTAGGAACAAGGGGTACTGTGTGGAAATTTTCAAATAACCAAGGGCAAAATAGTCATTTCACATGTAGGGATACATTAGAAATTTTATAGGAAGATCAGGGGCATTTTCAGAAATAATAGAAATGTATAAGGGTAAAATAGTAATTACCCATACATCGGGCATTTTATATGTTTTGATGTTTGAAGCTTAAAATAAATGATTGAAACAAATGTTTGGTTGATTTTATGATATGTCTGACGGATTGAACTTTTGTTGATGTATTTGAGCTTGATTGAGACTTGGTTTGATTTTTTATTGATTGAAATTGTTGGGTTGAATTTGTTGAAATGTTGTTGGAATTAAATGAGGGTCATTCGGCTATGGCTAGAAAGAAGGGGTACTATGTGGAAATTTTCAAATAACCAAGGGCAAAATAGTTATTTCACATGTAGGGATACATTGGGAATTTTATAGGAAGGTCAAGGGCATTTTCGGAAATAATAGAAAAGTATAAGGGTAAAATAGTAATTACCCACACATCGGGCATTTTATATGTTTTGATGTTTGAAGCTTAAAATAAATTATTGAAACAAATGTTTGATTGATTTTATGATATGTTTGATGGATTGAACTTTGGTTGATGTATTTGAGCTTGATTGAGACTTGGTTTGATTTGTTATTGATTGAAATTGTTGGGTTGAATTTGTTGAAATGTTGTTGGAATTGAATGAGGGCCATTCGGCCATGGCTAGAAACAAGGGGTACTACATGGAAATATTCAAATAACCAAGGGCAAAATAGTCATTTCACATGTAGGGATACATTGGGAATTTTACAAGAAGATCAGGGGCGTCTTCGAAAATAATAGAAAAGTATAAGGGTAAAATAGTAATAACCCATACATCGGGCATTTTATATGTTTTGATGTTTGAAGCTTAAAATAAATGATTGAAACAAATGTTTGGTTGATTTTATGATATGTGTGACGGATTGAACTTTGGTTGATGTATTTGAGCTTGATTGAGACTTGGTTTGATTTGTTATTGATTGAAATTGTTGGGTTGAATTTGTTGAAATGTTGTTGGAATTGAATGAGGGTCATTTGGCCATGGCTAGAAAGAAGGGGTACTATGTGGAAATTTTCAAATAACCAACGGCAAAATAGTCAATTCACATGTAGGGATACATTGGGAATTTTATAGGAAGATCAAGGGCATTTTCGTAAATAATAGAAAAGTATAAGGGTAATATAGTAATTACCCAGACATTGGGCATTTTATATGTTTTGATGTTTGAAGCTTAAAATAAATGATTGAAACAAATGTTTGGTTGATTTTATGATATGTGTGATGGAGTGAACTTTGGTTGATGCATTTGAGCTTGATTGAGACTTGGTTTGATTTGTTATTGCTTGAAATTGTTGGGTAGAATTTGTTGAAATGTTGTTGGAATTGAATGAGGGCCATTCGGCCATGGCTAGAAACAAGGAGTACTATGTGGAAATTTTCAAATAACCAAGGGCAAAATAGTCATTTCACATGTAGGGATAAATTGGGAATTTTATAGGAAGATCAACGGCATTTTCGGAAATAATAGAATAGTATAAGGGTAAAATAGTAATTACCCATACATCGGGCATTTTATATGTTTTGATGTTTGAAGCTTAAAATAAATTATTGAAACAAATGTATGGTTGATTTTATGATATGTGTGATGGATTCAACTTTGGTTGATGTATTTGAGCTTGATTGAGACTTGGTTTGATTTGTTATTGATTGAAATTGTTGGGTTGAATTTGTTGAAATGGTTTTTGAATTGAATGAGGGCCATTCGGCCATGGCTAGAAACAAGGGGTACTATGTGGAAATTTTCAAATAACCAAGGGCAAAATAGTCATTTCACATGTAGGGATACATTAGAAATTCTATAGGAAGATCAGGGGCATTTTCAGAAATAATAGAAATGTATAAGGGTAAAATAGTAATTACCCACACATCGGGCATTTTATATGTTTTGATGTTTGAAGCTTAAAATAAATGATTGAAACAAATGTTTGGTTTATTTTATGATATGTGTGACGGATTGAACTTTTGTTGATGTATTTGAGCTTGATTGAGACTTGGTTTGATTTCTTATTGATTGAAATTGTTGGGTTGAATTTGTTGAAATGTTGTTGGAATGGAATGAGGGTCATTCGGCCATGGCTAGAAAGAAGGGGTACTATGTGGAAATTTTCAAATAACCAACGGCAAAATAGCCAATTCACATATAGGGATACATTGGGAATTTTATAGGAAGATGAAGGGCATTTTCGAAAATAATAGAAAAGTATAAGGGTAAAATAGTAATTACCCAGACATTGGGCATTTTATATGTTTTGATGTTTGAAGCTTAAAATAAATGATTGAAACAAATGTTTGGTTGATTTTATGATATGTGTGATGGATTGAACTTTGGTTGATGTATTTGAGCTTGATTGAGACTTGGTTTGATTTGTTATTGGTTGAAATTGTTGGGTGGAATTTGTTGAAATGTTGTTGGAATTGAATGAGGGCCATTCGGCCATGGCTAGAAACAAGGGGTACTATGTGGAAAATTTCAAATAACCAAGGGCAAAATAGTCATTTCACATGTACGGATAAATTGGGAATTTTATAGGAAGATCAAGGGCATTTTCGGAAATAATAGAACAGTATAAGGGTAAAATAGTAATTACCCATACATCGGGCATTTTATATGTTTTGATGTTTGAAGCTTAAAAAAAATTATTGAAACAAATGTTTGGTTGATTTTATGATATGTGTGATGGATTCAACTTTGGTTGATGTATTTGAGCTTGATTGAGACTTGGTTTGATTTGTTATTGATTGAAATTGTTGGGTTGAATTTGTTGAAATGTTGTTTGAATTGAATGAGGGCCATTCGGCCATGGCTAGGAACAAGGGGTACTATGTGGAAATTTTCAAATAACCAAGGGCAAAATAGTCATTTCACATGTAGGGATACATTACAAATTTTATAGGAAGATCAGTGGCATTTTCAGAAATAATAGAAATGTATAAGGGTAAAATAGTAATTACCCATACATCGGGCATTTTATATGTTTTGATGTTTGAAGCTTAAAATAAATGATTGAAACAAATGTTTGGTTTATTTTATGATATGTGTGACGGATTGAACTTTTGTTGATGTATTTGAGCTTGATTGAGACTTGGTTTGATTTGTTATTGATTGGAATTGTTTTGTTGAATTTGTTGAAATGTTGTTGGAATTGAATGAGGGCCATTCGGCCATGGCTAGAAACAAGGGGTACTACGTGGAAATATTCAAATAACCAAGGGCAAAATAGTCATTTCACATGTAGGGATACATTGGGAATTTTACAAGAAGATCAGGGGCGTCTTCGAAAATAATAGAAAAGTATAAGGGTAAAATAGTAATAACCCATACATCGGCCATTTTATATGTTTTGATGTTTGAAGCTTAAAATAAATGATTGAAACAAATGTTTGGTTGATTTTATGATATGTGTGACGGATTGAACTTTGGTTGATGTATTTGAGCTTGATTGAGACTTGGTTTGATTTGTTATTGATTGAAATTGTTGGGTTGAATTTGTTGAAATGTTGTTGGAATTGAATGAGGGTCATTTGGGCATGGCTAGAAAGAAGGGGTACTATGTGGAAATTTTCAAATAACCAACGGCAAAATAGTCAATTCACATGTAGGGATACATTGGGAATTTTATAGGAAGATCAAGGGCATTTTCGAAAATAATAGAAAAGTATAAGGGTAATATAGTAATTACCCAGACATTGGGCATTTTATATGTTTTGATGTTTGAAGCCTAAAATAAATGATTGAAACAAATGTTTGGTTGATTTTATGGTATGTGTGACAGATTGAACTTTGGTTGATGTATTTGAGCTTGATTGAGACTTGGTTTGATTTGTTATTGATTGAAATTGTTGGGTTGAATTTGTTGAAATGTTGTTTGAATTGAATGAGGGCCATTCGGCCATGGCTAGAAAGAAGGGGTACTGTGTGGAAATTTTCAAATAACCAAGGGCAAAATAGTCATTTCACATGTAGGGATACATTAGAAATTTTATAGGAAGATCAGGGGCATTTTCAGAAATAATAGAAATGTATAAGGGTAAAATAGTAATTACCCATACATCGGGCATTTTATATGTTTTGATGTTTGAAGCTTAAAATAAATTATTGAAACAAATGTTTGGTTGATTTTATGATATGTGTGACGGATTGAACTTTGGTTGATGTATTTGAGCTTGATTGAGACTTGGTTTGATTTGTTATTGATTGAAATTGTTGGGTTGAATTTGTTGAAATGTTGTTGGAATTGAATGAGGGTCATTCGGCCATGGCTAGAAAGAAGGGGTACTATGTGGAAATTTTCAAATAACCAACGGTAAAATAGTCATTTCACATGTAGGGATACATTGGGAATTTTATAGGAAGATCAGGGGCATTTTCGAAAATAATAGAAATGTATAAGGGTAAAATAGTAATTACCCAGACATTGAAATGTAGAGAAATACACTAGAAGGGGGGTTGAATAGTGTATTTAAATTTTCTTTGGAAAACTTTAGCCAATGTGAAGATAGTGTATCTTTATGTTTTACAGAAACTTAGTAAAACAGGAAGAACGAGCTATCGTCCAGCTGATTAAAACAACAGACCAAAGAAACTACTCTTCTTCTTTTTCATTTAAATACACGTAATAGATAAACTTAGATAAAAAGGTGTATAGAAACTTTTTCGTAGTGTGTTGAAGAGATAGCTTAAAAGAAATGCAAGTGAGCTAGAAGGCGAGAGAATAGAATACGTAGTTTTATACTGGTTCACTCAACTGAGCTACGTCCAGTTCTCCTTCAAAAACTTTTGAAGGGTTCTACTAATCAAAATCTGATTACTCTCAAGTATTCTAACCTTGCCACTTCTGGCTACAAGTATTCTCTAGGCCACTTCTGGCACACCCTTAATCTCCCCTTGAGATTAAACACAAAAACCAAGTATTCTTTAACACTAAGCCACTCCTGGCTTTCCAAACAGAATTGTTTGATATTGTATATAAAATTTAACTCTCAATGAGAGGATATTACAATAACAGTGAGTATATAGACTCGCTTAGCAAAGCTAAGATGAATGCTCTTTTCGCTTATGATCGTCCAGTCGTTTTGACAGGGATTCAGCTCTTTTTCAAAAAACGTCGTTGAGATATGTGAGCTCATTCTTCTATATATAGGAAGCTTGTTGAAAGATATCCGTTGAGGGATTTGTTCCTTTTCCAAGAGCGATTCTTTCTGTAGCATATGGCCGTTGTCACATTTTGACTTAGAGTGAAGTGATGGAAGTGACAGCCGTACTCGTAGCGCCTCTCTCCTACTTGTACTTTCTCTGCAGAGAGAAGCTTCTTCTTTTCCTGTTCAGTACTATTCGAAAAGATCAAACAGAATGGCATGTTAAAATATGAGAGAGTGAACGTTGCCTTATATCATAGAAAACGTATTTTCAAGATAGTAACAACAGTGAGTGTTATTCAAGCGTTGGACGCTTGCTCTCACAGGAGCATTGGACGCTGCCTGTAGGGTTCTTTATAAAACACATTTGGACGCTCACTTTATTAAAACATAGAGTCCAGGTTTGAGAGATACAATACCATTGCGGGATTGGACGATGTAAATCCTATAACACTCAAACTAGATCATTAGATACTTCAAAATTTATCCTTTAGTTATTATCATCAAAATCGAAATTCGAGGGGTTGGACATCGTCCAAGGTCTTAAAACCTAACAATCTCCCCCTTTTTGATGATGACAAACAATGGTAAATTTTGATGTTAAAAGATACATAATCATATAAGAATACAATGAGTCAAGTCAGAGATGATTATGTTATGCCAGAGTATAAAAGAGAAATGAAGTACTCCCCCTGAGTTCAACATTTCTTATGCATCTAATAACAGATATCAGAGTGAAAAAACATATCAATGATATGGATGCGGAATGAAAATAAACACCTCATGTTTTGATAAAGGAGCCAATATATATATGCCAAAAAGAATTTTGAATACAGATTGTTTTAGCTATATATACTCATCAAAAATTCCAATTTCTCCCCCTTTGTCATTAACAAAAAGGTTTGAAAGATGGAAAAAAGTTTAGCCATCATGGTCACCTTATGGCTGTGGAGGTGGTTCTTGTGGTGGTGGTGGTTGTTCTGGTGGTGCTTGGATTGGTGGTGCTGGTGGTGGAGGTTGAGGTTGGACTTGTGGAACTGCATGAGCAACTTGGCCAAGTAAGGCGGCTGCGGTATTTTGAATCTGGTTCACAAGCGTCTGGGAGAGACTCATGAACTGCTCAGTAATTGCATTTTGCAGCATTAGACGATGTTGATCAGCTTCAGCCTGTTGTCTTTGCTGAAAAGCTTGAAACGCGGCCTCAGTCTCCAGCTGTTGCTGCCTCAGAGCCTGTTGCACTATTTCGTGAACACGATCTTCTGAGACTCCTTGTGGTTCAGCAAATCGCAGGGGATTGATGCCCCTTGGACTTGAAGATCCAGTTGGAACCAGTTGATGTGTGCCTGAATGTGCTTCAGCAGAAGCCTCAACAATGGGGAGGCTTGTGACATCTTCAGCAATAGGCTGTGCTGCAGAGGCTTCCATTTGCTTGGACGCTTCAACAACGAGCTCTCTATCATCCGCGGATCTATCAGACTGGACGGTAGCTTCTTCATGTGACGGGACAAAGTGTTCTACGTCCACTGGTACTGATGAGTCCAGGTCAAGATGAGCTAGCACCTTTGTCACTTTGGCAGATGCTTCATCCAGTTCTGCCTGTGTAGCCTTTGACTTAGCAACCGTATCTTCCTTTTCCGTGGTTGCTGTCTCAGCTTCCTCAAAAGCCAGCTGCTCAAGACGAGCTTGTTCTACAGCTGCGGCGGCTTCTTCTGCTTGGTACTCCTCATGTAGAGTTTGGAGTTCCTCCACAAACTCCTTGCGATCCAGTGTTCTGAGGTCAAACACTTTGTTGCTTCTGATTGTTGGCAAAGTCTTCATCAACTCCAGATAATCATCTGAATCCTTCAGAAAGCAGGCAAATGTGTCTGAGAAATGGTAAGTCTTGACTGGACGCAGTACCTCTAGACCATGAGGGGGATGAACAAAGTCATCCTTGGAACTGCCTGAGGATGAGGCTTGCTGGGAATCGTTCCATAATATCTGGCGCCAAAAGGTTATGGAATCAAAGGTTCCAAGTTCACGCGTAAGCTTACCAGACTTATCAAATAAATGACCCCAGGTGTGAGTAGATTTTTGCAGGGTTTCAACTTTCTCCTCCCTGCTGGGCATCTCAATGCCGTAGAATTTGAAGCCTTTCTTGTGACCAGCATCATATACAGGTAGTCTAGGACATACTCTGTCTGGTACGAACTTTATTTCCGTCGCGCGGCTTATGTGCATGTTTGGTGGGTAGGCGATTGCTTGGTTTGGAATGTACATCTGTTGCAGAAGCTTTCCAAGATCATCAAAGTCGCCAGGCTGGAAGTTTAGCACTGGAGTTCCAGCTGGTAGAGGCAGGAACTTTGTGATTGGAGTCCAGATTTGAACATCCCTGACCCACCCTGTGTCTGGACGTTGCTGCGTTACTGACTGGTCCAGACTTTCTTTAATTGCCAATTGCAATTCTGCATCCAGCTCAATATCTTTGTTTGCAGAAGACTTCTTGGACGGTGCCTTCTTCTTCTTTGGAGCCTTCCTTTTCTGCTCCGCAACCGTTTTGGTGAATCGAGAGGCAATTTCAACCTCTGGCTTCTGCAGATTTTCTGCTGCTGGACGCACTCTCTGCTGAGTTCCAGTTGGACAGATGTAAGGATAAGGCATGCGTACTAAGTGTGGGTACACTTCTCTCGTTCAATTGGGCAGAGGATTGCTGATGATCGTTCCTTTGGGCATTGCATAATAAGCAGCTGACAAAGATTCAGTGCAAACATACCTCGTCCACTCAGGTGCTGAGGCAGTTATATAATGCCGCTTCAGAGGCTCTTGCAGAGGCCTCTGGATCACATCACCTTCTTTACAGAAATTCTGCTCATTGCATGTGAGGAATGCAACTGGGAAGCTTTCTCTGTCTTTCTCTTCTTTTGTTTTCTGCTTGGGGGGTATAGTCCATGGGGACCATGTATCCCTCCATGCATCTCTTGGACGCACAAACTTGGACAGGTCCAAGCGAAGAGGTGGTTGCTGGCTTGCTGATGTGGATGGAGCACCTGATGTTGCTGGTAGAAGGGTGCTGGTGGACACATTGTCGGTGTCTTGAAAGGAGGATGGTAGCACTGCAGTCCTTTTTGCCCTTTTTGCCTGAGTCTTCACTCTTCGTGGCACATTAGCAAGAAAAGGAGGTGTTTTAGCAGGTTGTGCCTTTTGCTTCTTTTGCTGAGGACCCTCTGTCTCCTTCATGATCTGACCAATTGGGATCTGGTCATCATCATCATCGGAGTCGTCCAGTAATTGAAGCTTTCGTACCTTTTGCTTTTCTGGGGCAACCTTTACTGAAGCTACCTTTGGACGCCTCTCCTCTTGAACAGGTTTGGACGTTTCAGTCTTTGGACGCTTCCCTGCTGGTGACTGAGCAACAGATGTCTCAGCATGCCTTTTCTTGGTTCTTCTTTCCTTCTCAGCGTCTTCCTCATGCATCTGAGTTGCTTGGCGTGTGATCTTTCTCCCCTGCTGTTCTTCCATCAGCCTTTTGATTTTTCTACCAATGCCCAGTAGATCAATCTCTTCTTCTTCATCATTAGAGATGATCTTGCTCTGCTCATGCCTCGCTTGTTGATGGTGTCCTCGTCCAGGTCCCTTAAGACCTTGGCTGTTAGCTTGATCTTCATTGGCCTTATGTTGGGCTCACCAAACAACTGTTGTGTTGCCACTATTGGCCCTTTCTTCACTATGGCTTCATGGGCTTCTTCATCCAATTCATCATAGAAGCATTGATAAATCTTCTGATCCCAGAAGATCCTGTTCAACAGGGCGGCGTAGAAAATGTCATCATTCCCACCCACGGACTTCATCATCCTCACGATATTGACGTAGATGATGTGAGGGAGATTGAAGGGAATGCCTTCCATCAGATGGAATATCACAAACTTGTGTAAGTCTGTGACTGAGTCCTTAGACCCAGCTTTGTGCAGGATGCTCTTGTTGCACACCTGCTGCCATATTTTAGCTTCCTCGCACAGATTCTTGTATTCAATCTTCATCGACTCAGGGGTTTTGGATTTGCAAAGCACAGTCGCAACGTCATCGCCGTACTGCTTGGCCCAGTTGGTTTTGTACTGGTTCTGCTCGCTGATGCAACCAGTTACCTTTGCTATGGCCTCGGTGGACAGCGTCACTTCTCGTCCAAGAATCTTGGCCACGAGCTCCCTTGGGCTCTGAAACTTGGCATTCCTCCAGAACATTCTGATCAACTCGGGATAAATTTTCTGGTTCTCATTGAAGTAGCCTCTGATTCCACACTTCAGTAGGCTCTCGTTCAGGTTTAGTCCCAGCTTTTCAAGTGCTTCAATGTCAAAGAAGTGCTCAATGTGCACCGTAGTAGCTCCTTGGCACACAACCGTAGTCTCAGGGTAGGTCAGGACGTCGAGTTCTGAGTTACTTGAGTTTGTAGAGATTGCCATTCTTGTAAAGTTTGGATTTTTAGGTTTTCTGATAGGGTTTTTGGGGTTTCTGAGAGAGAGAGAGAGAGTGTTTAGGTTGATGATTTTTCAGAGAGATTTGATATGGTGGTGTTTGGGCTTTGTTTGGAGAATATGAAGCGGTTTTGTTTTTTTTTTTTTGAATATTTGAAAAAGGTAACTGACGCCATAAAACCCGCCATGATGAGACGTGCTAAGGATATGGGTAACTGTGTACGGTTACAGACATTTTGGTGACTCAGCATAGAGTAATCGCTCATACTTATACTTAAAACGATTCGTTTTTATAAATTGAATCAAGTGAAAAGACTAAGATAAGAAGACATCGTCCATATATTGGACTTAGGTGAAATATATGTAATGCATGTGCATGACTCTAGTGTTCCTTGGACGACATGTCCTTTGGACACTTATGGTTTTATTGGACGCATCATGTAGATGTTAATCATTCCTTTACAGAGGCCATGCCAAGTTTGTCCCTTAGAAGGATTAACTTGTCTTCAGTAAGGGGTTTGGTGAATATATCAGCAAGCTGATCATCTGTGGTTACAAAGTGTAATTCCACAGTTCCCTTTTGAACATGGTCTCTTATAAAGTGATGTTTAATTTCTATGTGTTTGGCCCTTGAATGCAATATAGGATTTTTAGAAAGATTTATGGCAGCTTTACTATCACAGAAGATAGGAATGTTACTCTCATATATGTTGTAGTCCTCAAGTTGATGCTTGATCCACAAGATTTGAGAGCAGCATTTTGCAGCTGAGATATACTCTGCTTCAGCAGTGGACAGAGCAATTGTTCCTTGCTTCTTGCATATCCAGGAGACTAGGTTACCACCGATGAAGTGACATCCTCCACTAGTGCTTTTTCTTTCAATGCGATCTCCAGCATAATCAACATCACAATATCCTATTAGCCTGAAATCTTTCTCCCTTTTGAAATATAACCCAAGGTTAGTGGTTCCAGCAAGATATCGAAAGATTCTTTTAACAGCAGTTAAGTGAACTTCCCTTGGGTCAGATTGAAATCTGCCACATAAACATACGCTGAACATGGTGTCAGGTCTGGACGCTGTGAGGTACAGGAGTGATCCTATCATACCTCTGTATAGAGTATTATCTACTTTCTTTGAGTTGTCATCCAGTCCAAGAACTGTTGTTGGATGCATAGGAGTTTTCATTGGTTTTGCATCGTCCAACTTGTACTTCTTTAGTAGCTCTTTGACATACTTAGTCTGATGTATATATATTCCCTTTTCAGTTTGTTTGATTTGGAGCCCAAGGAAGAATTTCAGCTCACCCATCATGCTCATTTCGAACTCTGTTTGCATTAATTTGGCAAATTCTTCACAGAGAGATTCATTAGTGGCACCAAATATGATATCATCAACATATACTTGTGCAATAATAAAATCAGAAGAGTAGTCTTTGCGAAATAACGTAGTGTCTACTTTTCCTCTTGAAAAACCATTTTCTGACAGAAATGTGCTGAGTTTTTCATACCAAGCTCTAGGAGCTTGTTTCAACCCATATAGTGCTTTGTTGAGTTTAAAAACATGGTTTGGAAAAGCATCACTTTCAAATCCTGGGGGTTGTTCCACATAGACTTCTTCTTTTATGAGTCCATTGAGGAATGCACTTTTTACGTCCATTTGGTATAGCTTCATATTGCTATGAGCTGCAAATGACAGTAAAATGCGGATTGCCTCCAGACGTGCAATGGGAGCATAGGTTTCAGTATAATCTATACCTTCTTGTTGTGAGTAACCTTTTCCTACCAACCTTGCTTTGTTTCTCACAACATTACCTTCTTTGTCCAGCTTGTTTCTGAACACCCACTTTGCTCCTACAGCTTCTTTGTCGTTGGGGAGTTCTACTAGCTTCCAGACATTGTTCTTTTGAAATTGGTCAAGTTCTTCTTGCATTGCTTTGACCCAGCCTTCATCTTCTAAGGCATCGTCCATAGTCTTAGGTTCTATTTGAGATATGAATGCTGCGTGACTTTGCTGTCGTTGAAGTGAAGATCTGGTTTTGACTCTGTCTTCTGGATCCCCAATGATTTGCTCCTGTGGATGATGTTTCTTCATTTGCCAGTTACGTCGAGTTGGTTCTCTTTGTTCTTCGACTGGACGGTCCAGTAGTGCATTTGATTCTTCAACTGAGACATCATGTTTGGACGAATCTGATGACTTACTTGCATCGTCCAGTCTGATATCTGCAAATGATTTGTCTAGCTCTGATAATTCCTTATCAGGCTTGTTGTCATTAAACTTCACATGGATAGCTTCTTCAACAACTAAGGTTCTAGAGTTATAGACTCTATATGCCTTTGAAGTTTCAGAATATCCAAGCAATGTTCCTTCATCACACTTAGAATCAAACTTTCCCAGGTTATCCTTAGTGTTCAGAATGAAACATTGACATCCAAATGGATGGAAGTAGGATATGTTGGGTCTTCTACCCTTCCACAATTCATATGGAGTCTTTTTCAATATCGGCCTTATATAGATTCTGTTTTGTAAATAACAGGCAGTATTCACTGCTTCAGCCCAGAAGTGTTTAGGGGTTGAATTATCATTTAACATGGTTCTGGCCATCTCCTGAAGTGACCTATTTTTCCTCTCAACTACACCATTCTGTTGTGGTGTTCTAGGTGTCAAGAAGTTGTGAAGGATACCATTATCCTCACAAAACCTTTGAAAACTTTCGTTTTTGAATTCACCCCCGTGATCACTTCTGATTGAAGTAATGCATACTCCTTTTTCATTTTGAACTCTTTTGCAGAGATTATAAAAGGCCTTAAAGGACTCATCTTTGTGGGATAGGAATAAGACCCATGTCCATCTAGTATAGTCGTCCACTATAACTAATCCATATCTTTTACCACTTATCGAGGCTGTTCTTGTGGGTCCAAACAGATCAATATGTAACAGCTCAAGAGGTCTAGAAGTGGAAACAATGTTTTTACTTTGAAATGAACTTTTCACTTGTTTCCCTTTCTGACACGCTTCACAAAGAAGATCATCTTTATATGACATACTTGGTAGTCCTCTTACGAGGTTGTGCCTGTTCAGCTTTGAGATTAACCTCAAGCTTGCATGACCAAGTCTTTTATGCCATAACCAATTATTTTCTTGTACAGAAACTAGGCATGATACATTTTGACTTGATAGTTCCCCAAGTTTAATCTTATACAGATTGCCTTGCCTCTTTGCAGTAAAGAGAAGGGATCCATCAGAGTTTTTGACTGTACATTCACCTTTGTTAAAGGCAACATCATATCCACTGTCACATAATTGACTTATGCTAAGTAGATTATGTTTAAGACCTTTAACATAAAGAACGTTATCAATACAGGGATGGGGTGGTATACCAATCTTACCTACGCCAGCTATCATCCCTTTCTGATTCCCTCCAAAAGTGACTGTCCCACCAGTCTTGGGTAGGAGGCTTTGGAACATACACCTTTCTCCCATCATGTGATGTGAGCACCCACTGTCCAGGTACCATGATTGGAGTTTCTTTCCTGCTGTTAAGCATGTCTGCAACAGGAACAATTTTATCCTTAGGTACCCAGATTGACTTGGGTCCTTTTTTGTTAGCTCGAAGGGTATTGAATGCTCCCCTCTTAGGCAGGTGTCTGCATTTGGACGTTATATGTCCAGGTTTCCCACAGAAGTAGCAAACATCTGTTTCTTCATCATGAATATATTTCTTTCCCTTGTATCCATGTCCTGACCTGTCATTTGGTCTCTTACAACCTTCATATTTTAAAAGTTTTTTGAGGTTGTCAGAGCCCTTGACAAAGTTTGACAGATCCTTCTTTAGGCTGTCAATTTCCTCATGAAGTTTTACAACATCATGTGGTTGACCTCTTAAGGAAGTATCTGCTTCAACTTTCAGAAGCTTCTCAACTAGCCTTTTGTTTTCTGCGTTGAGATTTCGAATCTCTATGGAAAGATTGCTTTCTCTATCCCTTGAATCCTTATAGGATTTATAGGCTTGAGCAGCATCATTCTAGAGAGTTCGCCTTTCCATATTTGTAGTTTCATTTTGCCTTGAAAGCTCTGCAAACTTTTTCTGTAAATCCTCCTTTTCACTTTCTAGTTGTCTAACGTTTTCTTCTAAAGCTTCTTTTTCTTTTGAAAGTGATTTGGATGATTTCTTTAAAGTTCTGTAGGCCTTTGACAAGATAGAAGAGTTTGAAAGTAGTTCATGATAAGCTTCTTGAATTGAATCTAAGTCATTAAAATCTACCTCATCTTCTTCTTCTGGCTCAGAGGAATCAGTTGAGGTGTCCGCCATCAGACATATGTGTGCTTCTTCCTCTTCTCCTTCGTCCGATGATGAGTCATCGTCCAGGTCTTCCCAGGTGGACATCAGAACTTTCTTGCCCTTTCCTTTGCTGAAGAATTTCTTCTTCTTGTCTTTGCTTTTGTCAAGATCTGGGCACTCTGATTTGAAGTGTCCTGGCTTTTTGCATTCGTAGCATATAATTGGACTCTTCTCCTTCTTTTCTTTGAAGTCTTTCCTCTTCAGGTTTCTCCATCTGGATCCACCTTTCTTTTTCCACATAGAATGTATCCTTTTGGATATAAAGGATAGTTCATCATTCTCGTCTGAGTCATCATCTTCATATTGTTCGTCTGATGATGTTTCAGTTTGCATGGCTTTGGACGATGATGCTTTCCTTGGCTTCTGGACGCTGAGCGCCAGAGACTTATTTTTCTTACCATCACTATCTTGATGCAATTCTAGTTCATGCACCTTGAGGGTTCCCACGAGTTCTTCCAAGGACATATCGTCCAGTTCCTTCGTTGTTCTTAAAGCTGTAACCTGTGGTCTCCATTTCCTAGGCAAACTTCTTAGAATTTTGTCAATATGTTCATAGTTATTATAATCTTTACCATGTGCTCTAAGTTCATTTAGTATGGTTTGAAACCGCCCAAACATACTTTGTATGTCCTCGTTTTCTTCCATACTAAACAACTCATATTGACGAGTAAGGAGACTGAGTTTGTTACGTTTTACCTAAGTGGAACCCTCATACGTTAATGCAAGAGTGTCCCACATTTGTTTTGCGCTTTTGAGACTGTGCACCTTGTTGTATTCTTGTTCGCTTAGTGCACACATGATGATGTTTCTGGCTCTGGAGTTGAGATAAAATCTTTGTTTTTGCTCTTCCGTCCATCTAGCCTTTGGGATTTCGTTGAGGCTTGCATCAAGTGGAATATAATCGCCCATCTCCACAACTTCCCACATGTCAATATGGCTAGATTCAAAGAATGCTATCATTCTTTGTTTCCAGTAGTCATATTTGACACCCTTGAAGAGTGGTGGTCTGTTCACAGCTTGTCCTTCGTTTTCCATCTTTCTCAGGATCTTTCCTCTGTACTGTTAAGAACTCAACCCAAGAGGTCGAGCTCTGATACCAACTGAAATGTAGAGAAATACACTAGAAGGGGGGTTGAATAGTGTATTTAAATTTTCTTTGGAAAACTTTAGCCAATGTGAAGATAGTGTATCTTTATGTTTTACAGAAACTTAGTAAAACAGGAAGAACGAGCTATCGTCCAACTGATTAAAACAACAGACCAAAGAAACTACTCTTCTTCTTTTTCGTTTAAATACACGTAATAGATAAACTTAGATAAAAAGGTGTATAGAAACTTTTTCGTAGTGTGTTGAAGAGATAGCTTAAAAGAAATGCAAGTGAGCTAGAAGGCGAGATAATAGAATACGTAGTTTTATACTGGTTCACTCAACTGAGCTACGTCCAGTTCTCCTTCAAAAACTTTTGAAGGGTTCTACTAATCAAAATCTGATTACTCTCAAGTATTCTAACCTTGCCACTTCTGGCTACAAGTATTCTCTAGGCCACTTCTGGCACACCCTTAATCTCCCCTTGAGATTAAACACAAAAACCAAGTATTCTTTAACACTAAGCCACTCCTGGCTTTCCAAACAGAATTGTTTGATATTGTATATAAAATTTAACTCTCAATGAGAGGATATTACAATAACAGTGAGTATATAGACTCGCTTAGCAAAGCTAAGATGAATGCTCTTTTCGCTTATGATCGTCCAGTCGTTTTGACAGGGATTCAGCTCTTTTTCAAAAAACGTCGTTGAGATATGTGAGCTCATTCTTCTATATATAGGAAGCTTGTTGAAAGATATCCGTTGAGGGATCTGTTCCTTTTCCAAGAGCGATTCTTTCTGTAGCATATGGCCGTTGTCACATTTTGACTTAGAGTGAAGTGATGGAAGTGACAGCCGTACTCGTAGCGCCTCTCTCCTACTTGTACTTTCTCTGCAGAGAGAAGCTTCTTCTTTTCCTGTTCAGTACTATTCGAAAAGATCAAACAGAATGGCATGTTAAAATATGAGAGAGTGAACGTTGCCTTATATCATAGAAAACGTATTTTCAAGATAGTAACAACAGTGAGTGTTATTCAAGCGTTGGACGCTTGCTCTCACAAGAGCATTGGACGCTGCCTGTAGGGTTCTTTATAAAACACATTTGGACGCTCACTTTATTAAAACATAGAGTCCAGGTTTGAGAGATACAATACCATTGCGGGATTGGACGATGTAAATCCTATAACACTCAAACTAGATCATTAGATACTTCAAAATTTATCCTTTAGTTATTATCATCAAAACCGAAATTCGAGGGGTTGGACATCGTCCAAGGTCTTAAAACCTAACAGACATTGGGCATTTTATATGTTTTGATGTTTGAAGCTTAAAATAAATGATTGAAACAAATGTTTGGTTGATTTTATGATATGTCTGACGGATTGAACTTTGGTTGATGTATTTGAGCTTGATTGAGACTTGGTTTGATTTGTTATTGGTTGAAATTGTTGGGTGGAATTTGTTGAAATGTTGTTGGAATTAAATGAGGGCCATTCGGCCATGGCTAGAAAGAAGGGGTACTATGAGGAAATTTTCAAATAACCAAGGGCAAAATAGTCATTTCACAAGTAGGGATACATTGGGAATTTTATAGGAAGGTCAAGGGCATTTTCGGAAATAATAGAAAAGTATAAGGGTAAAATAGTAATTACCCATACATCGGGCATTTTATATGTTTTGATGTTTGAAGCTTAAAATAAATGATTGAAACAAATGTTTGGTTGATTTTATGATATGTTTGATGGCTTCAACTTTGGTTGATGTATTTGAGCTTGATTGAGAACTTGGTTTGATTTGTTATTGATTGAAATTGTTGGGTTGAATTTGTTGAAATGTTGTTTGAATTGAATTAGGGACATTCGGCCATGGCTAGAAACAAGGGGTACTACGTGGAAATTTTCAAATAACCAAGGGCAAAATAGTCATTTCACATGTAGGGATACATTGGGAATTTTACAAGAAGATCAGGGGCATTTTTAGAAATAATAGAAAAGTATAAGGGTAAAATAGTAATAACCCATACATCGGGCATTTTATATGTTTTGATGTTTGAAGCTTAAAATAAATTATTGAAACAAATGTTTGGTTGATTTTATGACATGTGTGACGGATTGAACTTTGGTTGATGTATTTGAGCTTGATTGTGACTTGGTTTGATTTGTTATTGGTTGAAATTGTTGGGTGGAATTTGTTGAAATGTTGTTGGAATTGAATGAGGGCCATTCGGCCATGGCTAGAAACAAGGGGTACTACGTGGAAATATTCAAATAACCAAGGGCAAAATAGTCATTTCACATGTAGGGATACATTGGGAATTTTATAGGAAGGTCAAGGGCATTTTCGGAAATAATAGAAAAGTATAAGGGTAAAATAGTAATTACCCATACATCGGGCATTTTATATGTTTTGATGTTTGAAGCTTAAAATAAATCATTGAAACAAATGTTTGGTTGATTTTATGATATGTGTGATGGATTGAACTTTGGTTGATGTATTTGAGCTTGATTGAGACTTGGTTTGATTTGTTATTGGTTGAAATTTTTGGGTGGAATTTGTTTAAATGTTGTTGGAATTGAATGAGGGCCATTCGGCCATGGCTAGAAACAAGGGGTACTATGTGGAAATATTCAAATAACCAAGGGCAAAATAGTCATTTCACATGTAGGGATACATTGGGAATTTTACATGAAGATCAGGGGCATTTTCAGAAATAAATGAAAAGTATAAGGGTAAAATAGTAATAACCCATACATCGGGCATTTTATATGTTTTGATGTTTGAAGCTTAAAATAAATGATTGAAACAAATGTTTGGTTGATTTTATGATATGTGTGACGGATTGAACTTTGGTTGATGTATTTGAGCTTAATTGAGACTTGGTTTGATTTGTTATTGATTGAAATTGTTGGGTTGAATTTGTTGAAATGTTGTTGGAATTGAATGAGGGTCATTCGGCCATGGCTAGAAAGAAGGGGTACTATGTGGAAATTTTCAAATAACCAACGGCAAAATAGTCAATTCACATGTAGGGATACATTGGGAATTTTATAGGAAGATGAAGGGCATTTTCGAAAATAATAGAAAAGTATAAGGGTAAAATAGTAATTACCCAGACATTGGGCATTTTATATGTTTTGATGTTTGAAGCTTAAAATAAATGATTGAAACAAATGTTTGATTGATTTTATGATATGTGTGATGGATTGAACTTTGGTTGATGTATTTGAGCTTGATTGAGACTTGGTTTGATTTGTTATTGGTTGAAATTGTTGGGTGGAATTTGTTGAAATGTTGTTGGAATTGAATGAGGGCCATTCGGCCATGGCTAGAAACAAGGGGTACTACGTGGAAATATTCAAATAACCAAGGGCAAAATAGTCATTTCACATGTAGGGATACATTGGGAATTTTACAAGAAGATCAGGGGCATTTTCAAAAATAATAGAAATGTATAAGGGTAAAATAGTAATAACCCATACATCGGGCATTTTATATGTTTTGATGTTTGAAGCTTAAAATAAATGATTGAAACAAATGTTTGGTTGATTTTATGATATGTGTGATGGATTGAACTTTGGTTGATGTATTTGAGCTTGATTGAGACTTGGTTTGATTTGTTATTGGTTGAAATTGTTGGGTGGAATTTGTTGAAATGTTGTTGGAATTGAATGGGGACCATTCGGCCATGGCTAGAAACAAGGGGTACTATGTGGAAATATTCAAATAACCAAGGGCAAAATAGTCATTTCACATGTAGGGATAAATTGGGAATTTTACAAGAAGATCAAGGGCATTTTCAGAAAATAATAGAAAAGTATAAGGGTAAAATAGTAATAACCCATACATCGGGCATTTTATATGTTTTGATGTTTGAAGCTTAAAATAAATGATTGAAACAAATGTTTGGTTGATTTTATGATATGTGTGACGGATTGAACTTTGGTTGATGTATTTGAGCTTAATTGAGACTTGGTTTGATTTGTTATTGATTGAAATTGTTGGGTTGAATTTGTTGAAATGTTGTTGGAATTGAATGAGGGTCATTCGGCCATGGCTAGAAAGAAGGGGTACTATGTGGAAATTTTCAAATAACCAACGGCAAAATAGTCAATTCACATGTAGGGATACATTGGGAATTTTATAGGAAGATGAAGGGCATTTTCGAAAATAATAGAAAAGTATAAGGGTAAAATAGTAATTACCCAGACATTGGGCATTTTATATGTTTTGATGTTTGAAGCTTAAAATAAATGATTGAAACAAATGTTTGGTTGATTTTATGATATGTGTGATGGAGTGAACTTTGGTTGATGTATTTGAGCTTGATTGAGACTTGGTTTGATTTGTTACTGGTTGAAATTGTTGGGTGGAATTTGTTGAAATGTTGTTGGAATTGAATGAGGGCCATTCGGCCATGGCTAGAAACAAGGGGTACTACGTGGAAATATTCAAATCACCAAGGGCAAAATAGTCATTTCACATGTAGGGATACATTGGGAATTTTACAAGAAGATCAGGGGCGTCTTCGAAAATAATAGAAAAGTATAAGGGTAAAATAGTAATAACCCATACATCGGGCATTTTATATGTTTTGATGTTTGAAGCTTAAAATAAATGATTGAAACAAATGTTTGGTTGATTTTATGATATGTGTGATGGATTGAACTTTGGTTGATGTATTTGAGCTTGATTGAGACTTGGTTTGATTTGTTATTGGTTGAAATTGTTGGGTGGAATTTGTTGAAATGTTGTTGGAATTGAATGAGGGCCATTCGGCCATGGCTAGAAACAAGGGGTACTATGTGGAAATATTCAAATAACCAAGGGCAAAATAGTCATTTCACATGTAGGGATACATTGGGAATTTTACAAGAAGATCAGGGGCATTTTCAGAAATAATAGAAAAGTATAAGGGTAAAATAGTAATTACCCAAACATTGGGCATTTTATATGTTTTGATGTTTGAAGCTTAAAATAAATGATTGAAACAAATGTTTGGTTGATTTTATGATATGTGTGATGGAGTGAACTTTGGTTGATGTATTTGAGCTTGATTGAGACTTGGTTTGATTTGTTACTGGTTGAAATTGTTGGGTGGAATTTGTTGAAATGTTGTTGGAATTGAATGAGGGCCATTCGGCCATGGCTAGAAACAAGGGGTACTACGTGGAAATATTCAAATCACCAAGGGCAAAATAGTCATTTCACATGTAGGGATACATTGGGAATTTTACAAGAAGATCAGGGGCGTCTTCGAAAATAATAGAAAAGTATAAGGGTAAAATAGTAATAACCCATACATCGGGCATTTTATATGTTTTGATGTTTGAAGCTTAAAATAAATGATTGAAACAAATGTTTGGTTGATTTTATGATATGTGTGATGGATTGAACTTTGGTTGATGTATTTGAGCTTGATTGAGACTTGGTTTGATTTGTTATTGGTTGAAATTGTTGGGTGGAATTTGTTGAAATGTTGTTGGAATTGAATGAGGGCCATTCGGCCATGGCTAGAAACAAGGGGTACTATGTGGAAATATTCAAATAACCAAGGGCAAAATAGTCATTTCACATGTAGGGATACATTGGGAATTTTACAAGAAGATCAGGGGCATTTTCAGAAATAATAGAAAAGTATAAGGGTAAAATAGTAATAACCCATACATCGGGCATTTTATATGTTTTGATGTTTGAAGCTTAAAATAAATGATTGAAACAAATGTTTGGTTGATTTTATGATATGTGTGATGGATTGAACTTTGGTTGATGTATTTGAGCTTGATTGAGACTTGGTTTGATTTGTTATTGGTTGAAATTGTTGGGTGGAATTTGTTGAAATGTTGTTGGAATTGAATGAGGGCCATTCGGCCATGGCTAGAAGCAAGGGGTACTATGTGGAAATATTCAAATAACCAAGGGCAAAATAGTCATTTCACGTGTAGGGATAAATTGGGAATTTTACAAGAAGGTCAATGGCGTCTTCGAAAATAATAGAAAAGTATAAGGGTAAAATAGTAATAACCCATACATCGGGCATTTTATATGTTTTGATGTTTGAAGCTTAAAATAAATGATTGAAACAAATGTTTGGTTGATTTTATGATATGTGTGACGGATTGAACTTTGGTTGATGTATTTGAGCTTAATTGAGACTTGGTTTGATTTGTTATTGATTGAAATTGTTGGGTTGAATTTGTTGAAATGTTGTTGGAATTGAATGAGGGTCATTCGGCCATGGCTAGAAAGAAGGGGTACTATGTGGAAATTTTCAAATAACCAACGGCAAAATAGTCAATTCACATGTAGGGATACATTGGGAATTTTATAGGAAGATGAAGCGCATTTTCGAAAATAATAGAAAAGTATAAGGGTAAAATAGTAATTACCCAGACATTGGGCATTTTATATGTTTTGATGTTTGAAGCTTAAAATAAATGATTGAAACAAATGTTTGGTTGATTTTATGATATGTGTGATGGATTGAACTTTGGTTGATGTATTTGAGCTTGATTGAGACTTGGTTTGATTTGTTATTGGTTGAAATTGTTGGGTGGAATTTGTTGAAATGTTGTTGGAATTGAATGAGGGCCATTCGGCCATGGCTAGAAACAAGGGGTACTACGTGGAAATATTCAAATAACCAAGGGCAAAATAGTCATTTCACATGTAGGGATACATTGGGAATTTTATAAGAAGATCAGGGGCGTCTTCGAAAATAATAGAAAAGTATAAGGGTAAAATAGTAATAACCCATACATCGGGCATTTTATATGTTTTGATGTTTGAAGCTTAAAATAAATGATTGAAACAAATGTTTGGTTGATTTTATGATATGTGTGATGGATTGAACTTTGGTTGATGTATTTGAGCTTGATTGAGACTTGGTTTGATTTGTTATTGGTTGAAATTGTTGGATGGAATTTGTTGAAATGTTGTTGGAATTGAATGAGGGCCATTCGGCCATGGCTAGAAACAAGGGGTACTATGTGGAAATATTCAAATAACCAAGGGCAAAATAGTCATTTCACATGTAGGGATAAAATGGGAATTTTATAGGAAGATCAAGGGCATTTTCGGAAATAATAGAAAAGTATAAGGGTAAAATAGTAATTACCTATACATCGGGCATTTTATATGTTTTGATGTTTGAAGCTTAAAATAAATGATTGAAACAAATGTTTGGTTGATTTTATGATATGTGTGATGGATTGAACTTTGGTTAATGTATTTGAGCTTGATTGAGACTTGGTTTGATTTGTTATTGATTGAAATTGTTGGGTTGAATTTGTTGAAATGTTGTTGGAATTGAATGAGGGCCATTCGGCCATGGCTAGAAATAAGGGGTACTATGTGGAAATTTTCAAATAACCAAGGGCAAAATAGTCATTTCACATGTAGGGATACATTGGCAATTTTATAGGAAGATCAAGGGCATTTTTAGAAATAATAGAAAAGTATAAGGGTAAAATAGTAATTACCCATATATCGGGCATTTTATATGTTTTGATGTTTGAAGCTTAAAATAAATTATTGAAACAAATGTCTGGTTGATTTTATGATATGTGTGATGGATTGAACTTTGGTTGATATAGTTGAGCTTGATTGAGACTTGGTTTGATTTGTTATTGACTGAAATTGTTGGGTTGAATTTGTTGAAATGTTGTTGGAATTGAATGAGGGCCATTCGGCCATGGCTAGAAACAAGGGGTACTATGTGGAAATTTTCAAATAACCAAGGGCAAAATAGTCATTTCACATGTAGGGATACATTGGGAATTTTATAGGAAGATCAAGGGCATTTTCGGAAATAATAGAAAAGTATAAGGGTAAAATAGTAATTACCCATACATCGGGCATTTTATATGTTTTGATGTTTGAAGCTTAAAATAAATGATTGAAACAAATGTTTGGTTGATTTTATGATATGTGTGATGGATTGAACTTTTGTTGATGTATTTGAGCTTGATTGAGACTTGGTTTGATTTCTTATTGATTGAAATTGTTGGGTTGAATTTGTTGAAATGTTGTTGGAATTGAATGAGGGTCATTCGGCCATGGCTAGAAAGAAGGGGTACTATGTGGAAATTTTCAAATAACCAAGGGCAAAATAGTCATTTCACATGTAGGGATAAATTGGGAATTTTATAGGAAGATCAAGGGCATTTTCGGAAATAATAGAAAAGTATAAGTGTAAAATAGTAATTACCCATACATCGGGCATTTTATATGTTTTGATGTTTGAAGCTTAAAATAAATTATTGAAACAAATGTGTGGTTGATTTTATGATATGTGTGACGGATTGAACTTTGGTTGATCTATTTGAGCTTGATTGAGACTTGGTTTGATTTGTTATTGATTGAAATTGTTGGGTTGAATTTGTTGAAATGTTGTTGGAATTGAATGACGGCCATTCGGCCATGGCTAGAAAGAAGGGGTACTATGTGGAAATTTTCAAATAACCAAGGGCAAAATAGTCATTTCACATGTAGGGATACATTGGGAATTTTATAGGAAGATCAAGGGCATTTTCGGAAATAATAGAAAAGTATAAGGGTAAAATAGTAATTACCCATACATCGGGCATTTTATATGTTTTGATGTTTGAAGCTTAAAATAAATGATTGAAACAAATGTTTGGTTGATTTTATGATATGTGTGACGGATTGAACTTTGGTTGATCTATTTGAGCTTGATTGAGACTTGGTTTGATTTGTTATTGATTGAAATTGTTGGGTTGAATTTGTTGAAATGTTGTTGGAATTGAATGAGGGCCATTCGGCCATGGCTAGAAAGAAGGGGTACTATGTGGAAATTTTCAAATAACCAAGGGCAAAATAGTCATTTCACATGTAGGGATACATTGGGAATTTTATAGGAAGATCAAGGGCATTTTTGGAAATAATAGAAAAGTATAAGGGTAAAATAGTAATTACCCATACATCGGGCATTTTATATGTTTTGATGTTTGAAGCTTAAAATAAATTATTGAAACAAATGTCTGGTTGATTTTATGATATGTGTGATGGATTGAACGTTGGTTGATATATTTGAGCTTGATTGAGACTTGGTTTGATTTGTTATTGATTGAAATTGTTGGGTTGAATTTGTTGAAATGTTGTTGGAATTGAATGAGGGCCATTCGGCCATGGCTAGAAACAAGGGGTACTATGTGGAAATTTTCAAATAACCAAGGGCAAAATAGTCATTTCACATGTAGGCATACATTGGGAATTTTACAGGAAGATCAGGGGCGTCTTCAAAAATAATAGAAAAGTATAAGGGTAAAATAGTAATTACCCATACATCGGGCATTTTATATGTTTTGATGTTTGAAGCTTAAAATAAATTATTGAAACAAATGTTTGGTTGATTTTATGATATGTATGACGGATTGAACTTTGGTTGATCTATTTGAGCTTGATTGAGACTTGGTTTGATTTGTTATTGATTGAAATTGTTGGGTTGAATTTGTTGAAATGTTGTTGGAATTGAATGAGGGCCATTCGGCCATGGCTAGAAAGAAGGGGTACTATGTGGAAATTTTCAAATAACCAAGGGCAAAATAGTCATTTCACATGTAGGCATAAATTGGAAATTTTACAGGAAGATCAGGGGCGTCTTCAAAAATAATAGAAAAGTATAAGGGTAAAGTAGTAATTACCCATACATCGGGCATTTTATATGTTTTGATGTTTGAAGATTAAAATAAATTGTTGAAACAAATGTGTGGTTGATTTTATGATATGTGTGACGGATTGAACTTTGGTTGATCTATTTGAGCTTGATTGAGACTTGGTTTGATTTGTTATTGATTGAAATTGTTGGGTTGAATTTGTTGAAATGTTGTTGGAATTGAATGACGGCCATTCGGCCATGGCTAGAAAGAAGGGGTACTATGTGGAAATTTTCAAATAACCAAGGGCAAAATAGTCATTTCACATGTAGGGATACATTGGGAATTTTATAGGAAGATCAAGGGCATTTTCGGAAATAATAGAAAAGTATAAGGGTAAAATAGTAATTACCCATACATCGGGCATTTTATATGTTTTGATGTTTGAAGCTTAAAATAAATGATTGAAACAAATGTTTGGTTGATTTTATGATATGTGTGACGGATTGAACTTTGGTTGATCTATTTGAGCTTGATTGAGACTTGGTTTGATTTGTTATTGATTGAAATTGTTGGGTTGAATTTGTTGAAATGTTGTTGGAATTGAATGAGGGCCATTCGGCCATGGCTAGAAAGAAGGGGTACTATGTGGAAATTTTCAAATAACCAAGGGCAAAATAGTCATTTCACATGTAGGGATACATTGGGAATTTTATAGGAAGATCAAGGGCATTTTTGGAAATAATAGAAAAGTATAAGGGTAAAATAGTAATTACCCATACATCGGGCATTTTATATGTTTTGATGTTTGAAGCTTAAAATAAATTATTGAAACAAATGTCTGGTTGATTTTATGATATGTGTGATGGATTGAACGTTGGTTGATATATTTGAGCTTGATTGAGACTTGGTTTGATTTGTTATTGATTGAAATTGTTGGGTTGAATTTGTTGAAATGTTGTTGGAATTGAATGAGGGCCATTCGGCCATGGCTAGAAACAAGGGGTACTATGTGGAAATTTTCAAATAACCAAGGGCAAAATAGTCATTTCACATGTAGGCATACATTGGGAATTTTACAGGAAGATCAGGGGCGTCTTCAAAAATAATAGAAAAGTATAAGGGTAAAATAGTAATTACCCATACATCGGGCATTTTATATGTTTTGATGTTTGAAGCTTAAAATAAATTATTGAAACAAATGTTTGGTTGATTTTATGATATGTATGACGGATTGAACTTTGGTTGATCTATTTGAGCTTGATTGAGACTTGGTTTGATTTGTTATTGATTGAAATTGTTGGGTTGAATTTGTTGAAATGTTGTTGGAATTGAATGAGGGCCATTCGGCCATGGCTAGAAAGAAGGGGTACTATGTGGAAATTTTCAAATAACCAAGGGCAAAATAGTCATTTCACATGTAGGCATAAATTGGAAATTTTACAGGAAGATCAGGGGCGTCTTCAAAAATAATAGAAAAGTATAAGGGTAAAGTAGTAATTACCCATACATCGGGCATTTTATATGTTTTGATGTTTGAAGCTTAAAATAAATTATTGAAACAAATGTTTGGTTGATTTTATGATATGTGTGACGGATTGAACTTTGGTTGATCTATTTGAGCTTGATTGAGACTTGGTTTGATTTGTTATTGATTGAAATTGTTGGGTTGAATTTGTTGAAATGTTGTTGGAATTGAATGAGGGCCATTCGGCCATGGCTAGAAAGAAGGGGTACTATGTGGAAATTTTCAAATAACCAAGGGCAAAATAGTCATTTCACATGTAGGGATACATTGGGAATTTTATAGGAAGATCAAGGGCATTTTCGGAAATAATAGAAAAGTATAAGGGTAAAATAGTAATTACCCATACATCGGGCATTTTATATGCTTTGATGTTTGAAGCTTAAAATAAATGATTGAAACAAATGTTTGGTTGATTTTATGATATGTGTGACGTATTGAACTTTGGTTGATGTATTTGAGCTTGATTGAGACTTGGTTTGATTTCTTATTGACTGAAATTGTTCGGTTGAATTTGTTGAAATGTTGTTGGAATTGAAGGAGGGTCATTCGGCCATGGCTAGAAAGAAGGGGTACTATGTGGAAATTTTCAAATAACCAAGGGCAAAATAGTCATTTCACATATAGGGATACATTGGGAATTTTATAGGAAGATCAAGGGCATTTTCGGAAATAATAGAAAGTATAAGGGTAAAATAGTAATTACCTATACGTCGGGCATTTTATATGTTTTGATGTTTGAAGCTTAAAATAAATGATTGAAACAAATGTTTGGTTGATTTTATGATATGTGTGATGGATTGAACTTTGGTTGATGTATTTGAGCTTGATTGAGACTTGGTTTGATTTGTTATTGATTGAAATTGTTGGGTTGAATTTGTTGAAATGTTGTTGGAATTGAATGAGGGCCATTCGGCCATGGCTAGAAAGAAGGGGTACTATGTGGAAATTTTCAAATAACCAAGGGCAAAATAGTCATTTCACATGTAGGCATACATTGGGAATTTTACAGGAAGATCAGGGGCGTCTTCAAAAATAATAGAAAAGTATAAGGGTAAAATAGTAATTACCCTTACATCGGGCATTTTATATGTTTTGATGTTTGAAGCTTAAAATAAATTATTGAAACAAATGTTTGGTTGATTTTATGATATGTGTGACGGATTGAACTTTGGTTGATCTATTTGAGCTTGATTGAGACTTGGTTTGATTTGTTATTGATTGAAATTGTTGGGTTGAATTTGTTGAAATGTTGTTGGAATTGAATGAGGGCCATTCGGCCATGGCTAGAAAGAAGGGGTACTATGTGGAAATTTTCAAATAACCAAGGGCAAAATAGTCATTTCACATGTAGGCATAAATTGGGAATTTTACAGGAAGATCAGGGGCGTCTTCAAAAATAATAGAAAAGTATAAGGGTAAAATAGTAATTACCCATACATCGGGCATTTTATATGTTTTGATGTTTGATGTAACCCCCCTTTTTTTATAAAACATAATTTAACTATTTAATTCATTTTATATATTTATTTCAAAGTTCTGATACGATCTCTTACAATCCAAAATATGTTCTGTAATTTACATCATTAAAATTTATATAAACACTGCTACAAAATAATTCTAACTACTACAAATTATTGTCTACCCAAAATAGTCCCATCCTATATGCTCTGGAATTTCTGCATCTTCATCATTTAACTATATCTTCAAGCACCTGCAATTCACACTCCCCTAGAATCTGGGGACAGCATTACAGGATCAGGCATTTAATTTCTCATAGAATTAAAACAATTTCAAACAAATACATATCATAACAAATTAATTAGTTACACACATAATTAAATGCAGTATGATTTATGCAATGCAGTTTTTGACTCAAATTCGTTTTGACCCTGCTCCATGGAGACTTCCCCTTTGAGTGTTTAGTAAGAAACTGGCCTACCATTACGATCTGTAATTCAGCTATCAGCCCCTACTAAACACGAATAAACTAAACAGAATTAGGAGGTCAGGATACCCGGAAGGCCACCACGGCAGCATCTCTGTCCAAATTACAGCCACATGTGGAATTGCCAATATCCCTCACCCCACAGACTATATAATCACAGACTATACAGTCCTGTCTAACTTACTCTGCTCACCCATTTCTCAGGACTATCATATTCTCTGTTCATAATCTCAATCATCTTTTCAAATACATGACTACCGCAGTCCGGTCAGTCAACACAGTTCTCTGTTCATAATCTCAATCATATTTTCAAATACATGACTACCGCAGTCCGGTCAGTCAACACAGTTCTCTGTTCATAATCTCAATCATATTTTCAAATACATGACTACCGCAGTCCGGTCAGTCAACACAGTCCTGGAAATCAATTCCCCCATAAATACTCATTTCTCATTTGAAATCTTTGTATTTTCTAAGAACTCAAGCTTATGCAATATGACAATGATGCTAATAAACAAATAATTAATATTAAGCAATCACATAAAAATTATAAAAATTCACTATTAGGTAAAGTTACTAAAATACCCTTAATATTTTCTAGAATTCCATCTATGTCCTAAATTTTGAAATGACCAAATTACCCTTGCTCTTTTTCAAAAATTCCCATTTTGTCCCTACATGTAAAATGACCATTTTGCCCTTGATTTTACAAAAATTTCCACATAATATCCCTTGCATTTAGGGCTGGCCGAATGGTCTCACTACCATTCTCAACATATTTTCCAAAGTAACAACTTCCAATTCCAACCAAAAATCAACCAAATCACAAATTCAATCAAAATTCAACAAACCAAATTTCAACCATCACAACACATCAAAAATTCAATCAAACATCATTCCAATCCATGAATTACAATCACAAGCATCAAAAACACAAAACCCCTAAATCAATTTCAAGTTTTCATGATTCTAGGTCAAAATTTTAATCTAAGCCTACAACATGTTTTCTTCTAATTCCAAGGGTTCTAATTGAAATTAAATGCCTAGATCCTTACCTTAAACTCTTTAATTGAAGAAAAACCCTTGAATTCCTTTCTCCCTCACTCCTTGGTCTTGTATGAATTTTTGAGATTTCCTCCAATTTCTTTTCCTTTTTGCCGATTAGCTTAGGGTTTAGGAAGTTTGGATGGTTTGGTTTCTTAATTTGGGATGAGATGATGAAGTTAAGATGAAATTGAAATGAAAACTGCAGCTGCTGGGTTTGGAGAGCTCAAGGTTCTGTTTTGAGAGAAAATAGCTTTTTGTGACTTTTTCTCCTTTTACTTAAGTTAAATGCTTCTTAAAACAAATTATTAACTAAATTGGACTTTGCCTTCAAGTCCAGCTGCTGCCCTGCACGTCCAGCAGCTCATTTGGACCAAGGGAAGTCCACTTGCCAAGCCTTTCCAGCCCACTTGGACAGCCAAGGAGTTCCAAGTCACTTGCCTACCCCAAAAGTCAACATTTCAAGCACTTTGTAGAAAGTTCTAGAAGGTAATTAGGGCTGCTAATTATTTTACAATGTGATTAGAATTTGAAGAAAATAACATCACCATTGGATTCCTCACTATCAAAAACCTTGGGGTAGTGTCTTACTTATCTCTTAATCCAAGCCTAATTAGCTTAATTTAGTGATCTTAGAAAAGCCTAAGTTGTCACTTTTTGATTGGTTAAGGTTCTAAATTAAAATTTTCTTGGTTAAACATTTTTAATAATTATTCTAAGTATATTAAAATTATTAGATAATTCTATAGATATCCTATGAATTTTCTCTAAATTTTCTGTCTTAGAATTTTACCGTAATAATTCCTCAAAGTTCTAACTTTCAGAAAATCCTAACAATTCTGAATAAGCATTTTAATTCTTTATCTGTATATATTTTTAATCTATATTCTATTACCTTTCTTTTAATTTATAAATGAGTTCAAAATTCTATACTTGAAAATTTATCCTGGACAGCTGTCTGACATAGCAGTCCAGTCAACTATTAATTTCGGCAAAAATAAAGACATTTGGAAATTCAGAAAATTCTTCTGAGTAGAACTGTATTAATTTCATTAAGAGAATATGTACATAAGGTTTCTATAAAATATAGTGCATAAATGTTAATAATATACATATATAAATGCGTACAATTAATAAAATGAGGATGTTACAATTCTCCCCTACTAATAAAAATTTCGTCCTCGAAATTTCTAATACAAATATATAACCATACAACTATACAACAAAATAACTATACAAACAAATGAGGATATGTTTCTTTCATTTTTTCCTCTAACTCCCATGTAGCATCACCTCTGATATCATCCCAAATAACCTTAACTAGAGAAATTTCTTTACCTCTCAGGTACTTAATCCTTCTGTCCTCAATCTTAATAGGCTTTGTTTCAAATGTTAGGTTTTCCTTTCTCTTCTAATGTACAGGCTCTTAAGAGATCTTCTAATGTCCGAATAGTCCTTTCTGTTTGACCATCAATCTTAGGGTGTTATACTAAACTAAGATAAAATTTTACTTCTTAAAGCTTTCTGAAAATCTTTCCAAAAATTTAAAAACAAAGCTAGGGTCTTTATTAGACTCTATACTAATAGGTACTCCAGATAATCTAATTATTTCCTTTAAGTACAATTAAGCTAATTTTTCTAAAGAATACCTAATATTTATTGAAAGCAAAATGTACTAATTTAGTTAATCTATCTACAATTACTCAAATGGTATCAAAATTCCTATGTTTTCTAGGTAATCCTACCACAAAATCTATTGATATACTATTCCGTTTCCATATAGGTATCTCTAAAGGATGTAACAGATCAAAGGGTTTCTGATATTCAATCTTTGCTTTCTAACATGTTAAACATCTAGCCACATATTCTGCTACATCTCTCTTCATCCTAGACCACCAAAACATTCCCTTTAAATCTTTATATATTTTTGTTGTTCTAGGATGAATACTAAGTTTACTTTTGTGCCCTTCCTCCAAAATTAATTCCTTAAATTCTTGATCATTAGGTACACAAATTCTATTTTAAACCTAATAATTATATCCATTCCTAAATTAAATTCTTTTTCCTTACCTGATCCCATTAATCCTTTCTTTTCTGGAATACATTCATCTGCATCTTGTTTCTTCCTAATTTCTTCCAAAAATTCATTAGTGATGGTAATAATTCCAAATGGAATTTTATCCTTTTTCCTAACTGTACATAGATTTAAATCTCTAAATTATTCTATTAACTCTAATTCTTTAATCCTCATAGTTGACATATGCACAATTTTCCTACTTAAAGCATCTTCTACTACATTAGCCTCTATTGGATGATACCTTAATTGAAAATCATAATCTTTAATAAACTCCATCCATCTTCTTTTTCTCCTTTCCAATTTTTTTTTTTTTTAAAACAAATATTTTAAACTCTTATGATCACTATATATACATCAAATATTGATCCATATAAATAATGTCTCCAAATCTTCAAAGCAAAAACTATAGCTGCTAACTCCAAATCATGAGTAGGATAATTTCTCTCATGTGATTTCAACCGCCTAGATGCATAAGCTACCACTTTCTTATTTTATATCAACACACATCTTAACCCTAGAGATGAAACATCACAGTATACCTCATAGGATTCATTTGGGTCGGGTAAAACTAAAACTAGTGAGGTAGTCAATTTATGTTTCAATTCTTCGAAATTTTCTCACAACTCTCACTCCAAATAAAATTCTATTAAGGGTTCAGCTATCTTAGAAAATCCTTCAATTAATCTTCTATAATATCCATCAAATCTTAAGAACTACTAATCTCAGTTACTGTCTTAGGCCTTTCCCATTCTAAAATTGCTTCTACCTTAGAAAAATCTACACTTATTCCATCTTTAGAAATTACATGTCCTAAAATTTTCACTTCCTCCAACCAAAATTCACACTTAAACAATTTAGCATATAATTTTCTATCTTTTAAAATTTCTAATTTTATTCTAAGATGATTTTCATGTTCTTCTTTATTTTTAGAATATATTAATATAACATCTATTCTAGATCAAGGATATTTATTCTTTATAGTTACTTTATTTAATTGTCTATAATCTATACATAACCTAGATCCTCCATCTTTCTTTTTAACTAATAATACTGGGGCTCACCATATGGACACACTAGGCCTTACAAACTGTTTTTCTAATAATTCTTCCAATTGTTTCTTTAACTCAATTAATTTCAATAATGACATTCTATATGGTTGCATAGAAATTGGTCTAGTACCAGACATCAAATCTATACTAAATTCTATTTCTCTTTCAGGAGACAAACCAGAAACATCATCAGGAAAAACTTCAGGATAATCATTTACAACTAACACAGAGTCTATTTCAATTTTATCTCCTTAGTTCCAAGAGATGATAACATGTATTTTTTTGAATTTCACTTTTAAATGATATTTCCTTAGGTTGGATAGGCTTAAGTCTAGAAACATCAAGTTCAGGGAAAATCACAGATTTAGAGGCACAGTCTATTAGAATATGGTTGGCTGCTAACCCATCCATTCCTAATATCACATCAAGGTTAGTCATAGGCAAACAAATCAAATTCACAACAAATTGTCTATCTCTGATGGTTATTATACAATTCAAACATATTTGAGAGGTTAGGATTGGTTTAGATGTAGGCACAGAAACAAGCAAGGTATAGGGTATTTTAAACATAATTAGCATCCTCAACTTATAGTTGTACTTTAGAACTATAATTCCAACAAGTCACCATTAGAATGACTTTCAAAGTACCTCAAATTACTCCAATTCACTACTACCAATTTAATTGTTACTTAGGCTTAATTTCCAACATCAATACACATACCTTTAGGCCTTCCAATTACTTACTCTTTCAACTTTAAAAATTCTTAGGTCAACTGCTACTAACTTAGCATTTAGGTCCTATTCTACTCTATTAATCAAGGTTTGACCATCAAGAATTCTCATATATATATACCTACCAACTAAGACCTACAACATGGATCCTTGATAACCTCAATTATACAAGTCTTAAATCATCACTTACACCATGGGAATGTAATAAAATATATTAAACCCGCAGGCTATTTTACTGCACCAGAAAAATGCACTATTTTGGTTCTAATTCATGTCTAAAACACAAAATTTCAAGTCCTAATAGTTAAGATATCAATCCTGTGACAAATTTATACTACGATACACTGTTTCAGCCTTCAAAACACATGAAAACATCCATTAGAACAATATGGCAATAACCATACTTTCAACATCTCATCATATTCCAAACATCAAGGTACCTTCAAAACTTTGTTTTCTTTCTTTTGTCAAACTCAACTATTATCCTATAAACTCAAATATTTGGACCTCTATTCTCAACCTTGATCTACGAACTCAGGTCTTTAGATCTCCTTTCTCAACTAACTCAAGATTATAAGTCTTAAATTCACAATATAAGTAACATGGAAAATAACCCAACTTGAACAATACTAATAATAATAAAATTTTAAGCATTAGGAGAGAAAGTCATCTCGACTGAGTCCTGAGTGTGCACCCTCACAACTCTATCAAGATTTCCTTTCTTCCTTTCTGCCATCTCAGCTATACTATTAGTTTCAACTCTAGGATTTATAACTAGCCTTCCTCTTCTCATTTCTACATGTCTTAAAATTTCAGATCTAGTTACTACCCTTTTTCCCATAATATTCTTAACAAACAAACAATTCTAATCAGGGTAACACAGCAAAACACCTAATAGACCCACTACTCGCAAGTCCTAGAGATGCATAACCAGAGCTCTGATACCACTAATGTAACCCCCCTTTTTTTATAAAACATAATTTAACTATTTAATTCATTTTATATATTTATTTCAAAGTTCTGATACGATCTCTTACAATCCAAAATATGTTCTGTAATTTACATCATTAAAATTTATATAAACACTGCTACAAAATAATTCTAACTACTACAAATTATTGTCTACCCAAAATAGTCCCATCCTATATGCTCTGGAATTTCTGCATCTTCATCATTTAACTATATCTTCAAGCACCTGCAATTCACACTCCCCTAGAATCTGGGGACAGCATTACAGGATCAGGCATTTAATTTCTCATAGAATTAAAACAATTTCAAACAAATACATATCATAACAAATTAATTAGTTACACACATAATTAAATGCAGTATGATTTATGCAATGCAGTTTTTGACTCAAATTCGTTTTGACCCTGCTCCATGGAGACTTCCCCTTTGAGTGTTTAGTAAGAAACTGGCCTACCATTACGATCTGTAATTCAGCTATCAGCCCCTACTAAACACGAATAAACTAAACAGAATTAGGAGGTCAGGATACCCGGAAGGCCACCACGGCAGCATCTCTGTCCAAATTACAGCCACATGTGGAATTGCCAATATCCCTCACCCCACAGACTATATAATCACAGACTATACAGTCCTGTCTAACTTACTCTGCTCACCCATTTCTCAGGACTATCATATTCTCTGTTCATAATCTCAATCATCTTTTCAAATACATGACTACCGCAGTCCGGTCAGTCAACACAGTTCTCTGTTCATAATCTCAATCATATTTTCAAATACATGACTACCGCAGTCCGGTCAGTCAACACAGTTCTCTGTTCATAATCTCAATCATATTTTCAAATACATGACTACCGCAGTCCGGTCAGTCAACACAGTCCTGGAAATCAATTCCCCCATAAATACTCATTTCTCATTTGAAATCTTTGTATTTTCTAAGAACTCAAGCTTATGCAATATGACAATGATGCTAATAAACAAATAATTAATATTAAGCAATCACATAAAAATTATAAAAATTCACTATTAGGTAAAGTTACTAAAATACCCTTAATATTTTCTAGAATTCCATCTATGTCCTAAATTTTGAAATGACCAAATTACCCTTGCTCTTTTTCAAAAATTCCCATTTTGTCCCTACATGTAAAATGACCATTTTGCCCTTGATTTTACAAAAATTTCCACATAATATCCCTTGCATTTAGGGCTGGCCGAATGGTCTCACTACCATTCTCAACATATTTTCCAAAGTAACAACTTCCAATTCCAACCAAAAATCAACCAAATCACAAATTCAATCAAAATTCAACAAACCAAATTTCAACCATCACAACACATCAAAAATTCAATCAAACATCATTCCAATCCATGAATTACAATCACAAGCATCAAAAACACAAAACCCCTAAATCAATTTCAAGTTTTCATGATTCTAGGTCAAAATTTTAATCTAAGCCTACAACATGTTTTCTTCTAATTCCAAGGGTTCTAATTGAAATTAAATGCCTAGATCCTTACCTTAAACTCTTTAATTGAAGAAAAACCCTTGAATTCCTTTCTCCCTCACTCCTTGGTCTTGTATGAATTTTTGAGATTTCCTCCAATTTCTTTTCCTTTTTGCCGATTAGCTTAGGGTTTAGGAAGTTTGGATGGTTTGGTTTCTTAATTTGGGATGAGATGATGAAGTTAAGATGAAATTGAAATGAAAACTGCAGCTGCTGGGTTTGGAGAGCTCAAGGTTCTGTTTTGAGAGAAAATAGCTTTTTGTGACTTTTTCTCCTTTTACTTAAGTTAAATGCTTCTTAAAACAAATTATTAACTAAATTGGACTTTGCCTTCAAGTCCAGCTGCTGCCCTGCACGTCCAGCAGCTCATTTGGACCAAGGGAAGTCCACTTGCCAAGCCTTTCCAGCCCACTTGGACAGCCAAGGAGTTCCAAGTCACTTGCCTACCCCAAAAGTCAACATTTCAAGCACTTTGTAGAAAGTTCTAGAAGGTAATTAGGGCTGCTAATTATTTTACAATGTGATTAGAATTTGAAGAAAATAACATCACCATTGGATTCCTCACTATCAAAAACCTTGGGGTAGTGTCTTACTTATCTCTTAATCCAAGCCTAATTAGCTTAATTTAGTGATCTTAGAAAAGCCTAAGTTGTCACTTTTTGATTGGTTAAGGTTCTAAATTAAAATTTTCTTGGTTAAACATTTTTAATAATTATTCTAAGTATATTAAAATTATTAGATAATTCTATAGATATCCTATGAATTTTCTCTAAATTTTCTGTCTTAGAATTTTACCGTAATAATTCCTCAAAGTTCTAACTTTCAGAAAATCCTAACAATTCTGAATAAGCATTTTAATTCTTTATCTGTATATATTTTTAATCTATATTCTATTACCTTTCTTTTAATTTATAAATGAGTTCAAAATTCTATACTTGAAAATTTATCCTGGACAGCTGTCTGACATAGCAGTCCAGTCAACTATTAATTTTGGCAAAAATAAAGACATTTGGAAATTCAGAAAATTCTTCTGAGTAGAACTGTATTAATTTCATTAAGAGAATATGTACATAAGGTTTCTATAAAATATAGTGCATAAATGTTAATAATATACATATATAAATGCGTACAATTAATAAAATGAGGATGTTACATTTGAAGCTTAAAATAAATTATTGAAACAAATGTTTTGTTGATTTTATGATATGTGTGACGGATTGAACTTTGGTTGATCTATTTGAGCTTGATTGAGACTTGGTTTGATTTGTTATTGATTGAAATTGTTGGGTTGAATTTGTTGAAATGTTGTTGGAATTGAATGAGGGCCATTCGGCCATGGCTAGAAAGAAGGGGTACTATGTGGAAATTTTCAAATAACCAAGGGCAAAATAGTCATTTCACATGTAGGCATAAATTGGGAATTTTACAGGAAGATCAGGGGCGTCTTCAAAAATAATAGAAAAGTATAAGGGTAAAATAGTAATTACCCATACATCTGGCATTTTATATGTTTTGATGTTTGAAGCTTAAAATAAATTATTGAAACAAATGTTTGGTTGATTTTATGATATGTGTGACGGATTGAACTTTGGTTGATCTATTTGAGCTTGATTGAGACTTGGTTTGATTTGTTATTGATTGAAATTGTTGGGTTGAATTTGTTGAAATATTGTTGGAATTGAATGAGGGCCATTCGGCCATGGCTAGAAAGAAGGGGTACTATGTGGAAATTTTCAAATAACCAAGGGCAAAATAGTCATTTCACATGTACGGATACATTGGGAATTTTATAGGAAGATCAAGGGCATTTTCGGAAATAATAGAAAAGTATAAGGGTAAAATAGTAATTACCCATACATCGGGCATTTTATATGCTTTGATGTTTGAAGCTTAAAATAAATGATTGAAACAAATGTTTGGTTGATTTTATGGTATGTGTGACGTATTGAAATTTGGTTGATGTATTTGAGCTTGGTTGAGACTTGGTTTGATTTCTTATTGACAGAAATTGTTCGGTTGAATTTGTTGAAATGTTGTTGGAATTGAAGGAGGGTCATTCGGCCATGGCTAGAAAGAAGGGGTACTATGTGGAAATTTTCAAATAACCAAGGGCAAAATAGTCATTTCACATGTAGGGATAAATTGGGAATTTTATAGGAAGATCAAGGGCATTTTTGGAAATAATAGAAAAGTATAAGGGTAAAATAGTAATTACCCATACTTCGGGCATTTTATATGTTTTGATGTTTGAAGCTTAAAATAAATTATTAAAACAAATGTGTGGTTGATTTTATGATATGTGTGACGGATTGAACTTTGGTTGATCTATTTGAGCTTGATTGAGACTTGGTTTGATTTGTTATTGATTGAAATTGTTGGGTTGAATTTGTTGAAATGTTGTTGGAATTGAATGACGGCCATTCGGCCATGGCTAGAAAGAAGGGGTACTATGTGGAAATTTTCAAATAACCAAGGGCAAAATAGTCATTTCACATGTAGGGATAAATTGGGAATTTTACAAGAAGATCAATGGCGTCTTCGAAAATAATAGAAAAGTATAAGGGTAAAATAGTAATAACCCATACATCGGGCATTTTATATGTTTTGATGTTTGAAGCTTAAAATAAATGATTGAAACAAATGTTTGGTTGATTTTATGATATGTGTGACGGATTGAACTTTGGTTGATGTATTTGAGCTTAATTGAGACTTGGTTTGATTTGTTATTGATTGAAATTGTTGGGTTGAATTTGTTGAAATGTTGTTGGAATTGAATGAGGGCCATTCGGCCATGGCTAGAAAGAAGGGGTACTATGTGGAAATTTTCAAATAACCAAGGGCAAAATAGTCATTTCACATGTAGGGATACATTGGGAATTTTATAGGAAGATCAAGGGCATTTTTGGAAATAATAGAAAAGTATAAGGGTAAAATAGTAATTACCCATACATCGGACATTTTATATGTTTTGATGTTTGAAGCTTAAAATAAATTATTGAAACAAATGTCTGGTTGATTTTATGATATGTGTGATGGATTGAACGTTGGTTGATATATTTGAGCTTGATTGAGACTTGGTTTGATTTGTTATTGACTGAAATTGTTGGGTTGAATTTGTTGAAATGTTCTTGGAATTGAATGAGGGCCATTCGGCCATGGCTAGAAACAAGGGGTACTATGTGGAAATTTTCAAATAACCAAGCGCAAAATAGTCATTTCACATGTAGGGTTACATTGGGAATTTTGTAGGAAGATCAAGGGCATTTTCGGAAATAATAGAAAAGTATAAGGGTAAAATAGTAATTACCCATACATCGGGCATTTTATATGTTTTGATGTTTGAAGCTTAAAATAAATGATTGAAACAAATGTTTTGTTGATTTTATGATATGTGTGACGGATTGAACTTTTGTTGATGTATTTGAGCTTGATTGAGACTTGGTTTGATTTCTTATTGATTGAAATTGTTGGGTTGAATTTGTTGAAATGTTGTTGGAATTGAATGAGGGTCATTCGGCCATGGCTAGAAAGAAGGGGTACTATGTGGAAATTTTCAAATAACCAAGGGCAAAATAGTCATTTCACATGTAGGGATAAATTGGGAATTTTATAGGAAGATCAAGGGCATTTTCGGAAATAATGGAAAAGTATAAGGGTAAAATAGTAATTACCCATACATCGGGCATTTTATATGTTTTGATGTTTGAAGATTAAAATAAATTATTGAAACAAATGTGTGGTTGATTTTATGATATGTGTGACGGATTGAACTTTGGTTGATCTATTTGAGCTTGATTGAGACTTGGTTTGATTTGTTATTGATTGAAATTGTTGGGTTGAATTTGTTGAAATGTTGTTGGAATTGAATGACGGCCATTCGGCCATGGCTAGAAAGAAGGGGTACTATGTGGAAATTTTCAAATAACCAAGGGCAAAATAGTCATTTCACATGTAGGGATACATTGGGAATTTTATAGGAAGATCAAGGGCATTTTCGGAAATAATAGAAAAGTATAAGGGTAAAATAGTAATTACCTATACATCGGGCATTTCATATGTTTTGATGTTTGAAGCTTAAAATAAATGATTGAAACAAATGTTTGGTTGATTTTATGATATGTGTGATGGATTGAACTTTGGTTGATGTATTTGAGCTTGATTGAGACTTGGTTTGATTTGTTATTGATTGAAATTGTTGGGTTGAATTTGTTGAAATGTTGTTGGAATTGAATGAGGGCCATTCGGCCATGGCTAGAAAGAAGGGGTACTATGTGGAAATTTTCAAATAACCAAGGGCAAAATAGTCATTTCACATGTAGGGATACATTGGGAATTTTATAGGAAGATCAAGGGCATTTTTGGAAATAATAGAAAAGTATAAGGGTAAAATAGTAATTACCCATACATCGGGCATTTTATATGTTTTGATGTTTGAAGCTTAAAATAAATTATTGAAACAAATGTCTGGTTGATTTTATGATATGTGTGATGGATTGAACGTTGGTTGATATATTTGAGCTTGATTGAGACTTGGTTTGATTTGTTATTGACTGAAATTGTTGGGTTGAATTTGTTGAAATGTTCTTGGAATTGAATGACGGCCATTCGGCCATGGCTAGAAACAAGGGGTACTATGTGGAAATTTTCAAATAACCAAGCGCAAAATAGTCATTTCACATGTAGGGTTACATTGGGAATTTTGTAGGAAGATCAAGGGCATTTTCGGAAATAATAGAAAAGTATAAGGGTAAAATAGTAATTACCCATACATCGGGCATTTTATATATTTTGATGTTTGAAGCTTAAAATAAATGATTGAAACAAATGTTTTGTTGATTTTACGATATGTGTGACGGATTGAACTTTTGTTGATGTATTTGAGCTTGATTGAGACTTGGTTTGATTTCTTATTGATTGAAATTGTTGGGTTGAATTTGTTGAAATGTTGTTGGAATTGAATGAGGGTCATTCGGCCATGGCTAGAAAGAAGGGGTACTATGTGGAAATTTTCAAATAACCAAGGGCAAAATAGTCATTTCACATGTAGGGATAAATTGGGAATTTTATAGGAAGATCAAGGGCATTTTCGGAAATAATGGAAAAGTATAAGGGTAAAATAGTAATTACCCATACATCGGGCATTTTATATGTTTTGATGTTTGAAGATTAAAATAAATTATTGAAACAAATGTGTGGTTGATTTTATGATATGTGTGACGGATTGAACTTTGGTTGATCTATTTGAGCTTGATTGAGACTTGGTTTGATTTGTTATTGATTGAAATTGTTGGGTTGAATTTGTTGAAATGTTGTTGGAATTGAATGACGGCCATTCGGCCATGGCTAGAAAGAAGGGGTACTATGTGGAAATTTTCAAATAACCAAGGGCAAAATAGTCATTTCACATGTAGGGATACATTGGGAATTTTATAGGAAGATCAAGGGCATTTTCGGAAATAATAGAAAAGTATAAGGGTAAAATAGTAATTACCTATACATCGGGCATTTTATATGTTTTGATGTTTGAAGCTTAAAATAAATGATTGAAACAAATGTTTGGTTGATTTTATGATATGTGTGATGGATTGAACTTTGGTTGATGTATTTGACTTTGATTGAGACTTGGTTTGATTTGTTATTGATTGAAATTGTTGGGTTGAATTTGTTGAAATGTTGTTGGAATTGAATGAGGGCCATTCGGCCATGGCTAGAAAGAAGGGGTACTATGTGGAAATTTTCAAATAACCATGGCCAAAATAGTCATTTCAAATGTAGGGATACATTGGGAATTTTATAGGAAGATCAAGGGCATTTTTGGAAATAATAGAAAGTATAAGGGTAAAATAGTAATTACCCATACATCGGGCATTTTATATGTTTTGATGTTTGAAGCTTAAAATAAATTATTGAAACAAATGTGTGGTTGATTTTATGATATGTGTGACGGATTGAACTTTGGTTGATCTATTTGAGCTTGATTGAGACTTGGTTTGATTTGTTATTGATTGAAATTGTTGGGTTGAATTTGTTGAAATGTTGTTGGAATTGAATGACGGCCATTCGGCCATGGCTAGAAAGAAGGGGTACTATGTGGAAATTTTCAAATAACCAAGGGCAAAATAGTCATTTCACATGTAGGGATACATTGGGAATTTTATAGGAAGATCAAGGGCATTTTCGGAAATAATAGAAAAGTATAAGGGTAAAATAGTAATTACCTATACATCGGGCATTTTATATGTTTTGATGTTTGAAGCTTAAAATAAATGATTGAAACAAATGTTTGGTTGATTTTATGATATGTGTGATGGATTGAACTTTGGTTGATGTATTTGAGCTTGATTGAGACTTGGTTTGATTTGTTATTGATTGAAATTGTTGGGTTGAATTTGTTGAAATGTTGTTGGAATTGAATGAGGGCCATTCGGCCATGGCTAGAAACAAGGGGTACTATGTGGAAATGTTCAAATAACCAAGGGCAAAATAGTCATTTCACATGTAGGCATACATTGGGAATTTTACAGGAAGATCAAGGGCATTTTTGGAAATAATAGAAAGTATAAGGGTAAAATAGTAATTACCCATACATCGGGCATTTTATATGTTTTGATGTTTGAAGCTTAAAATAAATTATTGAAACAAATGTGTGGTTGATTTTATGATATGTGTGACGGATTGAACTTTGGTTGATCTATTTGAGTTTGATTGAGACTTGGTTTGATTTGTTATTGATTGAAATTGTTGGGTTGAATTTGTTGAAATGTTGTTGGAATTGAATGACGGCCATTCGGCCATGGCTAGAAAGAAGGGGTACTATGTGGAAATTTTCAAATAACCAAGGGCAAAATAGTCATTTCAAATGTAGGGATATGTAACATCCCGAAAATTACAACCCAATAAGTATGAACGTGAGAGATTTAATTAGAAATTTTCTTGTTGGGGAGAATTGTAACACTGTGATTTTTCGTAACGTGTATTAAGGGTTTGATAAATACCATAAAAGGAAATTAAATTTAAATTTATAGTGTTATTGTGAGATTTTTGGAACATTTACGTAAGTTCCGTAAGTTGACGAAAAAAAATAGGGAAGGGGGTGTACTTAGAGGAATGGTGGGTGCAGATAGCAAAATATCAAAATTTATACTCCCTCTTAGCGTGAACGACTTGGCTTCTTTCATTCATTTTTTCATTTTCCTTTCATCCGCTGTCTTCTCCCTGCTCCTGTAAATATTCTGTATCTTCTCTTTAATATTTGAGCATCCAAATCAAAGTTTCTACCGATTAAAATTGGATATATCATAGAGGGAGACTAGAGCTTCAAAACCAACCGATTGGATTTCGATTTCATCGAGGTATGGAGGGGTTTCTTTTTTTCTCCTAAGCTATTTCCTTATTTTCTTGTTAAATATGGATTGTGGCTGTTGTTGATGGTATGTAAATAATTTTGAAAACCCGAAATAAGCTACTTGTGATTTGGGTCCTGTGACTGTCTGGATTTTTCGTCTCGGTTTTCGTGCAGGTTTTTGAGGAAGTAAATACATTTTCTTATGTTTTGATGCCTCTGGATATCATGGTATTTTTTTCAGATTTTTTTGAGCACTGTAACTATTTTTACCGGAATTATTTTTAAAAACTGTTGATTCTGAGAATGAGACTGTTTTGATTTTTACAAGAATTTTGGGACATGATTTTGGAAAACTGGAACCATGAGTTCATTTTATGCATCATGAGGGTCATCTCCGAATTTTTGTAAGGTCAGAAAAGCCTGGGAAGTATTTTTAGTGATTTAATGTTGGAAAAACCGAAAAGCTGGACAGTAGAGAAATTAAATGTAGAAAATTACTTTTTGTGAGAATTTGGTCTTGAGAAAATTTAGTAATACTGTTTTGATCATGTGGAATATCCATGGATTTTCTCAGAATTTTCTAAGTACCTTTTGTAATTAATTACATTTTCTTATTGAAAACTGTGTTCTGGAGAAATAATGATTTGGAAATTCAAAAAAAGGTATTTTTGGTGGATTTTTGGTACTGAGGAAATTATATGTAATGGTCCACATGTTGGAGATATTCTCTGTAAAATTTCACATAAAACGAATTTGATATGTTATTTTCTAAAAATATGAAATTGTGTTTGACAGAGTATGTCCAGCCACTGTTTTTAATTCAAAAATAATATTTGTGGGTTGAATTTTCGTGAGATAAATTTATATGAGAAATGATTTTGTTGACTAACCGAGACTGCGGTAGTCATGTGAAATGAATATGATTTGATAATTGAATCTTTGGGGTGAGCAGAATAAGTTAGACAGGGCTGTATAGTCTGTGATTATATAGTCTGTGGGGTGAAGGATATTGGCAATTCCATATGTGGCTGTAATCTGGACAGAGATGCGGTCGTGGTGGCCTTCCGGGTATCCTGATCTCCTAATTCTGTTTAGTTTATTCGCGTTTAGTAGGGGCTGATAGCTGAATTGCAGTATGTAATGGTAGGCCAGTTACTTACTAAACACTCAAAGGGGAAGTCTCCATGGAGCAGGGTCAAAATGATTTTTGAGTCAAAACTGCATTTGCATAAATCATACTGCAATTGTTTTAATTGTGTGACTTATGATGTTATGACTCATTGTGATTAGTGGTGATGGTGTATGTGGTTGATCTTGTTGATGATTCATGTTATAAATATGTTTATGAACTAAGTTTTGTATAACATTTTCAGTTATTATATATAGTATTTTGAAGTATACAAAATCTAGTTTTTCGTCCTTTTCCTTAATAATTGGAAATTCACTTATTTTCTTATATGTATAGTTTTGTTTGGTAAGCTTACCCTTGCAATGTTTGCACATGTGGTTCGTGCATGTGATGATCTCGGACGTCGTGTTCGGGGGAGCAGATGGTTTTTAGGTGGATCTTTCTCTTAGAGAGTTTGTGGATAGAGCATACGAGGGATTGAAGACATTATCATTTCTTTCCATTTCTTTGTTTGGTCTTATGTATAAAATGAACCAGTTAGGGGTATTATGTATTTATCATGTGAAAAGATGTATGTACACATAGTTTTATTTAGTTAAGTTTTGTATAAGAGATATTTATAAATTAAGCTTTAATTTTTATCTGTCAGTTTTGGGAATCGCGGAAAAAAAAATTATCCAATATTTTATCAATAAACTAATTAGAGAGTTTTTAAAATTTAATGAAATAAAATCTTTAGTATAACAAATCTGTAACGAAGATGGGTCGTTACAGGATACATTGGGAATTTTATAGGAAGATCAAGGGCATTTTCGGAAATAATTGAAAAGTATAAGGGTAAAATAGTAATTACCTATACATCGGGCATTTTATATGTTTTGATGTTTGAAGCTTAAAATAAATGATTGAAACAAATGTTTGGTTGATTTTATGATATGTGTGATGGATTGAACTTTGGTTGATGTATTTGAGCTTGATTGAGACTTGGTTTGATTTGTTATTGATTGAAATTGTTGGGTTGAATTTGTTGAAATGTTGTTGGAATTGAATGAGGGCCATTCGGCCATGGCTAGAAAGAAGGGGTACTATGTGGAAATTTTCAAATAACCAAGGGCAAAATAGTCATTTCACATGTAGGGATACATTGGGAATTTTATAGGAAGATCAAGGGCATTTTTGGAAATAATAGAAAAGTATAAGGGTAAAATAGTAATTACCCATACATCGGACATTTTATATGTTTTGATGTTTGAAGCTTAAAATAAATTATTGAAACAAATGTCTGGTTGATTTTATGATATGTGTGATGGATTGAACGTTGGTTGATATATTTGAGCTTGATTGAGACTTGGTTTGATTTGTTATTGACTGAAATTGTTGGGTTGAATTTGTTGAAATGTTCTTGGAATTGAATGAGGGCCATTCGGCCATGGCTAGAAACAAGGGGTACTATGTGGAAATTTTCAAATAAGCAAGCGCAAAATAGTCATTTCACATGTAGGGTTACATTGGGAATTTTGTAGGAAGATCAAGGGCATTTTCGGAAATAATAGAAAAGTATAAGGGTAAAATAGTAATTACCCATACATCGGGCATTTTATATGTTTTGATGTTTGAAGCTTAAAATAAATGATTGAAACAAATGTTTTGTTGATTTTATGATATGTGTGACGGATTGAACTTTTGTTGATGTATTTGAGCTTGATTAAGACTTGGTTTGATTTCTTATTGATTGAAATTGTTGGGTTGAATTTGTTGAAATGTTGTTGGAATTGAATGAGGGTCATTCGGCCATGGCTAGAAAGAAGGGGTACTATGTGGAAATTTTCAAATAACCAAGGGCAAAATAGTCATTTCACATGTAGGGATAAATTGGGAATTTTATAGGAAGATCAAGGGCATTTTCGGAAATAATGGAAAAGTATAAGGGTAAAATAGTAATTACCCATACATCGGGCATTTTATATGTTTTGATGTTTGAAGATTAAAATAAATTATTGAAACAAATGTGTGGTTGATTTTATGATATGTGTGACGGATTGAACTTTGTTTGATCTATTTGAGCTTGATTGAGACTTGGTTTGATTTGTTATTGATTGAAATTGTTGGGTTGAATTTGTTGAAATGTTGTTGGAATTGAATGACGGCCATTCGGCCATGGCTAGAAAGAAGGGGTACTATGTGGAAATTTTCAAATAACCAAGGGCAAAATAGTCATTTCACATGTAGGGATACATTGGGAATTTTATAGGAAGATCAAGGGCATTTTCGGAAATAATAGAAAAGTATAAGGGTAAAATAGTAATTACCTATACATCGGGCATTTTATATGTTTTGATGTTTGAAGCTTAAAATAAATGATTGAAACAAATGTTTGGTTGATTTTATGATATGTGTGATGGATTGAACTTTGGTTGATGTATTTGACTTTGATTGAGACTTGGTTTGATTTGTTATTGATTGAAATTGTTGGGTTGAATTTGTTGAAATGTTGTTGGAATTGAATGAGGGCCATTCGGCCATGGCTAGAAAGAAGGGGTACTATGTGGAAATTTTCAAATAACCATGGCCAAAATAGTCATTTCAAATGTAGGGATACATTGGGAATTTTATAGGAAGATCAAGGGCATTTTTGGAAATAATAGAAAAGTATAAGGGTAAAATAGTAATTACCCATACATCGGGCATTTTATATGTTTTGATGTTTGAAGCTTAAAAAAAATTATTGAAACAAATGTGTGGTTGATTTTATGATATGTGTGACGGATTGAACTTTGGTTGATCTATTTGAGCTTGATTGAGACTTGGTTTGATTTGTTATTGATTGAAATTGTTGGGTTGAATTTGTTGAAATGTTGTTGGAATTGAATGACGGCCATTCGGCCATGGCTAGAAAGAAGGGGTACTATGTGGAAATTTTCAAATAACCAAGGGCAAAATAGTCATTTCACATGTAGGGATACATTGGGAATTTTATAGGAAGATCAAGGGCATTTTCGGAAATAATAGAAAAGTATAAGGGTAAAATAGTAATTACCTATACATCGGGCATTTTATATGTTTTGATGTTTGAAGCTTAAAATAAATGATTGAAACAAATGTTTGGTTGATTTTATGATATGTGTGATGGATTGAACTTTGGTTGATGTATTTGAGCTTGATTGAGACTTGGTTTGATTTGTTATTGATTGAAATTGTTGGGTTGAATTTGTTGAAATGTTGTTGGAATTGAATGAGGGCCATTCGGCCATGGCTAGAAACAAGGGGTACTATGTGGAAATGTTCAAATAACCAAGGGCAAAATAGTCATTTCACATGTAGGCATACATTGGGAATTTTACAGGAAGATCAGGGGCGTCTTCAAAAATAATAGAAAAGTATAAGGGTAAAATAGTAATTACCCATACATCGGGCATTTTATATGTTTTGATGTTTGAAGCTTAAAATAAATTATTTAAACAAATATTTGGTTGATTTTATGATATGTGTGACGGATTGAACTTTTGTTGATCTATTTGAGCTTGATGGAGACTTGGTTTTATTTGTTATTGATTGAAAATTTTGGGTTGAATTTGTTGAAATGTTGTTGGAATTGAATGAGGGCCATTCGGCCATGGCTAGAAAGAAGGGGTACTATGTGGAAATTTTCAAATAACCAAGGGCAAAATAGTCATTTCACATGTAGGCATACATTGGGAATTTTACAGGAAGATCAGGGGCGTCTTCAAAAATAATAGAAAAGTATAAGGGTAAAATAGTAATTACCCATACATCAGGCATTTTATATGTTTTGATGTTTGAAGCTTAAAATAAATTATTGAAACAAATGTTTGGTTGATTTTATGATATGTGTGACGGATTGAACTTTGGTTGATCTATTTGAGCTTGATTGAGACTTGGTTTGATTTGTTATTGATTGAAATTGTTGGGTTGAATTTGTTGAAATGTTGTTGGAATTGAATGAGGGCCATTCGGCCATGGCTAGAAAGAAGGGGTACTATATGGAAATTTTCAAATAACCAAGGGCAAAATAGTCATTTCAAATGTAGGGATACATTGGGAATTTTATAGGAAGATCAAGGGCATTTTTGGAGATAATAGAAAAGTATAAGGGTAAAATAGTAATTACCCATACATCGGGCATTTTATATGTTTTGATGTTTGAAGCTTAAAATAAATTATTGAAACAAATGTGTGGTTGATTTTATGATATGTGTGACGGATTGAACTTTGGTTGATCTATTTGAGCTTGATTGAGACTTGGTTTGATTTGTTATTGATTGAAATTGTTGGGTTGAATTTGTTGAAATGTTGTTGGAATTGAATGAGGGCCATTCGGCCATGGCTAGAAAGAAGGGGTACTATGTGGAAATTTTCAAATAACCAAGGGCAAAATAGTCATTTCACATGTAGGGATACATTGGGAATTTTATAGGAAGATCAAGGGCATTTTCGGAAATAATAGAAAAGTATAAGGGTAAAATAGTAATTACCTATACATCGGGCATTTTATATGTTTTAATGTTTGAAGCTTAAAATAAATGATTGAAACAAATGTTTGGTTGATTTTATGATATGTGTGATGGATTGAACTTTGGTTGATGTATTTGAGCTTGATTGAGACTTGGTTTGATTTGTTATTGATTGAAATTGTTGGGTTGAATTTGTTGAAATGTTGTTGGAATTGAATGAGGGCCATTCGGCCATGGCTAGAAAGAAGGGGTACTATGTGGAAATTTTCAAATAACCAAGGGCAAAATAGTCATTTCACATGTAGGGATACATTGGGAATTTTATAGGAAGATCAAGGGCATTTTTGGAAATAATAGAAAAGTATAAGGGTAAAATAGTAATTACCCATACATCGGACATTTTATATGTTTTGATGTTTGAAGCTTAAAATAAATTATTGAAACAAATGTCTGGTTGATTTTATGATATGTGTGATGGATTGAACGTTGGTTGATATATTTGAGCTTGATTGAGACTTGGTTTGATTTGTTATTGACTGAAATTGTTGGGTTGAATTTGTTGAAATGTTCTTGGATTTGAATGAGGGCCATTCGGCCATGGCTAGAAACAAGGGGTACTATGTGGAAATTTTCAAATAACCAAGCGCAAAATAGTCATTTCACATGTAGGGTTACATTGGGAATTTTGTAGGAAGATCAAGGGCATTTTCGGAAATAATAGAAAAGTATAAGGGTAAAATAGTAATTACCCATACATCGGGCATTTTATATGTTTTGATGTTTGAAGCTTAAAATAAATGATTGAAACAAATGTTTTGTTGATTTTATGATATGTATGACGGATTGAACTTTTGTTGATGTATTTGAGCTTGATTGAGACTTGGTTTGATTTCTTATTGATTGAAATTGTTGGGTTGAATTTGTTGAAATGTTGTTGGAATTGAATGAGGGTCATTCGGCCATGGCTAGAAAGAAGGGGTACTATGTGGAAATTTTCAAATAACCAAGGGCAAAATAGTCATTTCACATGTAGGGATAAATTGGGAATTTTATAGGAAGATCAAGGGCATTTTCGGAAATAATGGAAAAGTATAAGGGTAAAATAGTAATTACCCATACATCGGGCATTTTATATGTTTTGATGTTTGAAGATTAAAATAAATTATTGAAACAAATGTGTGGTTGATTTTATGATATGTGTGACGGATTGAACTTTGGTTGATCTATTTGAGCTTGATTGAGACTTGGTTTGATTTGTTATTGATTGAAATTGTTGGGTTGAATTTGTTGAAATGTTGTTGGAATTGAATGACGGCCATTCGGCCATGGCTAGAAAGAAGGGGTACTATGTGGAAATTTTCAAATAACCAAGGGCAAAATAGTCATTTCACATGTAGGGATACATTGGGAATTTTATAGGAAGATCAAGGGCATTTTCGGAAATAATAGAAAAGTATAAGGGTAAAATAGTAATTACCTATACATCGGGCATTTTATATGTTTTGATGTTTGAAGCTTAAAATAAATGATTGAAACAAATGTTTGGTTGATTTTATGATATGTGTGATGGATTGAACTTTGGTTGATGTATTTGACTTTGATTGAGACTTGGTTTGATTTGTTATTGATTGAAATTGTTGGGTTGAATTTGTTGAAATGTTGTTGGAATTGAATGAGGGCCATTCGGCCATGGCTAGAAAGAAGGGGTACTATGTGGAAATTTTCAAATAACCATGGCCAAAATAGTCATTTCAAATGTAGGGATACATTGGGAATTTTATAGGAAGATCAAGGGCATTTTTGGAAATAATAGAAAGTATAAGGGTAAAATAGTAATTACCCATACATCGGGCATTTTATATGTTTTGATGTTTGAAGCTTAAAATAAATTATTGAAACAAATGTGTGGATGATTTTATGATATGTGTGACGGATTGAACTTTGGTTGATCTATTTGAGCTTGATTGAGACTTGGTTTGATTTGTTATTGATTGAAATTGTTGGGTTGAATTTGTTGAAATGTGGTTGGAATTGAATGAGGGCCATTCGGCCATGGCTAGAAAGAAGGGGTACTATGTGGAAATTTTCAAATAACCAAGGGCAAAATAGTCATTTAACATGTAGGGATACATTGGGAATTTTATAGGAAGATCAAGGGCATTTTCGGAAATAATTGAAAAGTATAAGGGTAAAATAGTAATTACCTATACATCGGGCATTTTATATGTTTTGATGTTTGAAGCTTAAAATAAATGATTGAAACAAATGTTTGGTTGATTTTATGATATGTGTGATGGATTGAACTTTGGTTGATGTATTTGAGCTTGATTGAGACTTGGTTTGATTTGTTATTGATTGAAATTGTTGGGTTGAATTTGTTGAAATGTTGTTGGAATTGAATGAGGGCCATTCGGCCATGGCTAGAAACAAGGGGTACTATGTGGAAATGTTCAAATAACCAAGGGCAAAATAGTCATTTCACATGTAGGCATACATTGGGAATTTTACAGGAAGATCAGGGGCGTCTTCAAAAATAATAGAAAAGTATAAGGGTAAAATAGTAATTACCCATACATCGGGCATTTTATATGTTTTGATGTTTGAAGCTTAAAATAAATTATTTAAACAAATATTTGGTTGATTTTATGATATGTGTGACGGATTGAACTTTTGTTGATCTATTTGAGCTTGATGGAGACTTGGTTTTATTTGTTATTGATTGAAAATTTTGGGTTGAATTTGTTGAAATGTTGTTGGAATTGAATAAGGGCCATTCGGCCATGGCTAGAAAGAAGGGGTACTATGTGGAAATTTTCAAATAACCAAGGGCAAAATAGTCATTTCACATGTAGGCATACATTGGGAATTTTACAGGAAGATCAGGGGCGTCTTCAAAAATAATAGAAAAGTATAAGGGTAAAATAGTAATTACCCATACATCGGGCATTTTATATGTTTTGATGTTTGAAGCTTAAAATAAATTATTGAAACAAATGTTTGGTTGATTTTATGATATGTGTGACGGATTGAACTTTGGTTGATCTATTTGAGCTTGATTGAGACTTGGTTTGATTTGTTATTGATTGAAATTGTTGGGTTGAATTTGTTGAAATGTTGTTGGAATTGAATGAGGGCCATTCGGCCATGGCTAGAAAGAAGGGGTACTATATGGAAATTTTCAAATAACCAAGGGCAAAATAGTCATTTCAAATGTAGGGATACATTGGGAATTTTATAGGAAGATCAAGGGCATTTTTGGAAATAATAGAAAAGTATAAGGGTAAAATAGTAATTACCCATACATCGGGCATTTTATATGTTTTGATGTTTGAAGCTTAAAATAAATTATTGAAACAAATGTGTGGTTGATTTTATGATATGTGTGACGGATTGAACTTTGGTTGATCTATTTGAGCTTGATTGAGACTTGGTTTGATTTGTTATTGATTGAAATTGTTGGGTTGAATTTGTTGAAATGTTGTTGGAATTGAATGACGGCCATTCGGCCATGGCTAGAAAGAAGGGGTACTATGTGGAAATTTTCAAATAACCAAGGGCAAAATAGTCATTTCACATGTAGGGATACATTGGGAATTTTATAGGAAGATCAAGGGCATTTTCGGAAATAATAGAAAAGTATAAGGGTAAAATAGTAATTACCTATACATCGGGCATTTTATATGTTTTAATGTTTGAAGCTTAAAATAAATGATTGAAACAAATGTTTGGTTGATTTTATGATATGTGTGATGGATTGAACTTTGGTTGATGTATTTGAGCTTGATTGAGACTTGGTTTGATTTGTTATTGATTGAAATTGTTGGGTTGAATTTGTTGAAATGTTGTTGGAATTGAATGAGGGCCATTCGGCCATGGCTAGAAAGATGGGGTACTATGTGGAAATGTTCAAATAACCAAGGGCAAAATAGTCATTTCACATGTAGGCATACATTGGGAATTTTACAGGAAGATCAGGGGCGTCTTCAAAAATAATAGAAAAGTATAAGGGTAAAATAGTAATTACCCATACATCGGGCATTTTATATGTTTTGATGTTTGAAGCTTAAAATAAATTATTGAAACAAATATTTGGTTGATTTGATGATATGTGTGACGGATTGAACTTTTTTTGATCTATTTGAGCTTGATGGAGACTTGGTTTTATTTGTTATTGATTGAAATTTTTGGGTTGAATTTGTTGAAATGTTGTTGGAATTGAATGAGGGCCATTCGGCCATGGCTAGAAACAAGGGGTACTATGTGGAAATTTTCAAATAACCAAGGGCAAAATAGTCATTTCACATGTAGGCATACATTGGGAATTTTACAGGAAGATCAGGGTCGTCTTCAAAAATAATAGAAAAGTATAAGGGTAAAATAGTAATTACCTATACATCCGGCATTTTATATGTTTTGATGTTTGAAGCTTAAAATAAATTATTGAAACAAATGTTTGGTTGATTTTATGATATGTGTGACGGATTGAACTTTGGTTGATCTATTTGAGCTTGATTGAGACTTGGTTTGATTTGTTATTGATTGAAATTGTTGGGTTGAATTTGTTGAAATGTTGTTGGAATTGAATGAGGGCCATTCGGCCATGGCTAGAAAGAAGGGGTACTATGTGGAAATTTTCAAATAACCAAGGGCAAAATAGTCATTTCAAATGTAGGGATACATTGGGAATTTTATACGAAGATCAAGGGCATTTTTGGAAATAATAGAAAAGTATAAGGGTAAAATAGTAAATACCCATACATCGGGCATTTTATATGTTTTGATGTGTGAAGCATAAAATAAATGATTGAAACAAATGTTTGGTTGATTTTATGATATGTGTGATGGATTGAACTTTGGTTGATGTATTTGAGCTTGATTGAGACTTGGTTTGATTTGTTATTGATTGAAATTGTTGGGTTGAATTTGTTGAAATGTTGTTGGAATTGAATGAGGGCCATTCGGCCATGGCTAGAAACAAGGGGTACTATGTGGAAATTTTCAAATAACCAAGGGCAAAATAGTCATTTCACATGTAGGCATACATTGGGAATTTTACAGGAAGATCAGGGGCGTCTTCAAAAATAATAGAAAAGTATAAGGGTAAAATAGTAATTACCCATACATCGGGCATTTTATATGTTTTGATGTTTGAAGCTTAAAATAAATGATTGAAACAAATGTTTGGTTGATTTTATGATATGTGTGCTGGATTGAACTTTGGTTGATGTATTTGACTTTGATTGAGACTTGGTTTGATTTGTTATTGATTGAAATTGTTGGGTTGAATTTGTTGAAATGTTGTTGGAATTGAATGAGGGCCATTCGGCCATGGCTAGAAAGAAGGGGTACTATATGGAAATTTTCAAATAACCAAGGGCAAAATAGTCATTTCAAATGTAGGGATACATTGGGAATTTTATAGGAAGATCAAGGGCATTTTTGGAAATAATAGAAAAGTATAAGGGTAAAATAGTAATTACCCATACATCGGGCATTTTATATGTTTTGATGTTTGAAGCTTAAAATAAATTATTGAAACAAATGTGTGGTTGATTTTATGATATGTGTGACGGATTGAACTTTGGTTGATCTATTTGAGCTTGATTGAGACTTGGTTTGATTTGTTATTGATTGAAATTGTTGGGTTGAATTTGTTGAAATGTTGTTGGAATTGAATGACGGCCATTCGGCCATGGCTAGAAAGAAGGGGTACTATGTGGAAATTTTCAAATAACCAAGGGCAAAATAGTCATTTCACATGTAGGGATACATTGGGAATTTTATAGGAAGATCAAGGGCATTTTCGGAAATAATAGAAAAGTATAAGGGTAAAATAGTAATTACCTATACATCGGGCATTTTATATGTTTTAATGTTTGAAGCTTAAAATAAATGATTGAAACAAATGTTTGGTTGATTTTATGATATGTGTGATGGATTGAACTTTGGTTGATGTATTTGAGCTTGATTGAGACTTGGTTTGATTTGTTATTGATTGAAATTGTTGGGTTGAATTTGTTGAAATGTTGTTGGAATTGAATGAGGGCCATTCGGCCATGGCTAGAAAGATGGGGTACTATGTGGAAATGTTCAAATAACCAAGGGCAAAATAGTCATTTCACATGTAGGCATACATTGGGAATTTTACAGGAAGATCAGGGGCGTCTTCAAAAATAATAGAAAAGTATAAGGGTAAAATAGTAATTACCCATACATCGGGCATTTTATATGTTTTGATGTTTGAAGCTTAAAATAAATTATTGAAACAAATATTTGGTTGATTTGATGATATGTGTGACGGATTGAACTTTTTTTGATCTATTTGAGCTTGATGGAGACTTGGTTTTATTTGTTATTGATTGAAATTTTTGGGTTGAATTTGTTGAAATGTTGTTGGAATTGAATGAGGGCCATTCGGCCATGGCTAGAAACAAGGGGTACTATGTGGAAATTTTCAAATAACCAAGGGCAAAATAGTCATTTCACATGTAGGCATACATTGGGAATTTTACAGGAAGATCAGGGTCGTCTTCAAAAATAATAGAAAAGTATAAGGGTAAAATAGTAATTACCTATACATCCGGCATTTTATATGTTTTGATGTTTGAAGCTTAAAATAAATTATTGAAACAAATGTTTGGTTGATTTTATGATATGTGTGACGGATTGAACTTTGGTTGATCTATTTGAGCTTGATTGAGACTTGGTTTGATTTGTTATTGATTGAAATTGTTGGGTTGAATTTGTTGAAATGTTGTTGGAATTGAATGAGGGCCATTCGGCCATGGCTAGAAAGAAGGGGTACTATGTGGAAATTTTCAAATAACCAAGGGCAAAATAGTCATTTCAAATGTAGGGATACATTGGGAATTTTATACGAAGATCAAGGGCATTTTTGGAAATAATAGAAAAGTATAAGGGTAAAATAGTAAATACCCATACATCGGGCATTTTATATGTTTTGATGTGTGAAGCATAAAATAAATGATTGAAACAAATGTTTGGTTGATTTTATGATATGTGTGATGGATTGAACTTTGGTTGATGTATTTGAGCTTGATTGAGACTTGGTTTGATTTGTTATTGATTGAAATTGTTGGGTTGAATTTGTTGAAATGTTGTTGGAATTGAATGAGGGCCATTCGGCCATGGCTAGAAACAAGGGGTACTATGTGGAAATTTTCAAATAACCAAGGGCAAAATAGTCATTTCACATGTAGGCATACATTGGGAATTTTACAGGAAGATCAGGGGCGTCTTCAAAAATAATAGAAAAGTATAAGGGTAAAATAGTAATTACCCATACATCGGGCATTTTATATGTTTTGATGTTTGAAGCTTAAAATAAATGATTGAAACAAATGTTTGGTTGATTTTATGATATGTGTGCTGGATTGAACTTTGGTTGATGTATTTGACTTTGATTGAGACTTGGTTTGATTTGTTATTGATTGAAATTGTTGGGTTGAATTTGTTGAAATGTTGTTGGAATTGAATGAGGGCCATTCGGCCATGGCTAGAAAGAAGGGGTACTATATGGAAATTTTCAAATAACCAAGGGCAAAATAGTCATTTCAAATGTAGGGATACATTGGGAATTTTATAGGAAGATCAAGGGCATTTTTGGAAATAATAGAAAAGTATAAGGGTAAAATAGTAATTACCCATACATCGGGCATTTTATATGTTTTGATGTTTGAAGCTTAAAATAAATTATTGAAACAAATGTGTGGTTGATTTTATGATATGTGTGACGGATTGAACTTTGGTTGATCTATTTGAGCTTGATTGAGACTTGGTTTGATTTGTTATTGATTGAAATTGTTGGGTTGAATTTGTTGAAATGTTGTTGGAATTGAATGACGGCCATTCGGCCATGGCTAGAAAGAAGGGGTACTATGTGGAAATTTTCAAATAACCAAGGGCAAAATAGTCATTTCACATGTAGGGATACATTGGGAATTTTATAGGAAGATCAAGGGCATTTTCGGAAATAATAGAAAAGTATAAGGGTAAAATAGTAATTACCTATACATCGGGCATTTTATATGTTTTAATGTTTGAAGCTTAAAATAAATGATTGAAACAAATGTTTGGTTGATTTTATGATATGTGTGATGGATTGAACTTTGGTTGATGTATTTGAGCTTGATTGAGACTTGGTTTGATTTGTTATTGATTGAAATTGTTGGGTTGAATTTGTTGAAATGTTGTTGGAATTGAATGAGGGCCATTCGGCCATGGCTAGAAAGATGGGGTACTATGTGGAAATGTTCAAATAACCAAGGGCAAAATAGTCATTTCACATGTAGGCATACATTGGGAATTTTACAGGAAGATCAGGGGCGTCTTCAAAAATAATAGAAAAGTATAAGGGTAAAATAGTAATTACCCATACATCGGGCATTTTATATGTTTTGATGTTTGAAGCTTAAAATAAATTACTGAAACAAATATTTGGTTGATTTTATGATATGTGTGACGGATTGAACTTTTTTTGATCTATTTGAGCTTGATGGAGACTTGGTTTTATTTGTTATTGATTGAAATTTTTGGGTTGAATTTGTTGAAATGTTGTTGGAATTGAATGAGGGCCATTCGGCCATGGCTAGAAACAAGGGGTACTATGTGGAAATTTTCAAATAACCAAGGGCAAAATAGTCATTTCAAATGTAGGCATACATTGGGAATTTTACAGGAAGATCAGGGTCGTCTTCAAAAATAATAGAAAAGTATAAGGGTAAAATAGTAATTACCTATACATCCGGCATTTTATATGTTTTGATGTTTGAAGCTTAAAATAAATTATTGAAACAAATGTTTGGTTGATTTTATGATATGTGTGACGGATTGAACTTTGGTTGATCTATTTGAGCTTGATTGAGACTTGGTTTGATTTGTTATTGATTGAAATTGTTGGGTTGAATTTGTTGAAATGTTGTTGGAATTGAATGAGGGCCATTCGGCCATGGCTAGAAAGAAGGGGTACTATGTGGAAATTTTCAAATAACCAAGGGCAAAATAGTCATTTCAAATGTAGGGATACATTGGGAATTTTATACGAAGATCAAGGGCATTTTTGGAAATAATAGAAAAGTATAAGGGTAAAATAGTAAATACCCATACATCGGGCATTTTATATTTTTTGATGTGTGAAGCATAAAATAAATGATTGAAACAAATGTTTGGTTGATTTTATGATATGTGTGATGGATTGAACTTTGGTTGATGTATTTGAGCTTGATTGAGACTTGGTTTGATTTGTTATTGATTGAAATTGTTGGGTTGAATTTGTTGAAATGTTGTTGGAATTGAATGAGGGCCATTCGGCCATGGCTAGAAACAAGGGGTACTATGTGGAAATTTTCAAATAACCAAGGGCAAAATAGTCATTTCACATGTAGGCATACATTGGGAATTTTACAGGAAGATCAGGGGCGTCTTCAAAAATAATAGAAAAGTATAAGGGTAAAATAGTAATTACCCATACATCAGGCATTTTATATGTTTTGATGTTTGAAGCTTAAAATAAATTATTGAAACAAATGTTTGGTTGATTTTATGATATGTGTGACGGATTGAACTTTGGTTGATCTATTTGAGCTTGATTGAGACTTGGTTTGATTTGTTATTGATTGAAATTGTTGGGTTGAATTTGTTGAAATGTTGTTGGAATTGAATGAGGGCCATTCGGCCATGGCTAGAAAGAAGGGGTACTATATGGAAATTTTCAAATAACCAAGGGCAAAATAGTCATTTCAAATGTAGGGATACATTGGGAATTTTATAGGAAGATCAAGGGCATTTTCGGAAATAATAGAAAAGTATAAGGGTAAAATAGTAATTACCTATACATCGGGCATTTTATATGTTTTAATGTTTGAAGCTTAAAATAAATGATTGAAACAAATGTTTGGTTGATTTTATGATATGTGTGATGGATTGAACTTTGGTTGATGTATTTGAGCTTGATTGAGACTTGGTTTGATTTGTTATTGATTGAAATTGTTGGGTTGAATTTGTTGAAATGTTGTTGGAATTGAATGAGGGCCATTCGGCCATGGCTAGAAAGAAGGGGTACTATGTGGAAATTTTCAAATAACCAAGGGCAAAATAGTCATTTCACATGTAGGCATACATTGGGAATTTTACAGGAAGATCAGGGGCGTCTTCAAAAATAATAGAAAAGTATAAGGGTAAAATAGTAATTACCCATACATCGGGCATTTTATATGTTTTGATGTTTGAAGCTTAAAATAAATTATTGAAACAAATGTTTGGTTGATTTTATGATATGTGTGACGGATTGAACTTTTCTTGATGTATTTGAGCTTGATTGAGACTTGGTTTGATTTCTTATTGATTGAAATTGTTCGGTTGAATTTGTTGAAATGTTGTTGGAATTGAATGAGGGCCATTCGGCCATGGCTAGAAAGAAGGGGTACTATGTGGAAATTTTCAAATAACCAAGGGCAAAATAGTCATTTCACATGTAGGGATACATTGGGAATTTTATAGGAAGATCAAGGGCAGTTTTGGAAATAATAGAAAAGTATAAGGGTAAAATAGTAATTACCCATACATCGGGCATTTTATATGTTTTGATGTTTGAAGCTTAAAATAAATTATTGAAGCAAATGTGTGGTTGATTTTATGATATGTGTGACGGATTGAACTTTGGTTGATCTATTTGAGCTTGATTGAGACTTGGTTTGATTTGTTATTGATTGAAATTGTTGGGTTGAATTTGTTGAAATGTTGTTGGAATTGAATGAGGGCCATTCGGCCATGGCTAGAAAGAAGGGGTACTATGTGGAAATTTTCAAATAACCAAGGGCAAAATAGTCATTTCACATGTAGGCATACATTGGGAATTTTACAGGAAGATCAGGGGCGTCTCCAAAAATAATAGAAAAGTATAAGGGTAAAATAGTAATTACCTATACATCGGGCATTTTATATGTTTTGATGTTTGAAGCTTAAAATAAATTATTGAAACAAATGTGTGGTTGATTTTATGATATGTGTGACGGATTGAACTTTGGTTGATCTATTTGAGCTTGATTGAGACTTGGTTTGATTTGTTATTGATTGAAATTGTTGGGTTGAATTTGTTGAAATGTTGTTGGAATTGAATGAGGGCCATTCGGCCATGGCTAGAAAGAAGGGGTACTATGTGGAAATTTTCAAATAACCAAGGGCAAAATAGTCATTTCACATGTAGGGATAAATTGGGAATTTTATAGGAAGATCAAGGGCATTTTCGGAAATAATGGAAAAGTATAAGGGTAAAATAGTAATTACCTATACATCGGGCATTTTATATGTTTTGATGTTTGAAGCTTAAAATAAATGATTGAAACAAATGTTTGGTTGATTTTATGATATGTGTGATGGATTGAACTTTGGTTGATGTATTTGAGCTTGATTGAGACTTGGTTTGATTTGTTATTGATTGAAATTGTTGGGTTGAATTTGTTGAAATGTTGTTGGAATTGAATGAGGGCCATTCGGCCATGGCTAGAAACAAGGGGTACTATGTGAAAATTTTCAAATAACCAAGGGCAAAATAGTCATTTCACATGTAGGCATACATTGGGAATTTTACAGGAAGATCAGGGGCGTCTTCAAAAATAATAGAAAAGTATAAGGGTAAAATAGTAATTACCCATACATCGGGCATTTTATATGTTTTGATGTTTGAAGCTTAAAATAAATTATTGAAACAAATGTTTGGTTGATTTTATGATATGTGTGACGGATTGAACTTTTGTTGATCTATTTGAGCTTGATTGAGACTAGGTTTGATTTGTTATTGATTGAAATTGTTGGGTTGAATTTGTTGAAATGTTGTTGGAATTGAATGAGGGACATTCGGCCATGGCTAGAAAGAAGGGGTACTATGTGGAAATTTTCAAATAACCAAGGGCAAAATAGTCATTTCACATGTAGGGATACATTGGGAATTTTATAGGAAGGTCAAGGGCATTTTTGGAAATAATGGAAAAGTATAAGGGTAAAATAGTAATTACCCATACATCGGGCATTTTATATGTTTTGATGTTTGAAGCTTAAAATAAATGATTGAAACAAATGTTTGGTTGATTTTATGATATGTGTGACGGATTGAACTTTTCTTGATGTATTTGAGCTTGATTGAGACTTGGTTTGATTTGTTATTGATTGAAATTGTTGGGTTGAATTTGTTGAAATGTTGTTGGAATTGAATGAGGGCCATTCGGCCATGGCTAGAAAGAAGGGGTACTATGTGGAAATTTTCAAATAACCAAGGGCAAAATAGTCATTTCACATGTAGGGATACATTGGGAATTTTATAGGAAGATCAAGGGCATTTTTGGAGATAATAGAAAAGTATAAGGGTAAAATAGTAATTACCCATACATCGGGCATTTTATATGTTTTGATGTTTGAAGCTTAAAATAAATTATTGAAACAAATGTGTGGTTGATTTTATGATATGTGTGACGGATTGAACTTTGGTTGATCTATTTGAGCTTGATTGAGACTTGGTTTGATTTGTTATTGATTGAAATTGTTGGGTTGAATTTGTTGAAATGTTGTTGGAATTGAATGAGGGCCATTCGGCCATGACTAGAAAGAAGGGGTACTATGTGGAAATTTTCAAATAACCAAGGGCAAAATAGTCATTTCACATGTAGGCATACATTGGGAATTTTACAGGAAGATCAGGGGCGTCTCCAAAAATAATAGAAAAGTATAAGGGTAAAATAGTAATTACCCATACATCGGGCATTTTATATGTTTTGATGTTTGAAGCTTAAAATAAATTATTGAAACAAATGTGTGGTTGATTTTATGATATGTGTGACGGATTGAACTTTGGTTGATCTATTTGAGCTTCATTGAGACTTGGTTTGATTTGTTATTGATTGAAATTGTTGGGTTGAATTTGTTGAAATGTTGTTGGAATTGAATGAGGGCCATTCGGCCATGGCTAGAAAGAAGGGGTACTATGTGGAAATTTTCAAATAACCAAGGGCAAAATAGTCATTTCACATGTAGGGATACATTGGGAATTTTATAGGAAGATCAAGGGCATTTTTGGAAATAATAGAAAGTATAAGGGTAAAATAGTAATTACCTATACGTCGGGCATTTTATATGTTTTGATGTTTGAAGCTTAAAATAAATGATTGAAACAAATGTTTGGTTGATTTTATGATATGTGTGATGGATTGAACTTTGGTTGATGTATTTGAGCTTGATTGAGACTTGGTTTGATTTGTTATTGATTGAAATTGTTGGGTTGAATTTGTTGAAATGTTGTTGGAATTGAATGAGGGACATTCGGCCATGGCTAGAAAGAAGGGGTACTATGTGGAAATTTTCAAATAACCAAGGGCAAAATAGTCATTTCACATGTAGGGATACATTGGGAATTTTATAGGAAGGTCAAGGGCATTTTTGGAAATAATGGAAAAGTATAAGGGTAAAATAGTAATTACCCATACATCGGGCATTTTATATGTTTTGATGTTTGAAGCTTAAAATAAATGATTGAAACAAATGTTTGGTTTATTTTATGATATGTGTGACGGATTGAACTTTTCTTGATGTATTTGAGCTTGATTGAGACTTGGTTTGATTTGTTATTGATTGAAATTGTTGGGTTGAATTTGTTGAAATGTTGTTGGAATTGAATGAGGGCCATTCGGCCATGGCTAGAAAGAAGGGGTACTATGTGGAAATTTTCAAATAACCAAGGGCAAAATAGTCATTTCACATGTAGGGATACATTGGGAATTTTATAGGAAGATCAAGGGCATTTTTGGAAATAATAGAAAAGTATAAGGGTAAAATAGTAATTACCCATACATCGGGCATTTTATATGTTTTGATGTTTGAAGCTTAAAATAAATTATTGAAACAAATGTGTGGTTGATTTTATGATATGTGTGACGGATTGAACTTTGGTTGATCTATTTGAGCTTGATTGAGACTTGGTTTGATTTGTTATTGATTGAAATTGTTCGGTTGAATTTGTTGAAATGTTGTTGGAATTGAATGAGGGCCATTCGGCCATGGCTAGAAAGAAGGGGTACTATGTGGAAATTTTCAAATAACCAAGGGCAAAATAGTCATTTCACATGTAGGCATACATTGGGAATTTTACAGGAAGATCAGGGGCGTCTCCAAAAATAATAGAAAAGTATAAGGGTAAAATAGTAATTACCCATACATCGGGCATTTTATATGTTTTGATGTTTGAAGCTTAAAATAAATTATTGAAACAAATGTGTGGTTGATTTTATGATATGTGTGACGGATTGAACTTTGGTTGATCTATTTGAGCTTGATTGAGACTTGGTTTGATTTGTTATTGATTGAAATTGTTGGGTTGAATTTGTTGAAATGTTGTTGGAATTGAATGAGGGCCATTCGGCCATGGCTAGAAAGAAGGGGTACTATGTGGAAATTTTCAAATAACCAAGGGCAAAATAGTCATTTCACATGTAGGCATACATTGGGAATTTTACAGGAAGATCAGGGTCGTCTTCAAAAATAATAGAAAAGTATAAGGGTAAAATAGTAATTACCTATACATCCGGCATTTTATATGTTTTGATGTTTGAAGCTTAAAATAAATTATTGAAACAAATGTTTGGTTGATTTTATGATATGTCTGACGGATTGAACTTTGGTTGATCTATTTGAGCTTGATTGAGACTTGGTTTGATTTGTTATTGATTGAAATTGTTGGGTTGAATTTGTTGAAATGTTGTTGGAATTGAATGAGGGCCATTCGGCCATGGCTAGAAAGAAGGGGTACTATGTGGAAATTTTCAAATAACCAAGGGCAAAATAGTCATTTCAAATGTAGGGATACATTGGGAATTTTATACGAAGATCAAGGGCATTTTTGGAAATAATAGAAAAGTATAAGGGTAAAATAGTAAATACCCATACATCGGGCATTTTATATGTTTTGATGTGTGAAGCATAAAATAAATGATTGAAACAAATGTTTGGTTGATTTTATGATATGTGTGATGGATTGAACTTTGGTTGATGTATTTGAGCTTGATTGAGACTTGGTTTGATTTGTTATTGATTGAAATTGTTGGGTTGAATTTGTTGAAATGTTGTTGGAATTGAATGAGGGCCATTCGGCCATGGCTAGAAACAAGGGGTACTATGTGGAAATTTTCAAATAACCAAGGGCAAAATAGTCATTTCACATGTAGGCATACATTGGGAATTTTACAGGAAGATCAGGGGCGTCTTCAAAAATAATAGAAAAGTATAAGGGTAAAATAGTAATTACCCATACATCGGGCATTTTATATGTTTTGATGTTTGAAGCTTAAAATAAATGATTGAAACAAATGTTTGGTTGATTTTATGATATGTGTGCTGGATTGAACTTTGGTTGATGTATTTGACTTTGATTGAGACTTGGTTTGATTTGTTATTGATTGAAATTGTTGGGTTGAATTTGTTGAAATGTTGTTGGAATTGAATGAGGGCCATTCGGCCATGGCTAGAAAGAAGGGGTACTATATGGAAATTTTCAAATAACCAAGGGCAAAATAGTCATTTCAAATGTAGGGATACATTGGGAATTTTATAGGAAGATCAAGGGCATTTTTGGAAATAATAGAAAAGTATAAGGGTAAAATAGTAATTACCCATACATCGGGCATTTTATATGTTTTGATGTTTGAAGCTTAAAATAAATTATTGAAACAAATGTGTGGTTGATTTTATGATATGTGTGACGGATTGAACTTTGGTTGATCTATTTGAGCTTGATTGAGACTTGGTTTGATTTGTTATTGATTGAAATTGTTGGATTGAATTTGTTGAAATGTTGTTGGAATTGAATGACGGCCATTCGGCCATGGCTAGAAAGAAGGGGTACTATGTGGAAATTTTCAAATAACCAAGGGCAAAATAGTCATTTCACATGTAGGGATACATTGGGAATTTTATAGGAAGATCAAGGGCATTTTCGGAAATAATAGAAAAGTATAAGGGTAAAATAGTAATTACCTATACATCGGGCATTTTATATGTTTTAATGTTTGAAGCTTAAAATAACTGATTGAAACAAATGTTTGGTTGATTTTATGATATGTGTGATGGATTGAACTTTGGTTGATGTATTTGAGCTTGATTGAGACTTGGTTTGATTTCTTATTGATTGAAATTGTTGGGTTGAATTTGTTGAAATGTTGTTGGAATTGAATGAGGGCCATTCGGCCATGGCTAGAAAGATGGGGTACTATGTGGAAATGTTCAAATAACCAAGGGCAAAATAGTCATTTCACATGTAGGCATACATTGGGAATTTTACAGGAAGATCAGGGGCGTCTTCAAAAATAATAGAAAAGTATAAGGGTAAAATAGTAATTACCCATACATCGGGCATTTTATATGTTTTGATGTTTGAAGCTTAAAATAAATTACTGAAACAAATATTTGGTTGATTTTAGGATATGTGTGACGGATTGAACTTTTTTTGATCTATTTGAGCTTGATGGAGACTTGGTTTTATTTGTTATTGATTGAAATTTTTGGGTTGAATTTGTTGAAATGTTGTTGGAATTGAATGAGGGCCATTCGGCCATGGCTAGAAACAAGGGGTACTATGTGGAAATTTTCAAATAACCAAGGGCAAAATAGTCATTTCAAATGTAGGCATACATTGGGAATTTTACAGGAAGATCAGGGTCGTCTTCAAAAATAATAGAAAAGTATAAGGGTAAAATAGTAATTACCTATACATCCGGCATTTTATATGTTTTGATGTTTGAAGCTTAAAATAAATTATTGAAACAAATGTTTGGTTGATTTTATGATATGTGTGACGGATTGAACTTTGGTTGATCTATTTGAGCTTGATTGAGACTTGGTTTGATTTGTTATTGATTGAAATTGTTGGGTTGAATTTGTTGAAATGTTGTTGGAATTGAATGAGGGCCATTCGGCCATGGCTAGAAAGAAGGGGTACTATGTGGAAATTTTCAAATAACCAAGGGCAAAATAGTCATTTCAAATGTAGGGATACATTGGGAATTTTATACGAAGATCAAGGGCATTTTTGGAAATAATAGAAAAGTATAAGGGTAAAATAGTAAATACCCATACATCGGGCATTTTATATTTTTTGATGTGTGAAGCATAAAATAAATGATTGAAACAAATGTTTGGTTGATTTTATGATATGTGTGATGGATTGAACTTTGATTGATGTATTTGAGCTTGATTGAGACTTGGTTTGATTTGTTATTGATTGAAATTGTTGGGTTGAATTTGTTGAAATGTTGTTGGAATTGAATGAGGGCCATTCGGCCATGGCTAGAAACAAGGGGTACTATGTGGAAATTTTCAAATAACCAAGGGCAAAATAGTCATTTCACATGTAGGCATACATTGGGAATTTTACAGGAAGATCAGGGGCGTCTTCAAAAATAATAGAAAAGTATAAGGGTAAAATAGTAATTACCCATACATCGGGCATTTTATATGTTTTGATGTTTGAAGCTTAAAATAAATTATTGAAACAAATGTTTGGTTGATTTTATGATATGTGTGACGGATTGAACTTTGGTTGATCTATTTGAGCTTGATTGAGACTTGGTTTGATTTGTTATTGATTGAAATTGTTGGGTTGAATTTGTTGAAATGTTGTTGGAATTGAATGAGGGCCATTCGGCCATGGCTAGAAAGAAGGGGTACTATATGGAAATTTTCAAATAACCAAGGGCAAAATAGTCATTTCAAATGTAGGGATACATTGGGAATTTTATAGGAAGATCAAGGGCATTTTTGGAAATAATAGAAAAGTATAAGGGTAAAATAGTAATTACCCATACATCGGGCATTTTATATGTTTTGATGTTTGAAGCTTAAAATAAATTATTGAAACAAATGTGTGGTTGATTTTATGATATGTGTGACGGATTGAACTTTGGTTGATCTATTTGAGCTTGATTGAGACTTGGTTTGATTTGTTATTGATTGAAATTGTTGGGTTGAATTTGTTGAAATGTTGTTGGAATTGAATGACGGCCATTCGGCCATGGCTAGAAACAAGGGGTACTATGTGGAAATTTTCAAATAACCAAGGGCAAAATAGTCATTTCACATGTAGGGATACATTGGGAATTTTATAGGAAGATCAAGGGCATTTTCGGAAATAATAGAAAAGTATAAGGGTAAAATAGTAATTACCTATACATCGGGCATTTTATATGTTTTAATGTTTGAAGCTTAAAATAAATGATTGAAACAAATGTTTGGTTGATTTTATGATATGTGTGATGGATTGAACTTTGGTTGATGTATTTGAGCTTGATTGAGACTTGGTTTGATTTGTTATTGATTGAAATTGTTGGGTTGAATTTGTTGAAATGTTGTTGGAATTGAATGAGGGCCATTCGGCCATGGCTAGAAAGAAGGGGTACTATGTGGAAATTTTCAAATAACCAAGGGCAAAATAGTCATTTCACATGTAGGCATACATTGGGAATTTTACAGGAAGATCAGGGGCGTCTTCAAAAATAATAGAAAAGTATAAGGGTAAAATAGTAATTACCCATACATCGGGCATTTTATATGTTTTGATGTTTGAAGCTTAAAATAAATTATTGAAACAAATGTTTGGTTGATTTTATGATATGTGTGACGGATTGAACTTTTCTTGATGTATTTGAGCTTGATTGAGACTTGGTTTGATTTCTTATTGATTGAAATTGTTCGGTTGAATTTGTTGAAATGTTGTTGGAATTGAATGAGGGCCATTCGGCCATGGCTAGAAAGAAGGGGTACTATGTGGAAATTTTCAAATAACCAAGGGCAAAATAGTCATTTCACATGTAGGGATACATTGGGAATTTTATAGGAAGATCAAGGGCAGTTTTGGAAATAATAGAAAAGTATAAGGGTAAAATAGTAATTACCCATACATCGGGCATTTTATATGTTTTGATGTTTGAAGCTTAAAATAAATTATTGAAACAAATGTGTGGTTGATTTTATGATATGTGTGACGGATTGAACTTTGGTTAATCTATTTGAGCTTGATTGAGACTTGGTTTGATTTGTTATTTATTGAAATTGTTGGGTTGAATTTGTTGAAATGTTATTGGAATTGAATGAGGGCCATTCGGCCATGGCTAGAAAGAAGGGGTACTATGTGGAAATTTTCAAATAACCAAGGGCAAAATAGTCATTTCACATGTAGGCATACATTGGGAATTTTACAGGAAGATCAGGGGCGTCTCCAAAAATAATAGAAAAGTATAAGGGTAAAATAGTAATTACCTATACATCGGGCATTTTATATGTTTTGATGTTTGAAGCTTAAAATAAATTATTGAAACAAATGTGTGGTTGATTTTATGATATGTGTGACGGATTGAACTTTGGTTGATCTATTTGAGCTTGATTGAGACTTGGTTTGATTTGTTATTGATTGAAATTGTTGGGTTGAATTTGTTGAAATGTTGTTGGAATTGAATGAGGGCCATTCGGCCATGGCTAGAAAGAAGGGGTACTATGTGGAAATATTCAAATAACCAAGGGCAAAATAGTCATTTCACATGTAGGGATAAATTGGGAATTTTATAGGAAGATCAAGGGCATTTTCGGAAATAATGGAAAAGTATAAGGGTAAAATAGTAATTACCTATACATCGGGCATTTTATATGTTTTGATGTTTGAAGCTTAAAATAAATGATTGAAACAAATGTTTGGTTGATTTTATGATATGTGTGATGGATTGAACTTTGGTTGATGTATTTGAGCTTGATTGAGACTTGGTTTGATTTGTTATTGATTGAAATTGTTGGGTTGAATTTGTTGAAATGTTGTTGGAATTGAATGAGGGCCATTCGGCCATGGCTAGAAACAAGGGGTACTATGTGAAAATTTTCAAATAACCAAGGGCAAAATAGTCATTTCACATGTAGGCATACATTGGGAATTTTACAGGAAGATCAGGGGCGTCTTCAAAAATAATAGAAAAGTATAAGGGTAAAATAGTAATTACCCATACATCGGGCATTTTATATGTTTTGATGTTTGAAGCTTAAAATAAATTATTGAAACAAATGTTTGGTTGATTTTATGATATGTGTGACGGATTGAACTTTTGTTGATCTATTTGAGCTTGATTGAGACTAGGTTTGATTTGTTATTGATTGAAATTGTTGGGTTGAATTTGTTGAAATGTTGTTGGAATTTAATGAGGGACATTCGGCCATGGCTAGAAAGAAGGGGTACTATGTGGAAATTTTCAAATAACCAAGGGCAAAATAGTCATTTCACATGTAGGGATACATTGGGAATTTTATAGGAAGGTCAAGGGCATTTTTGGAAATAATGGAAAAGTATAAGGGTAAAATAGTAATTACCCATACATCGGGCATTTTATATGTTTTGATGTTTGAAGCTTAAAATAAATTATTGAAACAAATGTTTGGTTGATTTTATGATATGTGTGACGGATTGAACTTTTCTTGATGTATTTGAGCTTGATTGAGACTTGGTTTGATTTCTTATTGATTGAAATTGTTCGGTTGAATTTGTTGAAATGTTGTTGGAATTGAATGAGGGCCATTCGGCCATGGCTAGAAAGAAGGGGTACTATGTGGAAATTTTCAAATAACCAAGGGCAAAATAGTCATTTCACATGTAGGGATACATTGGGAATTTTATAGGAAGATCAAGGGCATTTTTGGAAATAATAGAAAAGTATAAGGGTAAAATAGTAATTACCCATACATCGGGCATTTTATATGTTTTGATGTTTGAAGCTTAAAATAAATTATTGAAACAAATGTGTGGTTGATTTTATGATATGTGTGACGGATTGAACTTTGGTTGATCTATTTGAGCTTGATTGAGACTTGGTTTGATTTGTTATTGATTGAAATTGTTGGGTTGAATTTGTTGAAATGTTGTTGGAATTGAATGAGGGCCATTCGGCCATGGCTAGAAAGAAGGGGTACTATGTGGAAATTTTCAAATAACCAAGGGCAAAATAGTCATTTCACATGTAGGCATACATTGGGAATTTTACAGGAAGATCAGGGGCGTCTCCAAAAATAATAGAAAAGTATAAGGGTAAAATAGTAATTACCCATACATCGGGCATTTTATATGTTTTGATGTTTGAAGCTTAAAATAAATTATTGAAACAAATGTGTGGTTGATTTTATGATATGTGTGACGGATTGAACTTTGGTTGATCTATTTGAGCTTCATTGAGACTTGGTTTGATTTGTTATTGATTGAAATTGTTGGGTTGAATTTGTTGAAATGTTGTTGGAATTGAATGAGGGCCATTCGGCCATGGCTAGAAAGAAGGGGTACTATGTGGAAATTTTCAAATAACCAAGGGCAAAATAGTCATTTCACATGTAGGGATAAATTGGGAATTTTATAGGAAGATCAAGGGCATTTTCAGAAATAATGGAAAAGTATAAGGGTAAAATAGTAATTACCTATACATCGGGCATTTTATATGTTTTGATGTTTGAAGCTTAAAATAAATGATTGAAACAAATGTTTGGTTGATTTTATGATATGTGTGATGGATTGAACTTTGGTTGATGTATTTGAGCTTGATTGAGACATGGTTTGATTTGTTATTGATTGAAATTGTTGGGTTGAATTTGTTGAAATGTTGTTGGAATTGAATGAGGGCCATTCGGCCATGGCTAGAAACAAGGGGTACTATGTGAAAATTTTCAAATAACCAAGGGCAAAATAGTCATTTCACATGTAGGCATACATTGGGAATTTTACAGGAAGATCAGGGGCGTCTTCAAAAATAATAGAAAAGTATAAGGGTAAAATAGTAATTACCCATACATCGGGCATTTTATATGTTTTGATGTTTGAAGCTTAAAATAAATTATTGAAACAAATGTTTGGTTGATTTTATGATATGTGTGACGGATTGAACTTTTGTTGATCTATTTGAGCTTGATTGAGACTAGGTTTGATTTGTTATTGATTGAAATTGTTGGGTTGAATTTGTTGAAATGTTGTTGGAATTGAATGAGGGACATTCGGCCATGGCTAGAAAGAAGGGGTACTATGTGGAAATTTTCAAATAACCAAGGGCAAAATAGTCATTTCACATGTAGGGATACATTGGGAATTTTATAGGAAGGTCAAGGGCATTTTTGGAAATAATGGAAAAGTATAAGGGTAAAATAGTAATTACCCATACATCGGGCATTTTATATGTTTTGATGTTTGAAGCTTAAAATAAATGATTGAAACAAATGTTTGGTTGATTTTATGATATGTGTGACGGATTGAACTTTTCTTGATGTATTTGAGCTTGATTGAGACTTGGTTTGATTTGTTATTGATTGAAATTGTTGGGTTGAATTTGTTGAAATGTTGTTGGAATTGAATGAGGGCCATTCGGCCATGGCTAGAAAGAAGGGGTACTATGTGGAAATTTTCAAATAACCAAGGGCAAAATAGTCATTTCACATGTAGGGATACATTGGGAATTTTATAGGAAGATCAAGGGCATTTTTGGAAATAATAGAAAAGTATAAGGGTAAAATAGTAATTACCCATACATCGGGCATTTTATATGTTTTGATGTTTGAAGCTTAAAATAAATTATTGAAACAAATGTGTGGTTGATTTTATGATATGTGTGACGGATTGAACTTTGGTTGATCTATTTGAGCTTGATTGAGACTTGGTTTGATTTGTTATTGATTGAAATTGTTCGGTTGAATTTGTTGAAATGTTGTTGGAATTGAATGAGGGCCATTCGGCCATGGCTAGAAAGAAGGGGTACTATGTGGAAATTTTCAAATAACCAAGGGCAAAATAGTCATTTCACATGTAGGCATACATTGGGAATTTTACAGGAAGATCAGGGGCGTCTCCAAAAATAATAGAAAAGTATAAGGGTAAAATAGTAATTACCCATACATCGGGCATTTTATATGTTTTGATGTTTGAAGCTTAAAATAAATTATTGAAACAAATGTGTGGTTGATTTTATGATATGTGTGACGGATTGAACTTTGGTTGATCTATTTGAGCTTGATTGAGACTTGGTTTGATTTGTTATTGATTGAAATTGTTGGGTTGAATTTGTTGAAATGTTGTTGGAATTGAATGAGGGCCATTCGGCCATGGCTAGAAAGAAGGGGTACTATGTGGAAATTTTCAAATAACCAAGCGCAAAATAGTCATTTCACATGTAGGGATAAATTGGGAATTTTATAGGAAGATCAAGGGCATTTTCGGAAATAATGGAAAAGTATAAGGGTAAAATAGTAATTACCTATACATCGGGCATTTTATATGTTTTGATGTTTGAAGCTTAAAATAAATGATTGAAACAAATGTTTGGTTGATTTTATGATATGTGTGATGGATTGAACTTTGGTTGATGTATTTGAGCTTGATTGAGACTTGGTTTGATTTGTTATTGATTGAAATTGTTGGGTTGAATTTGTTGAAATGTTGTTGGAATTGAATGAGGGCCATTCGGCCATGGCTAGAAACAAGGGGTACTATGTGAAAATTTTCAAATAACCAAGGGCAAAATAGTCATTTCACATGTAGGCATACATTGGGAATTTTACAGGAAGATCAGGGGCGTCTTCAAAAATAATAGAAAAGTATAAGGGTAAAATAGTAATTACCCATACATCGGGCATTTTATATGTTTTGATGTTTGAAGCTTAAAATAAATTATTGAAACAAATGTTTGGTTGATTTTATGATATGTGTGACGGATTGAACTTTTGTTGATCTATTTGAGCTTGATTGAGACTAGGTTTGATTTGTTATTGATTGAAATTGTTGGGTTGAATTTGTTGAAATGTTGTTGGAATTGAATGAGGGACATTCGGCCATGGCTAGAAAGAAGGGGTACTATGTGGAAATTTTCAAATAACCAAGGGCAAAATAGTCATTTCACATGTAGGGATACATTGGGAATTTTATAGGAAGGTCAAGGGCATTTTTGGAAATAATGGAAAAGTATAAGTGTAAAATAGTAATTACCCATACATCGGGCATTTTATATGTTTTGATGTTTGAAGCTTAAAATAAATTATTGAAACAAATGTCTGGTTGATTTTATGATATGTGTGATGGATTGAACGTTGGTTGATATATTTGAGCTTGATTGAGACTTGGTTTGATTTGTTATTGACTAAAATTGTTGGGTTGAATTTGTTGAAATGTTGTTGGAATTGAATGAGGGCCATTCGGCCATGGCTAGAAACAAGGGGTACTATGTGGAAATTTTCAAATAACCAAGGGCAAAATAGTCATTTCACATGTAGGGATACATTGGGAATTTTATAGGAAGATCAAGGGCATTTTCGGAAATAATAGAAAAGTATAAGGGTAAAATAGTAATTACCCATACATCGGGCATTTTATATGCTTTGATGTTTGAAGCTTAAAATAAATGATTGAAACAAATGTTTGGTTGATTTTATGATATGTGTGACGGATTGAACTTTTGTTGATGTATTTGAGCTTGATTGAGACTTGGTTTGATTTCTTATTGATTGAAATTGTTGGGTTGAATTTGTTGAAATGTTGTTGGAATTGAATGAGGGTCATTCGGCCATGGCTAGAAAGAAGGGGTACTATGTGGAAATTTTCAAATAACCAAGGGCAAAATAGTCATTTCACATGTAGGGATAAATTGGGAATTTTATAGGAAGATCAAGGGCATTTTCGGAAATAATGGAAAAGTATAAGGGTAAAATAGTAATTACCCATACATCGGGTGTAATGTCGTGATTTTTTTCAAGTGTTTGATTGATAATACAAGAGGAAATTAAATTTAAAGCTATATTATGTATAAAAGAATTAATAAATAGATTGTGTTGTTATGTGCTATAATGTGTTGATAATATTTCATGTAAGGTCGGGCTTAGAAGGTAAGGTTGTTGTTAGGAATTTTACGTAAATTTCGTAAGTTGTAGAAGAAGAAAAAAAAATAAGAAAAGGGGGTACTTTTAGAGGAAATAGAGGTGTTACTAGCAAAATTTCATGCAAATCTCTTAAGTGAACGTGTCAAGCTTCCTGTTTCTTCCATTCTCCTTCATTCTTATCTTTCTTTTTCTATAAGTTTCCTTACCGTGAGTGAGAGAGCTATTTTCTACCTGAACTTGAAGATTTATTTCTTCTTTCCTAGAGAGTTCTTGGCTGATTTTAAGCTGGTAAGTCCAGTTCCTTCTTATTCTTGATTTCTGAGTAACTTATTCATCTCTTCCCAAGAACATGAGAAATAGGTCTTGGTTAGATTTTAAGAGATAAGAGAAATCTTGATTTTTGAGTTTACTTTGATATTGTTTTAGGTGTCTCCTAGTTGATTCTGTAACAAAACTTGAGGGCAGATCACTCGAGAACCTCAAAGTTATTCTCACTAGCTTTTTCTTCTTCACGGTTTGAGTCAAGAGCTGTAGGTAAGGGAAGCTTTAAACTTGTTTGACTGATCTGGTGGTGATATGTTTGGAATTCTGTTTCTGTTTGGATGCTTGAAAGATCTGTTATGATGATGTGATGATTTTTGTTCTCTTGATGTTTTGATGATTTGAGCTGAGTTGTTGTGATAATATGTTGTTGTGCTTTGGAATGATATTGTAAGTGTTGGAAAAATGGTTTCAAAATCTTTGAAACTTATGTTCGTAATGGGTTTTGAAAGATTCTGGACTCTGCAGAAGACCACTCGTCCAAAGAAAACCATCGTCCATCTATCTATACTACGACTAAAAACCAACGTCCAGTGAATACTAGAGTGTAGTAAAACCAGTGTCTAATGACCAGCGTCCAATGACCCAGTGTCTAGTGACCAGCGTCCAATGATTCAGTGTATAATGACCCGCGTCCAGTGGTGCCTTTTGTTCAGTAAAGTCTGACGTCCAACGATGGTGGTTGAGAAATTTTGAGGGTGTGTTTAACAGAGAATCAGAACCTAGTCTTGTTACGAACGAGGATGTTGGATCTGCCACCACTTTGGTTCTAGAACTATGTTAGGAAATTCACCCTTAGTGAAATTTAGTGTTGTGTTGTGAGTAAGGATTCGAGGTGTGAGAATGCCTTACTTGTGCTTATTGAACTGCTAGATGGGTTCATAAGCTTGATTTGAGAAACAAAAATGGTGAATTTATAACATAGAGGGAACGTGTGGCAATCAGAGTTGTGCATGATATTGCATGCGGGTAGGCACGTAAGTTGAGGGTGCTAGGTGGGCTCTCAACCTAGTGCTGGAGGATTTTGTGGTGGCCAATGGCGGGCATATAGAATAGACAAGTGGGCGAATTCCTAAAGATGGAAGGTTTTGCAAACCTGACAGAGGTAAGCCAATACCAACACTTGTCTATATCGGATTAAATTCACACTTCCTCCACATGGTGGCTCAAGGGACTCCCTGAATGGTCTAAGGCGAGACTAATGGTAGGGGATGGGGCCTATGGGGACCGCCCGAAAGTTGTTGAAATCTCCATGGAGTCGAGTCAGCATAATGTTGCATGATGATATTGATGTATGGAATGATACCTGAAGTGAACTGAATGTTTATTGTGAATGATGTTGTTTGAAATTGTGTATATTATATCATTCTTTTTATAAGTAAGCTTACCCTTGCAAGTTTTGTTTGTATTGTTTTACTGCAATGATCGTGTGGTTAACACGGGAGCAGGTAGCAGTGATGGTGCTGGCTCTCGTGCCAGTCACGACTGAAGATTGGACGATTCTCCTGCTATGTTGATTGGACGATCCTAAGATTGGACGATCCTCCTGTTTTGTTAATTTTGTTCTAGTATATATGTACAGATTAGGGGGACCAACTTAGGATTTTGTATAAATATTAAGATTAGTGTGAACGTTCTCTACAAGGGGATCTTTCTTCTGATGTTATATGTATCCTCGTATTTTAAGGTGTAAATCAGTATATTATGTTTGGACGATGCAGTGATGAACGTTTTATGTAGGTACATATGTATGTATTTTAAATGTGAAAAATTTATACGTTCTTTCACATGATAATAATTAAATAGAGAGTTTAGTATAACATATCTGTAACGAAGTTGGGTCGTTACATCGGGCATTTTATATGTTTTGATGTTTGAAGCTTAAAATAAATTATTGAAACAAATGTGTGGTTGATTTTATGATATGTGTGACGGATTGAACTTTGGTTGATCTATTTGAGCTTGATTGAGACTTGGTTTGATTTGTTATTGATTGAAATTGTTGGGATCAATTTGTTGAAATGTTGTTGGAATTGAATGACGGCCATTCGGCCATGGCTAGAAAGAAGGGGTACTATGTGGAAATTTTCAAATAACCAAGGGCAAAATAGTCATTTCACATGTAGGGATAAATATGGAATTTTATAGGAAGATCAAGGGCATTTTCGGAAATAATGGAAAAGTATAAGGGTAAAATAGTAATTACCCATACATCGGGCATTTTATATGTTTTGATGTTTGAAGCTTAAAATAAATTATTGAAACAAATGTGTGGTTGATTTTATGATATGTGTGACGGATTGAACTTTGGTTGATCTATTGGAGCTTGATTGAGACTTGGTATGATTTGTTATTGATTGAAATTGTTGGGTTGAATTTGTTGAAATGTTGTTGGAATTGAATGACGGCCATTCGGCCATGGCTAGAAAGAAGGGGTACTATGTGGAAATTTTCAAATAACCAAGGGCAAAATAGTCATTTCACATGTAGGGATACATTCGGAATTTTATAGGAAGATCAAGGGCATTTTCGGAAATAATAGAAAGTATAAGGGTAAAATAGTAATTACCTATACATCGGGCATTTTATATGTTTTGATGTTTGAAGCTTAAAATAAATGATTGAAACAAATGTTTGGTTGATTTTATGATATGTGTGATGGATTGAACTTTGGTTGATGTATTTGAGCTTGATTGAGACTTGGTTTGATTTGTTATTGATTGAAATTGTTGGGTTGAATTTGTTGAAATGTTGTTGGAATTGAATGAGGGCCATTCGGCCATGGCTAGAAAGAAGGGGTACTATGTGGAAATTTTCAAATAACCAAGGGCAAAATAGTCATTTCACATGTAGGCATACATTGGGAATTTTACAGGAAGATCAGGGGCGTCTTCAAAAATAATAGAAAAGTATAAGGGTAAAATAGTAATTACCCATACATCGGGCATTTTATATGTTTTGATGTTTGAAGCTTAAAATAAATTATTGAAACAAATGTTTGGTTGATTTTATGATATGTGTGGCGGATTGAACTTTGGTTGATCTATTTGAGCTTGATTGAGACTTGGTTTGATTTGTTATTGATTGAAATTGTTGGGTTGAATTTGTTGAAATGTTGTTGGAATTGAATGAGGGCCATTCGGCCATGGCTAGAAAGAAGGGGTACTATGTGGAAATTTTCAAATAACCAAGGGCAAAGTAGTCATTTCAAATGTAGGGATACATTGGGAATTTTATAGGAAGATCAAAGGCATTTTTGGAAATAATAGAAAAGTATAAGGGTAAAATAGTAATTACCCATACATCGGGCATTTTATATGTTTTGATGTTTGAAGCTTAAAATAAATGATTGAAACAAATGTTTGGTTGATTTTATGATATGTGTGACGGATTGAACTTTTGTTGATGTATTTGAGCTTGATTGAGACTTGGTTTGATTTCTTATTGATTGAAATTGTTGGGTTGAATTTGTTGAAATGTTGTTGGAATTGAATGAGGGCCATTCGGCCATGGCTAGAAACAAGGGGTACTATGTGGAAATTTTCAAATAACCAAGGGCAAAATAGTCATTTCACATGTAGGCATACATTGGGAATTTTACAGGAAGATCAGGGGCGTCTTCAAAAATAATAGAAAAGTATAAGGGTAAAATAGTAATTACCCATACATCGGGCATTTTATATGTTTTGATGTTTGAAGCTTAAAATAAATTATTGAAACAAATGTTTGGTTGATTTTATGATATGTGTGATGGATTGAACTTTGGTTGATGTATTTGAGCTTGATTGAGACTTGGTTTGATTTGTTATTGATTGAAATTGTTGGGTTGAATTTGTTGAAATGTTGTTGGAATTGAATGAGGGCCATTCGGCCATGGCTAGAAAGAAGGGGTACTATGTGGAAATTTTCAAATAACCAAGGGCAAAATAGTCATTTCACATGTAGGGATACATTGGGAATTTTATAGGAAGATCAAGGGCATTTTTGGAAATAATAGAAAAGTATAAGGGTAAAATAGTAATTACCCATACATCGGACATTTTATATGTTTTGATGTTTGAAGCTTAAAATAAATTATTGAAACAAATGTCTGGTTGATTTTATGATATGTGTGACGGATTGAACTTTTGTTGATGTATTTGAGCTTGATTGAGACTTGGTTTAATTTCTTATTCAATGAAATTGTTGGGTTGAATTTGTTGAAATGTTGTTGGAATTGAATGAGGGTCATTCGGCCATGGCTAGAAAGAAGGGGTACTATGTGGAAATTTTCAAATAACCAAGGGCAAAATAGTCATTTCACATGTAGGGATAAATTGGGAATTTTATAGGAAGATCAAGGGCATTTTCGAAAATAATGGAAAAGTATAAGGGTAAAATAGTAATTACCCATACATCGGGCATTTATATGTTTTGATGTTTGAAGCTTAAAATAAATTGTTGAAACAAATGTGTGGTTGATTTTATGATATGTGTGACGGATTGAACTTTGGTTGATCTATTTGAGCTTGATTGAGACTTGGTTTGATTTGTTATTGATTGAAATTGTTGGGTTGAATTTGTTGAAATGTTGTTGGAATTGAATGACGGCCATTCGGCCATGGCTAGAAAGAAGGGGTACTATGTGGAAATTTTCAAATAACCAAGGGCAAAATAGTCATTTCACATGTAGGGATACATTGGGAATTTTATAGGAAGATCAAGAGCATTTTCGGAAATAATAGAAAGTATAAGGGTAAAATAGTAATTACCTATACATCGGGTATTTTATATGTTTTGATGTTTGAAGCTTAAAATAAATGATTGAAACAAATGTTTGGTTGATTTTATGATTTGTGTGATGGATTGAACTTTGGTTGATGTATTTGAGCTTGATTGAGACTTGGTTTGATTTGTTATTGATTGAAATTGTTGGGTTGAATTTGTTGAAATGTTGTTGGAATTGAATGAGGGCCATTCGGCCATGGCTAGAAACAAGGGGTACTATGTGGAAATTTTCAAATAACCAAGGGCAAAATAGTCATTTCACATGTAGGCATACATTGGGAATTTTACAGGAAGATCAGGGGCGTCTTCAAAAATAATAGAAAAGTATAAGGGTAAAATAGTAATTACCCATACATCGGGCATTTTATATGTTTTGATGTTTGAAGCTTAAAATAAATTATTGAAACAAATGTTTGGTTGATTTTATGATATGTGTGACGGATTGAACTTTTGTTGATCTATTTGAGCTTGATTGAGACAAGGTTTGATTTGTTATTGATTGAAATTGTTGGGTTGAATTTGTTGAAATGTTGTTGGAATTGAATGAGGGCCATTCGGCCAAGGCTAGAAAGAAGGGGTACTATGTGGAAATTTTCAAATAACCAAGGGCAAAATAGTCATTTCACAGGTAGGGATAAATTGGGAATTTTATAGGAAGATCAAGGGCATTTTCGAAAATAATGGAAAAGTATAAGGGTAAAATAGTAATTACCCATATATCGGGAATTTTATATGCTTTGATGTTTGAAGCTTAAAATAAATGATTGAAACAAATGTTTGGTTGATTTTATGATATGTGTGACGGATTGAACTTTTGTTGATGTATTTGAGCTTGATTGAGACTTGGTTTGATTTCTTATTGATAGAAATTGTTCGGTTGAATTTGTTGAAATGTTGTTGGAATTGAATGAGGGTCATTCGGCCATGGCTAGAAAGAAGGGGTACTATGTGGAAATTTTCAAATAACCAAGGGCAAAATAGTCATTTTGTAACACCCCGAAAATTAAAACCCAATAAGTATGAAAGTGAGAGATTTAATTAGAAATTTTCTTGTTGGAGAGAATTGTAACACTGTGATTTTTTGTAACGTATATTAAGTGTTTGATAAATACCGTAAAAGGAAATTAAATTAATTCATAGTGTTATTGTGAGATTTTTGGGACTTTTACGTAAGTTCCGTAAGTTGTAAAAAAAAAAAATAATAAGAGAAGAGGGGGTGTCCTTAGAGGAAGGGTGGCTACAAATAGCAAAATTGTAAAACTTTCCCAAATAAGAGACGTGAACTGCTTCTTTTCCCCGCATTCTTCATTCTTCCTCGCGAGAAACCTGCTGCTCTCTCTCCTTCTCTCTAAATATTATCTTCTCTCTAATATTTGAGCTTCCAAATCAAAGTTTCTACCGATTAATCTTGGATATATCATCGAGGGAGACTAGAGCTTCAAAACCAACCGATTGGATTTCGATTTTATCGAGGTATGTAGGGGTTTCTTTTTTTTTTCCTAAGTTATTTCCTTGTTTTCTTGTTAAATATGGATTGTGGCTGTTGTTGATGGTCTGTAAATAATTTTGAAAACCCGAAATAAGCTACTTGAGATTTGGGTCCTGTGACTGTGTGGATTTTTCGTCTCGGTTTTAGTGCAGGTTTTTGAGGATGTAAATACATTTTCTTATGTTTTGATGCCTCTGGATATCATGGTATTTTTTTCAGATTTTTTTGAGCACTGTAACTATTTTTACCGGAATTATTTTTAAAAACTGTTGATTCTGAGAATGGGACTGTTTTGATTTTTACAAGAATTTTGGGACATGATTTTGGAAAACTGGAACCATGAGTTCATTTTATGCATCATGAGGGTAATCTCTGAATTTTTGTAAGGTCAGAAAAGCCTGGGAAGTATTTTTAGTGATTTAATGTTGGAAAAACCGAAAAGCTGGACAGTAGAGAAATTAAATGTAGAAAATTACTTTTTGTGAGAATTTGGTCTTGAGAAAATTTAGTAATACTGTTTTGACCATGTGGAATATCCATGGATTTTCTCAGAATTTTGTAAGTACCTTTTGTAATTAATTACATTTTCTTATTGAAAACTGTGTTCTGGAGAAATAATGATTTGGAAATTCAAAAAAGGTATTTTTGGTGGATTTTTGGTACTGAGGAAATTATATGTGATGGTCCACATGTTGGAGATATTATCTGTAAAATTTCACATAAAACGAATTTGATATGCTATTTTCTAAAAATATGGAATTGTGTTTGACAGAGTATGTCCAGCCACTGTTTTTAATTCAAAAATAATATTTGTGGGTTGAATTTTCGTGAGATAAATTTATATGATGAAATATGAATGATGTATAGTTTCTCTGTAAAATCTCATGAAATTTCAAATTGATATGATGCATCAAATAATTTTTGGTGTGTGTGTACAGCTCTATGTGTCCACATGAAATTTAATTATATTAATTGTGTATTTGGTTTTAATGTCTTTAATTGTACTTGTTAAGGAATAATTTCACCTAAAAAGGGAAGTTTCCATAGAAATATGAATGCAATGATTTGTGATGGATTGAGTTTGAGTTATTGGATTATTGGTTATTAATGATTGTTCTGTTATTAACTGTGAATTGGAGACCGGGAGGAATGTGATCCTCGGGCAAAGAGTGCTGGAAATTGTTGTGCATGTGAATTGCTTGTATCAGTGAGATCTTATATTCAGAGAGAAATATTTGGGAGAAAAATCCAAAAATTTAAAGAAGACAAAGGAGAAAAGGAGAAAAAGGATTCAAGGTAAGGGAAGCTTCCTTGTGGTTTATATTTTCAGTTTAAGTGTGGTTGAGAGTTAGGGGGCTCAATCACATATAGCATGCCTGCCCCTTTTGCTGTTTATGTTGAGTTGATTGGTGGTTGAATTTAAAATTGATGAAAAATGGGTATTTGATTCTCCTGGCAGTGGCTGTGTGAGTGTGTATGGACTGATTGTTTTTGTTTTTGATTCTCTAAATTACTTGGAAAGGCTCCTAAAACAAAGGAGACCATGCCCAAATTTTCTTGAAATTATTTGATAAGCTTTGCATGTGAAAATCAAACCACAAAACAAAGTGGCAGTGGCTGTTAGGTTCGTCTGGCCATTGGAGATGGCGGGTACTGAGATGCCGTATCTAAGAATGTAAGGATCATGGCATTTAATTTCATTTTAGACCATTTGGAATGTAGAAAAACATGTTGTTAGGTTTAGATTCAAGATTTGATCAAGAGCCATAAAAAGATTAAATTGATTTATATAATTGATATTAGAAGCTTGAAATAATTGTTTGGAATCATGTTTGATTGATTGGATGATGTGTTTTGATGGATTGAAATTGATTGGTTGGTTTATTGTTGGATTGAAATTGCTTGATTTGGCTTGATTGTGTTGTGAATGATGTTGGAAATTGTTGAATGTTTATATTTTTGTAGGTGATTGTTTAAAATTACTTATTTAATTGTGATTATTAACATATTGCATATGCATGAGTCTTTTTGGGGGTTTTACAAAGATTCAAGTGAAAAATAATTGATGTTGGCTAACCGGGACTGCGGTAGCCATGAAAAGAAAGAAAAGAAAAGAAAAGAAAAGAAAGAAAAGAAAGATTAAATGTTGACTAACCGAGACTGCGGTAGTCATGAGAAACAAGTTGATATATGAGAAATGATTTAGTTGACTAACCGGGACTGCGGTAGTCATGTGAAATGAAAATGATTGAGAAATGATTTTGTTGACTAACCGGGACTGCGGTAGTCATGTGAAAGGAATATGATTTGAGAATTGAATCTTTGGGGTGAGCAGAATAAGTTAGACAGGGCTGTATAGTCTGTGATTATATAGTCTGTGGGGTGAAGGATATTGGCAATTCCACATGTGGCTGGAAACTGGACTGAGTTGCGGTCGTGGTGGCCTTCCGGGTATCCTGATCTCCTAATTCTGTCTAGTTTATTCGCGTTTAGTAGGGGCTGATAGCTGAATTGCAGTACGTAATGGTAGGCCAGTTTCTTACTAAACACTCAAAGGGGAAGTCTCCATGGAGCAGGGTCAAAATGATTTTGAGTCAAAACTGCATTTGCATAAATCATACTGCAATTGTTTTAATTGTGTGACTTATGATGTTATGACTCATTGTGATTAGTGGTGATGGTGTATGTGGTTGATCTTGTTGATGATTCATGTTATAAATATGTTTATGAACTAAGTTTTGTATAACATTTTCAGTTATTATATATAGTATTTTGAAGTATACAAAATCTAGTTTTTCGTCCTTTTCCTTAATAATTGGAAATTCACTTATTTTCTTATATGTATAGTTTTGTTTGGTAAGCTTACCCTTGCAATGTTTGCACGTGTGGTTCGTGCCTGTGATGATCTCGGACATCGTGTTCGGGGGAGCAGATGGTTTTTAGGTGGATCTTTCTCTTGGAGAGTTTGTGGATAGAGCATACGAGGGATTGAAGACATTATCATTTCTTTCCATTTCTTTGTTTGGTCTTATGTATAAAATGAACCAGTTAGGGGTATTATGTATTTATCATGTGAAAAGATGTATGTACACATAGTTTTATTTAGTTAAGTTTTGTATAAGAGATATTTATAAATTAAGCTTTAAATTTTATCTGTCAGTTTTGGGAATCGCGGAAAAAAAAAATTATCCAATATTTTATCAATAAACTAATTAGAGAGTTTTTAAAATTTAATGAAATAAAATCTTTAGTATAACAAATCTGTAACGAAGACGGGTCGTTACAATAATGGTATCAGAGCAGTTCGTCCTACCAAGACTGGGGTGTGGACTTAACCATTGTTTGTGCTGTGTGTGATTGGTTTGGCTGTCGCTTAATGACAGTATTGATGAATTGTTTGATGTTGTGTGATTCCACATTGACTATTCTTTAATAGCAATGTAGGATGAATTGATTGAGCTGCTTGCTTTTGCACCGACTGTTGTTTAATAGTGGTGAAAGAAACATTGTATGCTATATGTTGTGTAATCTTACTCCTACTATGTGTGGGTGGTGGTGTAAGATATGAAGTTGTTTGTAACAGCGTAATCTTGCATTAACTACTGTGGTGGCAATGTATGATTAGTTAGATTATAGGCATGTGAGATTGTTGATGCAATGTCGTTAAAAGGAAATGCCGACATCTTAAGGATGTGTAATAGTCCATAGAATTGCCAATAGAATTGAGATTAGTTAGACATCAAAAAAAAAAAAAAAACTAAGGGACAAGGTTATTTCTCTAGACTGTGCTTTGCCTTAAGGAATCCTTAAGACCTTGGCATCTATAGTGGGATAATGGATTGAGTGTGATAGAGAAGTCTATGCATTATGCATGAGTTGTCCCTCTTGTTATCAAGTTGTTTTGACTTCTTATGAGTAAATGCCTTATGCATTCTATTCTCTTCCAAGTTGTATAGTGATGTTGGATATTTTATTTTATCATTGCTCTTCTTGTAAGAATGAGTCGATTGGACATGTTTCAAGTAGTCTACTTTTGAGTAGCCTACTATTCATGTAAATGAAATATCTCAATTCTTAGAAGGGTCATTCATTTCGTATGAATGATGCATTGCACATGATGTTTCTTTTAATCATGTGGTAACCTGAGCTTCTTTCAGTGTCTATGTTTCCAGTGGAAATAAATTTATTGATCGTGTTCTGAGAAATTATATCAATGGTGATTGAGTTGTCTTTAATCCCATTGAGAGTCATTTACTTCATGGGGATGTGTTGTTCTCAAGTCTTATGAGTCTTTTGATCCACATGGAGGAGTTGCTTCTTCTATCTTTCTTGCATTCGAGCAAGATGGAAACTTTCAAGGAAGAAATGATTCGTGATAGAGTTGTGAGATGCGCACTCAGGACTCTGTCGAGATGACTTTCCCTCCTATTACTAAATTTCTTGAAATATTGTCTAAGTTGTGTTGTTGTCCTTGTTCTTCATGTTCTGAGAGTATGAGTTCGTATCCTTGAGGTGGTTGGGAAAGAAGGTCCAAAACTCCGAGTTTGTAGAATCAGAGTACGTAGCGGAAGCGTAGTGTGTAAGCACGATGGTCCTTGATGATTAGGTCATGATTTAGTGGGTGAAATAAGGTACAAATGCTAGAATAGTAGCAGAGTGTTTAAGATGGGGAGGTAAGTGATTGCAAAGTTTGAAAGTGTGATTTGGATGTTAAAAGTCGAATTCAATAAGTGATTAAATTGGTGATAGTAGATTGGAATGGTTTGAGACAATTTAGAAATCATCCAAATGGTGATTTGGTTGGAATTATGATAATAGGATGTAGCTGTAAGTTAGAGACTTAAATCATATTTAGAATGCCTTCTATGAAGAGAAAAATGTGAAAAAAATTATAGGAAAAGTCTTTGGTAGTGTTTAGACATAGAAAGTTGAGGTCTAGACATGTATGAAGGGTGTTGGAAGAGTCGTTGAGCTAAGAATTATAGTCATTATTCAAAAACAAAGTAGCAAGTAACCCATCTAGATGAACTTAGTAAGTATAGTTTAAATACTTAGCCAAAATCACTAGATTTACCTTAACAAGTGCTTAGGTAAGCCTATAATTGGAGTAGAACATCAATATCCTTAATCCATAGCTAAGCATTGTGTTTTAGTATCATACCATGCTCAAAATAGTGAGTTTAAACTATCAAAACCAAAACAAAATGATAAGAGTCAAAATTGCACATTTTAGGTACCTTAGAAATGACCCGAAATGGTAAAAAGGCCAATTTTGGCACTGCATAACTCCTTGTATAGGATGATTTTCGGAACGAAACCTTTTTCCACAATTTTGTATTACCAAAGTCTAGTTCTCCACAAAATTTCATAGCCATTGGACTTATGTAGCTCATTTTGGATCCCTAGGTTCATTTTGACCCAAAACTAGTTCCTTAAGTGACTCGAAATGCCTAGATTTTGATCCGACATGAATTTTGAGGTGAGACCAATTCCTACAATCCTATTTTTAGGTTTATAAAATCTGTTTTTGGGATTTACAAAGTTTCTCCCTATGGATTTTGAATTCACCTTTGAAAACCATCTCTTTTCTAAGCCGTTTTTGACCTGAAAATTGAAACGTACGCCATTTTCAACCCGTTCGAGCTTTTAGAGTGAAACCAAAGCCCACAACCTTGTTTTAGTACCCTCTAAATCTGTTTTGAGGTCCCACATGAGTTTAAGCATTATACAATGAATTTGGTAGAAAAATCCGTTTTCTAGAAACATGCATTTTGCAAACTTATAATGTGCGCCATTTCCAAACCGCTTTGAGTTTTTGAGTCAAACCAAAGCCATTAGGTCACATTAAATGCATATTAAATCTGTTTTCAAGTCCCAAAGGATTTCAAGTTCTTTAGTTCAATTGGCGTAGAAAACCGTTTTCTACAATTCCTTAAAATCGCAAACTTAAAATGCGCGTAGTTTTCAAACCGTAACTCCGACTTGGATGAAACCAGAACTCACAATCTTGTTTTTAAGTTAACTTAATCTGTTTTTGGATTTTAAAATGAAAGGATCACTGTATGATAAGATTGCTTCCCAAAATCACCTCTTAGAAAGCTCAATTCAAGAGAAATCCTTAGGTGAAAGACTTGTTCTTGACCTAGAGACCTACCTAGTAGTTTGCCTACAACTTGTATAGGATACATTAACTTTAAATCTTCAATGTTGAGTAGACAAAGAGGATTATGGCCCTAGTTTAATTTAACCTTATGTTTTGTGAATTTCAGGGACGAAATTCCTAAAAGGAGGGGAGTATTGTAACACCCCGAAAATTAAAACCCAATAAGTATGAAAGTGAGAGATTTAATTAGAAATTTTCTTGTTGGAGAGAATTGTAACACTGTGATTTTTTGTAACGTATATTAAGTGTTTGATAAATACCGTAAAAGGAAATTAAATTAATTCATAGTGTTATTGTGAGATTTTTGGGACTTTTACGTAAGTTCCGTAAGTTGTAAAAAAAAAAAATAATAAGAGAAGAGGGGGTGTCCTTAGAGGAAGGGTGGCTACAAATAGCAAAATTGTAAAACTTTCCCAAATAAGAGACGTGAACTGCTTCTTTTCCCCGCATTCTTCATTCTTCCTCGCGAGAAACCTGCTGCTCTCTCTCCTTCTCTCTAAATATTATCTTCTCTCTAATATTTGAGCTTCCAAATCAAAGTTTCTACCGATTAATCTTGGATATATCATCGAGGGAGACTAGAGCTTCAAAACCAACCGATTGGATTTCGATTTTATCGAGGTATGTAGGGGTTTCTTTTTTTTTTCCTAAGTTATTTCCTTGTTTTCTTGTTAAATATGGATTGTGGCTGTTGTTGATGGTCTGTAAATAATTTTGAAAACCCGAAATAAGCTACTTAAGATTTGGGTCCTATGACTGTGTGGATTTTTCGTCTCGGTTTTAGTGCAGGTTTTTGAGGATGTAAATACATTTTCTTATGTTTTGATGCCTCTGGATATCATGGTATTTTTTTCAGATTTTTTTGAGCACTGTAACTATTTTTACCGGAATTATTTTTAAAAACTGTTGATTCTGAGAATGGGACTGTTTTGATTTTTACAAGAATTTTGGGACATGATTTTGGAAAACTGGAACCATGAGTTCATTTTATGCATCATGAGGGTAATCTCTGAATTTTTGTAAGGTCAGAAAAGCCTGGGAAGTATTTTTAGTGATTTAATGTTGGAAAAACCGAAAAGCTGGACAGTAGAGAAATTAAATGTAGAAAATTACTTTTTGTGAGAATTTGGTCTTGAGAAAATTTAGTAATACTGTTTTGACCATGTGGAATATCCATGGATTTTCTCAGAATTTTGTAAGTACCTTTTGTAATTAATTACATTTTCTTATTGAAAACTGTGTTCTGGAGAAATAATGATTTGGAAATTCAAAAAAGGTATTTTTGGTGGATTTTTGGTACTGAGGAAATTATATGTGATGGTCCACATGTTGGAGATATTATCTGTAAAATTTCACATAAAACGAATTTGATATGCTATTTTCTAAAAATATGGAATTGTGTTTGACAGAGTATGTCCAGCCACTGTTTTTAATTCAAAAATAATATTTGTGGGTTGAATTTTCGTGAGATAAATTTATATGATGAAATATGAATGATGTATAGTTTCTCTGTAAAATCTCATGAAATTTCAAATTGATATGATGCATCAAATAATTTTTGGTGTGTGTGTACAGCTCTATGTGTCCACATGAAATTTAATTATATTAATTGTGTATTTGGTTTTAATGTCTTTAATTGTACTTGTTAAGGAATAATTTCACCTAAAAAGGGAAGTTTCCATAGAAATATGAATGCAATGATTTGTGATGGATTGAGTTTGAGTTATTGGATTATTGGTTATTAATGATTGTTCTGTTATTAACTGTGAATTGGAGACCGGGAGGAATGTGATCCTCGGGCAAAGAGTGCTGGAAATTGTTGTGCATGTGAATTGCTTGTATCAGTGAGATCTTATATTCAGAGAGAAATATTTGGGAGAAAAATCCAAAAATTTAAAGAAGACAAAGGAGAAAAGGAGAAAAAGGATTCAAGGTAAGGGAAGCTTCCTTGTGGTTTATATTTTCAGTTTAAGTGTGGTTGAGAGTTAGGGGGCTCAATCACATATAGCATGCCTGCCCCTTTTGCTGTTTATGTTGAGTTGATTGGTGGTTGAATTTAAAATTGATGAAAAATGGGTATTTGATTCTCCTGGCAGTGGCTGTGTGAGTGTGTATGGACTGATTGTTTTTGTTTTTGATTCTCTAAATTACTTGGAAAGGCTCCTAAAACAAAGGAGACCATGCCCAAATTTTCTTGAAATTATTTGATAAGCTTTGCATGTGAAAATCAAACCACAAAACAAAGTGGCAGTGGCTGTTAGGTTCGTCTGGCCATTGGAGATGGCGGGTACTGAGATGCCGTATCTAAGAATGTAAGGATCATGGCATTTAATTTCATTTTAGACCATTTGGAATGTAGAAAAACATGTTGTTAGGTTTAGATTCAAGATTTGATCAAGAGCCATAAAAAGATTAAATTGATTTATATAATTGATATTAGAAGCTTGAAATAATTGTTTGGAATCATGTTTGATTGATTGGATGATGTGTTTTGATGGATTGAAATTGATTGGTTGGTTTATTGTTGGATTGAAATTGCTTGATTTGGCTTGATTGTGTTGTGAATGATGTTGGAAATTGTTGAATGTTTATATTTTTGTAGGTGATTGTTTAAAATTACTTATTTAATTGTGATTATTAACATATTGCATATGCATGAGTCTTTTTGGGGGTTTTACAAAGATTCAAGTGAAAAATAATTGATGTTGGCTAACCGGGACTGCGGTAGCCATGAAAAGAAAGAAAAGAAAAGAAAAGAAAAGAAAGAAAAGAAAGATTAAATGTTGACTAACCGAGACTGCGGTAGTCATGAGAAACAAGTTGATATATGAGAAATGATTTAGTTGACTAACCGGGACTGCGGTAGTCATGTGAAATGAAAATGATTGAGAAATGATTTTGTTGACTAACCGGGACTGCGGTAGTCATGTGAAAGGAATATGATTTGAGAATTGAATCTTTGGGGTGAGCAGAATAAGTTAGACAGGGCTGTATAGTCTGTGATTATATAGTCTGTGGGGTGAAGGATATTGGCAATTCCACATGTGGCTGGAAACTGGACTGAGTTGCGGTCGTGGTGGCCTTCCGGGTATCCTGATCTCCTAATTCTGTCTAGTTTATTCGCGTTTAGTAGGGGCTGATAGCTGAATTGCAGTACGTAATGGTAGGCCAGTTTCTTACTAAACACTCAAAGGGGAAGTCTCCATGGAGCAGGGTCAAAATGATTTTGAGTCAAAACTGCATTTGCATAAATCATACTGCAATTGTTTTAATTGTGTGACTTATGATGTTATGACTCATTGTGATTAGTGGTGATGGTGTATGTGGTTGATCTTGTTGATGATTCATGTTATAAATATGTTTATGAACTAAGTTTTGTATAACATTTTCAGTTATTATATATAGTATTTTGAAGTATACAAAATCTAGTTTTTCGTCCTTTTCCTTAATAATTGGAAATTCACTTATTTTCTTATATGTATAGTTTTGTTTGGTAAGCTTACCCTTGCAATGTTTGCACGTGTGGTTCGTGCCTGTGATGATCTCGGACATCGTGTTCGGGGGAGCAGATGGTTTTTAGGTGGATCTTTCTCTTGGAGAGTTTGTGGATAGAGCATACGAGGGATTGAAGACATTATCATTTCTTTCCATTTCTTTGTTTGGTCTTATGTATAAAATGAACCAGTTAGGGGTATTATGTATTTATCATGTGAAAAGATGTATGTACACATAGTTTTATTTAGTTAAGTTTTGTATAAGAGATATTTATAAATTAAGCTTTAAATTTTATCTGTCAGTTTTGGGAATCGCGGAAAAAAAAAATTATCCAATATTTTATCAATAAACTAATTAGAGAGTTTTTAAAATTTAATGAAATAAAATCTTTAGTATAACAAATCTGTAACGAAGACGGGTCGTTACACATTTCACATGTAGGGATAAATTGGGAATTTTATAGGAAGATGAAGGACATTTTCGGAAATAATAGAAAAGTATAAGGGTAAAATAGTAATTACCCATACATCGGGCATTTTATATGTTTTGATGTTTGAAGCTTAAAATAAATTATTGAAACAAATGTCTGCTTGATTTTATGATATGTGTGATGGATTGAACGTTGGTTGATATATTTGAGCTTGATTGAGACTTGGTTTGATTTGTTATTGACTGAAATTGTTGGGTTGAATTTGTTGAAATGTTGTTGGAATTGAATGAGGGCCATTCGGCCATGGCTAGAAACAAGGGGTACTATGTGGAAATATTCAAATAACCAAGGGCAAAATAGTCATTTCACATGTAGGGTTACATTGGGAATTTTGTAGGAAGATCAAGGGCATTTTCGAAAATAATGGAAAAGTATAAGGGTAAAATAGTAATTACCCATACATCGGGCATTTTATATGTTTTGATGTTTGAAGCTTAAAATAAATTATTGAAACAAATGTCTGGTTGATTTTATGATATGTGTGATGGATTGAACGTTGGTTGATATATTTGAGCTTGATTGAGACTTGGTTTGATTTGTTATTGACTGAAATTGTTGGGTTGAATTTGTTGAAATGTTGTTGGAATTGAATGAGGGTCATTCGGCCATGGCTAGAAAGAAGGGGTACTATGTGGAAAATTTCAAATAACCAAGGGCAAAATAGTCATTTCACATGTAGGGATAAATTGGGAATTTTATAGGAAGATCAAGGGCATTTTCGAAAATAATGGAAAAGTATAAGGGTAAAATAGTAATTACCCATACATCGGGCATTTATATGTTTTGATGTTTGAAGCTTAAAATAAATTGTTGAAACAAATGTGTGGTTGATTTTATGATATGTGTGACGGATTGAACTTTGGTTGATCTATTTGAGCTTGATTGAGACTTGGTTTGATTTGTTATTGATTGAAATTGTTGGGTTGAATTTGTTGAAATGTTGTTGGAATTGAATGACGGCCATTCGGCCATGGCTAGAAAGAAGGGGTACTATGTGGAAATTTTCAAATAACCAAGGGCAAAATAGTCATTTCACATGTAGGGATACATTGGGAATTTTATAGGAAGATCAAGGGCATTTTCAGAAATAATAGAAAGTATAAGGGTAAAATAGTAATTACCTATACATCGGGTATTTTATATGTTTTGATGTTTGAAGCTTAAAATAAATGATTGAAACAAATGTTTGGTTGATTTTATGATTTGTGTGATGGATTGAACTTTGGTTGATGTATTTGAGCTTGATTGAGACTTGGTTTGATTTGTTATTGATTGAAATTGTTGGGTTGAATTTGTTGAAATGTTGTTGGAATTGAATGAGGGCCATTCGGCCATGGCTAGAAACAAGGGGTACTATGTGGAAATTTTCAAATAACCAAGGGCAAAATAGTCATTTCACATGTAGGCATACATTGGGAATTTTACAGGAAGATCAGGGGCGTCTTCAAAAATAATAGAAAAGTATAAGGGTAAAATAGTAATTACCCATACATCGGGCATTTTATATGTTTTGATGTTTGAAGCTTAAAATAAATTATTGAAACAAATGTTTGGTTGATTTTATGATATGTGTGACGGATTGAACTTTTGTTGATCTATTTGAGCTTGATTGAGACTAGGTTTGATTTGTTATTGATTGAAATTGTTGGGTTGAATTTGTTGAAATGTTGTTGGAATTGAATGAGGGCCATTCGGCCAAGGCTAGAAAGAAGGGGTACTATGTGGAAATTTTCAAATAACCAAGGGCAAAATAGTCATTTCACATGTAGGGATAAATTGGGAATTTTATAGGAAGATCAAGGGCATTTTCGAAAATAATGGAAAAGTATAAGGGTAAAATAGTAATTACCCATATATCGGGCATTTTATATGCTTTGATGTTTGAAGCTTAAAATAAATGATTGAAACAAATGTTTGGTTGATTTTATGATATGTGTGACGGATTGAACTTTTGTTGATGTATTTGAGCTTGATTGAGACTTGGTTTGATTTCTTATTGATAGAAATTGTTCGGTTGAATTTGTTGAAATGTTGTTGGAATTGAATGAGGGTCATTCGGCCATGGCTAGAAAGAAGGGGTACTATGTGGAAATTTTCAAATAACCAAGGGCAAAATAGTCATTTCACATGTAGGGATAAATTGGGAATTTTATAGGAAGATCAAGGACATTTTCGGAAATAATAGAAAAGTATAAGGGTAAAATAGTAATTACCCATACATCGGGCATTTTATATGTTTTGTGTAACACCCTTAATTCGAGGTTTACGAAAATATACATTGATTAATTATTTAATTCTTAATGTGTGAGTTAACTATGTGACTTTGTGAAAAACTCTTAGTTGAAAAGAACTCACATAGTTAAAAATTGCGGAAAATTTAAAACTTTTGATTTGCAGTTTAAAGTCTCAGTTTGATTAAGAAAAGGTTAAATTCCAAATCACGCAAATCATAATTCGTTCCTTCACAGAAATTATGACCATTACACTTACATCATCTCGTGTGTAGTTATTAAATTAAATGCGCCATTTCAAAATTGCATAACGTCAAGTAAAACTTCTCATGCATCATTTAGTATAGCCATACATGTTCAAATAACTGAAAAGACCTCCATGGTCACAAATATATATATATATATATATATAAATATAGTGAAATGTGTCAACTGATAACTGTAAGCGTATCAGCAGGTGAATAAGTCACATATACAGCTCAAGTAACAAGTAAGGTATGAATATATGTGAGAGATAACTGAATACATACAAAATATCTGAAACCTAGATCTACCCGGTCAGAATACACAAAAAGGGAAAATCCTAGGATTTCAGAGCAGTTATCTACCCAACCTATAGTTAGCTGTACCCCAAAAAAGATGGTATCACTGTCAGAGGGCTCCCTAGCAAGAACCCTGAGAGGAGCATACAGAAGCAACCTCCATGGGATCCTCACTGGGATCCTCCTCAGGAGAGTCAGTGTCCTCCTCAGCAGCAAACTCCACAAGCATCTCGGGGTCTTCCTCGGGCTCGTCATCCTCCTCTGGAAGTCCCTCCTCCATCTCTGCTGGCTCCTCCTCTACATCCTCATCCTCCTCAGATGTCTGATCGTTCAAGTCCACAACCGGTGGTGCCAACCTCTGTGCGCTCATCCCAACCAAGGACAGTCGACCGGTTCCCAGCGGGAACATACGCGCCCCAGGTAGCACTGACCAAGGAGATGCCGGAACAGAGAGTGTGGTCTCGAAATCCGTGACGTCGATGTCATCCCCATCGGAGGAAGATGATGAAGACGAAGAGGATGATGAAGAGTCTGACAACTCAACAATCTCTACTGAGGTCGCATGCCGATAGTAGGGCGGCATAGGCTGAGTCCACCATAAGTAGAAGTCAAAAGTCCGGGGTGCTGTATATGGGTCACCCACCCTCGCTGTGTGCAGACGCATATGACCGATGAAGTGATCTTCCTCCATCAGCGAGTCGTGCGTCCAACGACCCTCAAGAGTGCTAATCCAAAAGCAAATCGTGGGAAACTGCCACGCCATCGGTACCTGCAAAATGGTGAGCATGGGAGTGAATTCTCTACCTCCTTGGTCGCCACAAACAAACGGACTTTCAGTCCCAAACAACCTATACGACCACTGCGTATGGTACTCTAGCGATCACACTCACGATAATCCTATGGCGAATACCTATCTCACAATATCTATCCCTATGGGCCCCACTGCCATTAAACCTCCCAGGTTATAATGGTCTTACGCAACTTTGTGGACAACGATTGGGAGCACTCGACGCATGTCCGGTACAGCGACATGTCGACCTCACCAATCATGGATATAGCTTCGTCTTCGTCGAGAATGCCAAGCCGGTTACGTGAGTCCCCCGCACTAACCCTTAGTCGGGTTGTCACAACCTGACACCATTTCCCCAAGCCTCCTTTGAGACAACGAACTATCCCTCGGTGTACCCGCCGTGGTCATCCACTTCTCAAAACGTTTCCTCACACGTTCTCCACGCCGCGAGATGTGTTCCACAGGGCAAAACGGTTCCAATGGTACTGACAGAAGGATATTATGGGGACCCTCCCCACCGAGCATGGAGGCAAGCCCCATCTCTAAATCAAAGACCCCGTCTTTCTACATCCATTCCGTCTTTGTCACCAACGCCCACTTTACATCATCCACTTCCCCGAAGCGCGCGTCGTCCCATGCAAGGTGAATAACACGAACGTCCACCGTTCTTCTTCATACAACATGAGGGGAAGGATCCCATCCCTCCTAACCTCTCAGCGTCATGAACAAATGACCTTTCAAAGTGGATATATCCACTTGCACACACATGGGTGCCTCGGGCACTCCAACTCATCTATCCTACTCATGCACAAGCAAAACCAACATGCATTGCCGAGGGACAACACCCCTCGGACTCAGATCACCACAAGCGATATATCCCAAAAAAAATTCTAACAATTCATATCAACGCCGGAGGCCACATCCTCTCGGTCTTAACAATAATTGGTCATGCGCATTTTCAACAACCAAGTGCCGAAGGTCACACCCTTTCGGTCTTTGCTAATAATTTCACAATGAGAATACATTTATACACTTATACAAACATTTGGGCCAAACCCGCAGCCACCACAACATCCAAATTTTCAAGTACCATAACTTTTTATTTTGGGTTCCAAATGCTCAGAATTTAAGTCACAACCCCTATGTACATGTTAACTATCATATTCCACCACAAATTACATATTTTAGGCTTTTAAAACTTGAATTTCAAGTGGTTAGACACCCAGCCCGAAATGGGTTCACAAATTCAAGAAAAAGGGTTTAAAACTTCAAAATTTAATTCCCATTGATGTAGAAATCGGATTTTGACGAACCAAATATGCATTCCTAGGTTTTAGGATGTAAAGAACTCATTTTTCTGGTCTAAAAGAGTAAATTCCAACTCCAAAAATTATTAATTTCAAAACAGTGGCAGATTCAACGGAAATGGCACAAAACTTAAAAATAAATTTCCCAATGCTATAGGAATCGGTTTTCAACAGATTTTATATGCAACCCTAGGTTTTAAAGCATGAGAAAGCTAATTTTGAGGTCCATTACAGCCAATTCCAGCCCCATCAGTACCAGTTTTCGAAATAGAGGCAAAACAGGGCAAAAAGGCCTTAAACTGAAATATAAATTTCCCGTTGCTATAGAAATCAATTTTTTTCGAAATTTATATGCAACCCTAGGTTTTAAAGCATGAGGAATCTAATTTTGAGGTCCATTCCAGCCAATCTCAGCTCCATATTTACAGATTTTCGAAACAGATGCAGAACAATGTAAAAAGGGCTTTAAACTCAAAAATAAATTTTCCATTGCTATAAAAATCGGTTTTCAACGAAATTTATATGCAACCCTAGGTTTTAAAGCATGAGAAAACTGATTTTGAGGTCCATTACAGCCAGTTCCAGCCCCATAATTACAGAATTTCGAAGCAGAGGAACAATGCCCAAAAATCCACAATTTCACCAAACAAGAAAATTTCTAAAGATTCACAATCCATTTCCAAGTATTCCACATATACATTTCTATATTTTAGGATATAAAAAGACCATTTTTGGTGCTACAAATAGTCAAGGACAGCCACACACTTGTCTCACAAAACAGAACAAGAATATTTAAATAAATGGCTCAAAACTTAAGAAATTCATAACAAATAGCTCAAGTGCTCAAAAATAACATTCTTTACATGTAACCCTAGGTTTTTGGACCCAAGGAACTCATTTTTGAGGTCAAAAATACCAAAAAGTATACCCATTTTCCCAGATCACGAAACAGTAGCAGAAAACGAACTGTACATACATGGTTCAAACTCACATATTTTGCAATCAAACTTGACCCATCATAAATGGGGTCCAACACAAACAATTTTAGGCTCAAAGAGAGTAGAAAATCCCTCCCATACCTTGGTTCTCTAAGCTCAAGTGTTCAAAACAAACTTTCCTACCACCCAAAGCTAGAGCTTGGTGAGCTCTACAACATATCAAAAATGCAAAGAAAAAGGAAGAGAGTTAGTGGGGAAAAAGCTAGAGAGAAGGGAAGAAGAACATGGAGAGAATGAGGACTCTCACCACAAGAGAGAGTGAAATTTCTCTCTCCTCCTTGGCTGTTGAGGCTGGCTGCTGCACATGTGGGGGAAGGGGTCTCTCTTAGCTTATATAGGGGACCCCAAAACCCTAATGGTAAGTCCCACCAAATAAAAAAGGATTTTTCTAAACCGAAATGTGTTCAAGGGATTAGCTGATCTGGGTTTAGATTTTTTTAGCTCTAAAATATTCTTAGAATGTAGCATTTAATTTTCCAAAGATAATGCCTTTGGAATCACTCAATTTGGACTTAAAATGAATTTTCTAAGTCCAAAATACTAAATAAGTTGCCAAAATTAATAATTAATTCATTTTAATTATTTTTGCTGAAATTAGATCACTTTCATGCTTAATTATAATTATTAGAATTTTATTTGTGTCCAAAATAATATTTTTAGCTTAAAAACACATAATTACGAAAATGCCATTAATGAGAATATTCCTTCCTTTGACCAGCTTTGACCAGAGTTGACTTTTGGTCAAATCATGGTTAAAACTTGAATTTTTTTTTTCTACTTAGTTAATTAAGGTTTACTGTCCCAATGGCATTGGACACACACACCTGACATTATACTATACATTGCACAGGCAAAATAATTAAAATACCAGTTGCACATTTTTCAGGGTGTTACATTTTGATGTTTGAAGCTTAAAATAAATTATTGAAACAAATGTCTGCTTGATTTTATGATATGTGTGATGGATTGAACGTTGGTTGATATATTTGAGCTTGATTGAGACTTGGTTTGATTTGTTATTGACTGAAATTGTTGGGTTGAATTTGTTGAAATGTTGTTGGAATTGAATGAGGGCCATTCGGCCATGGCTAGAAACAAGGGGTACTATGTGGAAATATTCAAATAACCAAGGGCAAAATAGTCATTTCACATGTAGGGTTACATTGGGAATTTTGTAGGAAGATCAAGGGCATTTTCGGAAATAATAGAAAAGTATAAGGGTAAAATAGTAATTACCCATACATCGGGCATTTTATATGTTTTGATGTTTGAAGCTTAAAATAAATGATTGAAACAAATGTTTGGTTGATTTTATGATATGTGTGACAGATTGAACTTTTGTTGATGTATTTGAGTTTGATTGAGACTTGGTTTGATTTCTTATTGATTGAAATTGTTTGGTTGAATTTGTTGAAATGTTGTTGGAATTGAATGAGGGTCATTCGGCCATGGCTAGAAAGAAGGGGTACTATGTGGAAATTTTCAAATAACCAAGGGCAAAATAGTCATTTCACATGTAGGGATACATTCGGAATTTTATAGGAAGATCAAGGGCATTTTCGGAAATAATGGCAAAGTGTAAGGGTAAAATTGTAATTACCCATACATCGGGCATTTTATATGTTTTGATGTTTGAAGCTTAAAATAAATTATTGAAACAAATGTGTGGTTGATTTTATGATATGTGTGACGGATTGAACTTTGGTTGATCTATTTGAGCTTGATTGAGACTTGGTTTGATTTGTTATTGATTGAAATTGTTGGGTTGAATTTGTTGAAATGTTGTTGGAATTGAATGACGGTCATTCGGCCATGGCTAGAAACAAGGGGTACTATGTGGAAATTTTCAAATAACCAAGTGCAAAATAGTCATTTCACATGTAGGCATACATTGGGAATTTTACAGGAAGATCAGGGGCGTCTTCAAAAATAATAGAAAAGTATAAGGGTAAAATAGTAATTACCCATACATCGGGCATTTTATATGTTTTGATGTTTGAAGCTTAAAATAAATTATTGAAACAAATGTCTGGTTGATTTTATCATATGTGTGACGGATTGAACTTTGGTTGATCTATTTGAGCTTGATTGAGACTTGGTTTGATTTGTTATTGATTGAAATTGTTGGGTTGAATTTGTTGAAATGTTGTTGGAATTGAATGAGGGCCATTCGGCCATGGCTAGAAACAAGGGGTACTATGTGGAAATTTTCAAATAACCAAGGGCAAAATAGTCATTTCACATGTAGGCATACATTGGGAATTTTACAGTACAGGAAGATCAGGGGCGTCTTCAAAAATAATAGAAAAGTATAAGGGTAAAATAGTAATTACCCATACATCGGGCATTTTATATGTTTTGATGTTTGAAGCTTAAAATAAATTATTGAAACAAATGTTTGGTTGATTTTATGATATGTGTGACGGATTGAACTTTTGTTGATCTATTTGAGCTTGATTGAGACTAGGTTTGATTTGTTATTGATTGAAATTGTTGGGTTGAATTTGTTGAAATGTTGTTGGAATTGAATGAGGGCCATTCGGCCAAGGCTAGAAAGAAGGGGTACTATGTGGAAATTTTCAAATAACCAAGGGCAAAATAGTCATTTCACATGTAGGGATAAATTGGGAATTTTATAGGAAGATCAAGGGCATTTTCGAAAATAATGGAAAAGTATAAGGGTAAAATAGTAATTACCCATACATCGGGCATTTTATATGCTTTGATGTTTGAAGCTTAAAATAAATGATTGAAACAAATGTTTGGTTGATTTTATGATATGTGTGACGGATTGAACTTTGGTTGATGTATTTGAGCTTGATTGAGACTTGGTTTGATTTCTTATTGATAGAAATTGTTCGGTTGAATTTGTTGAAATGTTGTTGGAATTGAATGAGGGTCATTCGGCCATGGCTAGAAAGAAGGGGTACTATGTGGAAATTTTCAAATAACCAAGGGCAAAATAGTCATTTCACATGTAGGGATAAATTGGGAATTTTATAGGAAGATCAAGGACATTTTCGGAAATAATAGAAAAGTATAAGGGTAAAATAGTAATTACCCATACATCGGGCATTTTATATGTTTTGATGTTTGAAGCTTAAAATAAATTATTGAAACAAATGTGTGCTTGATTTTACGATAGGTGTGATGGATTGAACGTTGGTTGATATATTTGAGCTTGATTGAGACTTGGTTTGATTTGTTATTGACTGAAATTGTTGGGTTGAATTTGTTGAAATGTTGTTGGAATTGAATGAGGGCCATTCGGCCATGGCTAGAAACAAGGGGTACTATGTGGAAATATTCAAATAACCAAGGGCAAAATAGTCATTTCACATGTAGGGTTACATTCGGAATTTTGTAGGAAGATCAAGGGCATTTTCGGAAATAATGGCAAAGTGTAAGGGTAAAATTGTAATTACCCATACATCGGGCATTTTATATGTTTTGATGTTTGAAGCTTAAAATAAATTATTGAAACAAATGTGTGGTTGATTTTATGATATGTGTGACGGATTGAACTTTGGTTGATCTATTTGAGCTTGATTGAGACTTGGTTTGATTTGTTATTGATTGAAATTGTTGGGTTGAATTTGTTGAAATGTTGTTGGAATTGAATGACGGTCATTCGGCCATGGCTAGAAACAAGGGGTACTATGTGGAAATTTTCAAATAACCAAGTGCAAAATAGTCATTTCACATGTAGGCATACATTGGGAATTTTACAGGAAGATTAGGGGCGTCTTCAAAAATAATAGAAAAGTATAAGGGTAAAATAGTAATTACCCATACATCGGGCATTTTATATGTTTTGATGTTTGAAGCTTAAAATAAATTATTGAAACAAATGTCTGGTTGATTTTATCATATGTGTGACGGATTGAACTTTGGTTGATCTATTTGAGCTTGATTGAGACTTGGTTTGATTTGTTATTGATTGAAATTGTTGGGTTGAATTTGTTGAAATGTTGTTGGAATTGAATGAGGGTCATTCGGCCATGGCTAGAAAGAAGGGGTACTATGTGGAAATTTTCAAATAACCAAGGGCAAAATTGTCATTTCACATGTAGGGATACATTGGGAATTTTATAAGAAGATTGTAACACCCTTAATTCGAGGTTTACAAAAATATACATTGATTAATTATTTAATTCTTAATGTGTGAGTTAACTATGTGACTTTGTGAAAAACTCTTAGTTGAAAAGAACTCACATAGTTAAAAATTGCGGAAAATTTAAAACTTTTGATTTGCAGTTTAAAGTCTCAGTTTGATTAAGAAAAGGTTAAATTCCAAATCACGCAAATCATAATTCGTTCCTTCACAGAAATTATGATCATTACACTTACATCATCTCGTGTGTAGTTATTAAATTAAATGCGCCATTTCAAAATTGCATAACGTCAAGTAAAACTTCTCATGCATCATTTAGTATAGCCATACATGTTCAAATAACTGAAAAGACCTCCATGGTCACAAATATATATATATATATATATATATATATATATATATATATATATATATATATATAGTGAAATGTGTCAAGTGATAACTGTAAGCGTATCAGCAGGTGAATAAGTCACATATACAGCTCAAGTAACAAGTAAGGTATGAATATATGTGAGAGATAACTGAATACATACAAAATATCTGAAACCTAGATCTACCCGGTCAGAATACACAAAAAGGGAAAATCCTAGGATTTCAGAGCAGTTATCTACCCAACCTATAGTTAGCTGTACCCCAAAAAAGATGGTATCACTGTCAGAGGGCTCCCTAGCAAGAACCCTGAGAGGAGCATACAGAAGCAACCTCCATGGGATCCTCACTGGGATCCTCCTCAGGAGAGTCAGTGTCCTCCTCAGCAGCAAACTCCACAAGCATCTCGGGGTCTTCCTCGGGCTCGTCATCCTCCTCTGGAAGTCCCTCCTCCATCTCTGCTAGCTCCTCCTCTACATCCTCATCCTCCTCAGATGTCTGATCGTCCAAGTCCATAACCGGTGGTGCCAACCTCTGTGCGCTCATCCCAACCAAGGACAGTCGACCGGTTCCCAGCGGGAACATACGCGCCCCAGGTAGCACTGACCGAGGAGATGTCGGAACAGAGAGTGTGGTCTCGGAATCCGTGACGTCGATGTCGTCCCCATCGGAGGAAGATGATGAAGACGAAGAGGATGATGAAGAGTCTGACAACTCAACAATCTCTACTGAGGTCGCATGCCGATAGTAGGGCGGCATAGGCTGAGTCCACCATAAGTGGAAGTCAAAAGTCCGGGGTGTTGTATATGGGTCACCCACCCTCGCTGTGTGCAGACGCATATGACCGATGAAGTGATCTTCATCCATCAGCGGGTCGTGCGTCCAACGACCCTCAAGAGTGCTAATCCAGAAGCGAATCGTGGGAAACTGCCACGCCATCGGTACCTGCAAAATGGTGAGCATGGGAGTGAATTCTCTACCTCCTTGGTCGCCACAAACAAACGGACTTTCAGTCCCAAACAACCTATACGACCACTGCGTATGGTACTCTAGCGATCACACTCACGATAATCCTATGGCGAATACCTATCTCACAATATCTATCCCTATGGGCCCCACTGCCATTAAACCTCCCAGGTTATAATGGTCTTACGCAACTTTGTGGACGACGATTGGGAGCACTCGACGCATGTCCGGTACAGCGACATGTCGACCTCACCAATCATGGATATAGCTTCGTCTTCGTCGAGAATGCCAAGCCGGTTACGTGAGTCCCCCGCACTAACCCTTAGTCGGGTTGTCACAACCTGACACCATTTCCCCAAGCCTCCTTTGAGACAACGAACTATCCCCCGGTGTACCCGTCGTGGTCATCCACTTCTCAAAACGTTTCCTCACACGTTCTCCACGCCGCGAGATGTGTTCCACAGGGCAAAACGGTTCCAATGGTACTGACAGAAGGATATTATGGGGACCCTCCCCACCGAGCATGGAGGCAAGCCCCATCTCCAAATCAAAGACCCCGTCTTTCTACATCCATTCCGTCTTTGTCACCAACGCCCACTTTACATCATCCACTTCCCCGAAGCGCGCGTCGTCCCATGCAAGGTGAATAACACGAACGTCCACCGTTCTTCTTCATACAACATGAGGGGAAGGATCCCATCCCTCCTAACCTCTCAGCGTCATGAACAAATGACCTTTCAAAGTGGATATATCCACTTGCACACACATGGGTGCCTCGGGCACTCCAACTCATCTAACCTATCATGCACAAGCAAAACCAACATGCATTGCCGAGGGACAACACCCCTCGGACTCAGATCACCACAAGCGATATATCCACAAAAAATTTCTAACAATTCATATCAACGTCGGAGGCCACATCCTCTCGGTCTTAACAATAATTGGTCATGCACATTTTCAACAACCAAGTGCCGAAGGTCACACCCTTTCGGTCTTTGCTAATAATTTCACAATGAGAATACATTTATACACTTATACAAACATTTGGGCCAAACCCGCAGCCACCACAACATCCAAATTTTCAAGTACCATAACTTTTTATTTTGGGTTCCAAATGCTCAGAATTTAAGTCACAACCCCTATGTACATGTTAACTATCATATTCCACCACAAATTACATATTTTAGGCTTTTAAAGCTTGAATTTCAAGTGGTTAGACACCCAGCCCGAAATGGGTTCACAAAGTCAAGAAAAAGGGTTTAAAACTTCAAAATTTAATTCTCATTGATGTAGAAATCGGATTTTGACGAACCAAATATGCATTCCTAGGTTTTAGGATGTAAAGAACTCATTTTTCTGGTCTAAAAGAGTAAATTCCAACTCCAAAAATTATTAATTTCAAAACAGTGGCAGATTCAACGGAAATGGCACAAAACTTAAAAATAAATTTCCCAATGCTATAGGAATCGGTTTTCAACAGATTTTATATGCAACCCTAGGTTTTAAAACATGAGAAAGCTAGTTTTGAGGTCCATTACAGCCAATTCCAGCCCCATCAGTACCAGTTTTCGAAACAGAGGCAAAACAGGGCAAAAAGGCCTTAAACTAAAATATAAATTTCCCGTTGCTATAGAAATCAATTTTTTATGAAATTTATATGCAACCCTAGGTTTTAAAGTATGAGAAAACTGATTTTGAGGTCCATTACAGCCAGTTCCAGCCCCATAATTACAGAATTTCGAAGCAGAGGAACAGTGCCCAAAAATCCACAATTTCACCAAACAAGAAAATTTCTAAAGATTCACAATCCATTTCCAAGTATTCCACATATACATTTCTATATTTCAGGACATAAAAAGACCATTTTTGGTGCTACAAATAGTCAAGGACAGCCACACACTTGTCTCACAAAACAGAACAAGAATATTTAAATAAATGGCTCAAAACTTAAGAAATTCATAACAAATAGCTCAAGTGCTCAAAAATAACATTCTTTACATGTAACCCTAGGTTTTTGGACCCAAGGAACTCATTTTTGAGGTCAAAAATACCAAAAAGTATACCCATTTTTCCAGATCACGAAACAGTAGCAGAAAACGCACTGTACATACATGGTTCAAACTCACATATTTTGCAATCAAACTTGACCCATCATAAATGGGGTCCAACACAAACAATTTTAGGCTCAAAGAGAGTAGAAAATCCCTCCCATACCTTGGTTCTCTAAGCTCAAGTGTTCAAAACAAACTTTCCTACCACCCAAAGCTAGAGCTTGGTGAGCTCTACAACATATCAAAAATGCAAAGAAAAAGGAAGAGAGTTAGTGGGGAAAAAGCTAGAGAGAAGGGAAGAAGAACATGGAGAGAATGAGGACTCTCACCACAAGAGAGAGTGAAATTTCTCTCTCCTCCTTGGCTGTTGAGGCTGGCTGCTGCACATGTGGGGGAAGGGGTCTCTCTTAGCTTATATAGGGGACCCCAAAACCCTAATGGTAAGTCCCACCAAATAAAAAAAGGATTTTTCTAAACCGAAATGTGTTCAAGGGATTAGCTGATCTGGGTTTAGATTTTTTTAGCTCTAAAATATTCTTAGAATGTAGCATTTAATTTTCCAAAGATAATGCCTTTGGAATCACTCAATTTGGACTTAAAATGAATTTTCTAAGTCCAAAATACTAAATAAGTTGCCAAAATTAATAATTAATTCATTTTAATTATTTTTACTGAAATTAGATCACTTTCATGCTTAATTATAATTATTAGAATTTTATTTGTGTCCAAAATAATATTTTTAGCTTAAAAACACATAATTACGAAAATGCCATTAATGAGAATATTCCTTCCTTTGACCAGCTTTGACCAGAGTTGACTTTTGGTCAAATCATGGTTAAAACTTTAATTTTTTTTTCTACTTAGTTAATTAGGGTTTACTGTCCCAATGGCATTGGACACACACACCTGACATTATACTATACATTGCACAGGCAAAATAATTAAAATACCAGTTGCACATTTTTCAGGGTGTTACAACTCTCCCACCCTTTTAGGAATTTCGTCCTCGAAATTTTACTGACCTTGGAAAAGATGCGGATGCGATTCCTTCATCTTATCCTCAAGTTCCCATGTAGCATCTCCCTCATCGGTTGCGCTCCATATGACTTTTACTAACGGAATAGTCTTGCCCCTTAGCTGTTTAATCCTTCGATGACTAATCCTTAGAGGGGTCACATCATAAGAAAGATTATCTCTTACTTGTACATGATCCGGTTCAATCACATGAGAAGGGTCAGGATTATACTGTCTTAGTTGAGACACATGAAACACAGGATGCAAATTTGACAAACTTGGGGGTAAGGCTATGTGATAAGCTACAGAGCCAATTCTTTTCAGGATTTGGTAAGGACCAATGAATTTTGGGGAAAGTTTTCGAGATTTCAGAGCTCTGCCAACACCGGTCATAGGAGTGACTTTCAGAAACACGTGATCTCCAACTTGAAATTCAAGAGGTTTCCTCCTTCTATCATAGTAACTTTTCTGCCTGTCCTGAGCGGTTTTGATCTTTTCCCTTATGACCCTTACTTGCTCAGTAGTTTTCTGTAACATCTCTGGCCCTAGCAAAAGAGATTCACCAGTTTCATACCAACACAATGGTGTTCTGCACTTCCGACCATACAACGCTTCGAAAGGTGCCATCCCTATGCTGGCGTGAAAACTATTGTTGTAGGTGAATTCTACTAAAGGCAAACACTCATTCCAGCTACCCTTCTGATCTAGCACACAAGCTCTTAGGAGGTCCTCAAGGGATTGAATAGTTCTCTCAGTTTGTCCATCAGTTTGTGGGTGATAAGCTGAACTAAGTTTCAGTTTCGTCCCCAAGGCTCCTTGTAGGCTCTCCCAAAATCTAGAGGTAAAACGAGGGTCCCTATCTGAGACTATGCTAGAGGGTATCCCATGTAACCTTACAACTTCCTTGATGTACAACTCCGCGAGCTTTTCCAACTTGTACTTCATGTTAATGGGGATAAAGTGAGCAGACTTTGTCAATCTATCCACAATCACCCATACAGCATCATGTCCAAGTTTGGTTCTCGGCAAACCACAAACAAAGTCCATAGAAATGCTATCCCACTTCCACTCGGGAATGTCCAAAGGTTGCAGTTCACCGGGAGGTCTTTTATGTTCCACTTTCGCTTTCTGACATGTCAAGCACTTTGCCACATACTCCGCGACATCCTTCTTCATGCCATGCCACCAGAAGTTCCTCTTCAAGTCTTGATACATCTTTGTTGAGCCAGGATGAAAGCTAAGTCGACTCTTATGTGCTTCTTCCAGAATCGCTTCCTTCAATTCGCCTTCATGAGGTATACACACTCTCTCTTTGAACTTGATGATTCCATTAGTATCCTTATTGAAATCTAGTTCCTTGCCTTCTTCTCGCAACTTCATCTTGTCTTGCAGAAATTGATCCTCTTGCTGAGTTTCCCGAACTCGCTCCAAAAACTCGTTGGTGATCTTTAAGGTTCCTAAGTAGAGACTTTTGGGTCTCACTTCCACGGCCAGATTCAAATCTCTGAATTCCTCAATCAGTTCAATCTCCTTTATCATCATGGCAGACATGTGCAATGACTTTCGGCTTAACGCATCAGCCACTACATTAGCCTTCCCAGGATGATATGACAGTTCAAAGTCATAGTCCTTCAAAAATTCCATCCACCTCCGTTGCCTCATATTCAATTCCTTCTGGTCGAACAAATACTTCAAACTTTTGTGGTCACTGAATACCTCAAACCTTGTTCCATAAAGGTAGTGTCTCCAAATCTTCAAAGCAAAAACCATAGCTGCTAGCTCTAGATCATGTGTAGGATAGTTCGCTTCATGCGGTCTTAGTTGCCTAGAGGCATATGCCACCACCTTCCTTTCTTGCATCAACACACATCCGAGTCCTTGACCAGACGCATCGCAATACACTTCGAACTTCTTTTCCGAATCGGGTAGGACCAAAACTGGTGCGGATGTTAACCTCTTCTTCAATTCCTGAAAGCTCTTCTCGCAAGCTTCACTCCACACGAACTCTTGCCCTTTCCGAGTCAACTTGGTTAGTGGTAATGCTAGTCGAGAAAACCCTTCAATGAATTTTCTGTAGTATCCCGCTAATCCCAAGAAACTTCTTATCTCTGTGGGTGTTGTTGGTTGAGTCCAATGCATCACAGCTTCCACTTTGGTTGGATCTACCGCAATCCCTTCACTTGTCACTACGTGCCCCAAGAATTGCACCTGCTTGAGCCAAAACTCGCATTTAGAGAGTTTAGCGTAAAGCTGCCTCTCCTTTAGAATCTGCAGTGTAATTCTCAGGTGTTCCATGTGTTCTTCATGACTCTTAGAATATACCAAGATGTCGTCTATGAAAACCACCACGAATTTGTCCAGGTATTGATGGAAAATTCGGTTCATGTAGTCCATGAAAACGGCAGGGGCATTGGTTACACCAAACGGCATAACTAAATACTCGTAGTGTCCATAGCGCGTTCGAAATGCTGTCTTCGAAATGTCCTCCTTCTTGACGCGTATCTGGTGATATCCCGATCGCAGATCGATCTTTGAAAACACTGAAGCACCTCTCAGTTGATCCATGAGATCATCGATCCTTGGCAAAGGATACTTGTTCTTGATCGTTACTTTGTTGAGTTGGCGATAATCTATGCACATCCTCATGCTACCGTCCTTCTTTTTCACCAACAGCACTGGCGCTCCCCAAGGTGATACACTAGGCCTTACAAACTGTTTCTCCAGAAGATCCTCTACTTGGGTCTTCACCTCAGCTAGTTCCACAGGTGACATCCTATAGGGAGTTATTGAAACAGGACTAGATCCAGGAATTAAATCTATGGTGAATTCCACTTCTCTATCAGGTGGTAGTTCAGTAACATCATCAGGAAAAACTTCGGGAAAATCACACACCACAGGCAAGTTACTGATATCAGGGTATTCCTCTACTTTTGATGAAAACAAAACCACGTATGCTTGAACATTCTTCCTTTTTCCAACTTCACCTTCGTTGGCAGTTCTCATTCCTGACGACTCAAGAGAACTATGAGTTGAAGTACCAAAGACCAAAGTCTTGTCTTTGCAGTTGAGAAGGACGTGGTTGGAAGATAACCAATCCATTCCCAATACAATATCAAGGTGAGAAAGAGGCAAACAAATTAGATTCACAGAGAAGGTTTTGCCTTCGATCATAAGAGGACAATTCAAACATGCATGTGAAGTAGTAATAGGCTTATCAGTAGGAGTTGCTACCACAATTTCATAAGGCAAGGATGATACAGGCAATCCTAAATCCTTTGCACAATCCTGTGATACGAAAGAGTGCGTTGCACCCGAATCATAAAGTACATCTAGGAGTCTATCCTTTACGATGCACTTACCTCGGATTAGGTCGTCAGACGTCGCAGCCTCAGAACCACTCATCGCAAAAACCTTCCCAGCCACCCTCAGTTTTCCATTGGTGTTCTTGTTGCTCTTGGCCGCATTCCCTTGGTTTCCATTGTTTCTTGGTGCAGACCAGCAATTCTTAGCCATATGTCCCGCTTTCCCACAGTTGTGGCAAATCGGGGCCGGTTCCGGACAATTCTTCTTGAGGTGTGGTCCCCCACACTGGAAACACTTAATTGTGCCACTGTTAAGACTTCCCACAACAGGCTTCCTTGGTATCACATTTCCTCCAGATGATTGTCCAGGCTTGAAGTAAGGTTTCTTGTCTCCACCAAAGTGTTTCTTCTGATGCCGCTGCGGTCCACCAGACTTCCATTGCATTTGCTTGGCCTTAGTATTGGTCTCATAAATTCGACACTTGCTAACCAGGGTAGGAAAATCAGTAATCTGCATAACTCCCACTGCAGTTCGAACGTCTGCCCTTAACCCGTTCTCAAACTGGGTGCAAATGTCTTCCTCATTTTCACCTCTCCTATAATAGGGCCAGTACTTAAGCAGTTCATTGAACTTTGCTGCATACTCTCCGACGGACATACTTCCTTGCTTCAATTCCAGAAACTCCTTTGCTTTCTCCTTGCGCAAGTCCTTCGGGAAGTAATTCTCCAGAAACTTTGCCTTGAACACCTCCCAAGCTATGATTCCTTCCACAGTTGGTAAGGTTTGACGAGCAAACCTCCACCAGTTTTCAGCTTCCCCACTCAGCATGTAGGTAGCAAATGTCACCTTGTGCTCTTCATAGCACCCCATCGCTTCGAATATCTTCTCTATCTCTGAGATCCAGAGTTCGGCTCCTTCTGGATTAAACGCTCCATTGAACTTAGGCGGACTGTGCTTAGTAAAAGCAGTCAATCCACGGTACTCAAGAGGTTCTGCCTCGCGGTCTTGCACGAGGTTTTCCAAGACAGCAGTCACTCGTTCAAGGATTTGTTGAGTTGCACTAGGTCTCCCAGCCATGGTTTCCTGAAATCACTCTATTAGTTCCCAAGAAACTATCATACTATACTCATACAAATCTCTCACTACAATTACCATAGTCGATGCAAGACACAAACAAACAATTTCATTTCACATTACTAGAACACTAGTCAATGCAAAATCACACAAATCAAACAAGTCCTTACTTGGATTCAAGTAAGTCACACCACAATTTCAATCTCACATCCTTATCTACCATAAGTGAATGCAAGAACACACTACAAACATGGTTAAGTCCATACCCCAGTCTTGGTAGGACGAACCAGGCTCTGATACCACTAATGTAACACCCTTAATTCGAGGTTTACAAAAATATACATTGATTAATTATTTAATTCTTAATGTGTGAGTTAACTATGTGACTTTGTGAAAAACTCTTAGTTGAAAAGAACTCACATAGTTACAAATTGCGGAAAATTTAAAACTTTTGATTTGCAGTTTAAAGTCTCAGTTTGATTAAGAAAAGGTTAAATTCCAAATCACGCAAATCATAATTCGTTCCTTCACAGAAATTATGATCATTACACTTACATCATCTCGTGTGTAGTTATTAAATTAAATGCGCCATTTCAAAATTGCATAACGTCAAGTAAAACTTCTCATGCATCATTTAGTATAGCCATACATGTTCAAATAACTGAAAAGACCTCCATGGTCACAAATATATATATATATATATAAATATAGTGAAATGTGTCAAGTGATAACTGTAAGCGTATCAGCAGGTGAATAAGTCACATATACAGCTCAAGTAACAAGTAAGGTATGAATATATGTGAGAGATAACTGAATACATACAAAATATCTGAAACCTAGATCTACCCGGTCAGAATACACAAAAAGGGAAAATCCTAGGATTTCAGAGCAGTTATCTACCCAACCTATAGTTAGCTGTACCCCAAAAAAGATGGTATCACTGTCAGAGGGCTCCCTAGCAAGAACCCTGAGAGGAGCATACAGAAGCAACCTCCATGGGATCCTCACTGGGATCCTCCTCAGGAGAGTCAGTGTCCTCCTCAGCAGCAAACTCCACAAGCATCTCGGGGTCTTCCTCGGGCTCGTCATCCTCCTCTGGAAGTCCCTCCTCCATCTCTGCTAGCTCCTCCTCTACATCCTCATCCTCCTCAGATGTCTGATCGTCCAAGTCCATAACCGGTGGTGCCAACCTCTGTGCGCTCATCCCAACCAAGGACAGTCGACCGGTTCCCAGCGGGAACATACGCGCCCCAGGTAGCACTGACCGAGGAGATGTCGGAACAGAGAGTGTGGTCTCGGAATCCGTGACGTCGATGTCGTCCCCATCGGAGGAAGATGATGAAGACGAAGAGGATGATGAAGAGTCTGACAACTCAACAATCTCTACTGAGGTCGCATGCCGATAGTAGGGCGGCATAGGCTGAGTCCACCATAAGTGGAAGTCAAAAGTCCGGGGTGCTGTATATGGGTCACCCACCCTCGCTGTGTGCAGACGCATATGACCGATGAAGTGATCTTCATCCATCAGCGGGTCGTGCGTCCAACGACCCTCAAGAGTGCTAATCCAGAAGCGAATCGTGGGAAACTGCCACGCCATCGGTACCTGCAAAATGGTGAGCATGGGAGTGAATTCTCTACCTCCTTGGTCGCCACAAACAAACGGACTTTCAGTCCCAAACAACCTATACGACCACTGCGTATGGTACTCTAGCGATCACACTCACGATAATCCTATGGCGAATACCTATCTCACAATATCTATCCCTATGGGCCCCACTGCCATTAAACCTCCCAGGTTATAATGGTCTTACGCAACTTTGTGGACGACGATTGGGAGCACTCGACGCATGTCCGGTACAGCGACATGTCGACCTCACCAATCATGGATATAGCTTCGTCTTCGTCGAGAATGCCAAGCCGGTTACGTGAGTCCCCCGCACTAACCCTTAGTCGGGTTGTCACAACCTGACACCATTTCCCCAAGCCTCCTTTGAGACAACGAACTATCCCCCGGTGTACCCGCCGTGGTCATCCACTTCTCAAAACGTTTCCTCACACGTTCTCCACGCCGCGAGATGTGTTCCACAGGGCAAAACGGTTCCAATGGTACTGACAGAAGGATATTATGGGGACCCTCCCCACCGAGCATGGAGGCAAGCCCCATCTCCAAATCAAAGACCCCGTCTTTCTACATCCATTCCGTCTTTGTCACCAACGCCCACTTTACATCATCCACTTCCCCGAAGCGCGCGTCGTCCCATGCAAGGTGAATAACACGAACGTCCACCGTTCTTCTTCATACAACATGAGGGGAAGGATCCCATCCCTCCTAACCTCTCAGCGTCATGAACAAATGACCTTTCAAAGTGGATATATCCACTTGCACACACATGGGTGCCTCGGGCACTCCAACTCATCTAACCTATCATGCACAAGCAAAACCAACATGCATTGCCGAGGGACAACACCCCTCGGACTCAGATCACCACAAGCGATATATCCACAAAAAATTTCTAACAATTCATATCAACGTCGGAGGCCACATCCTCTCGGTCTTAACAATAATTGGTCATGCACATTTTCAACAACCAAGTGCCGAAGGTCACACCCTTTCGGTCTTTGCTAATAATTTCACAATGAGAATACATTTATACACTTATACAAACATTTGGGCCAAACCCGCAGCCACCACAACATCCAAATTTTCAAGTACCATAACTTTTTATTTTGGGTTCCAAATGCTCAGAATTTAAGTCACAACCCCTATGTACATGTTAACTATCATATTCCACCACAAATTACATATTTTAGGCTTTTAAAGCTTGAATTTCAAGTGGTTAGACACCCAGCCCGAAATGGGTTCACAAAGTCAAGAAAAAGGGTTTAAAACTTCAAAATTTAATTCTCATTGATGTAGAAATCGGATTTTGACGAACCAAATATGCATTCCTAGGTTTTAGGATGTAAAGAACTCATTTTTCTGGTCTAAAAGAGTAAATTCCAACTCCAAAAATTATTAATTTCAAAACAGTGGCAGATTCAACGGAAATGGCACAAAACTTAAAAATAAATTTCCCAATGCTATAGGAATCGGTTTTCAACAGATTTTATATGCAACCCTAGGTTTTAAAACATGAGAAAGCTAGTTTTGAGGTCCATTACAGCCAATTCCAGCCCCATCAGTACCAGTTTTCGAAACAGAGGCAAAACAGGGCAAAAAGGCCTTAAACTAAAATATAAATTTCCCGTTGCTATAGAAATCAATTTTTTATGAAATTTATATGCAACCCTAGGTTTTAAAGTATGAGAAAACTGATTTTGAGGTCCATTACAGCCAGTTCCAGCCCCATAATTACAGAATTTCGAAGCAGAGGAACAGTGCCCAAAAATCCACAATTTCACCAAACAAGAAAATTTCTAAAGATTCACAATCCATTTCCAAGTATTCCACATATACATTTCTATATTTCAGGACATAAAAAGACCATTTTTGGTGCTACAAATAGTCAAGGACAGCCACACACTTGTCTCACAAAACAGAACAAGAATATTTAAATAAATGGCTCAAAACTTAAGAAATTCATAACAAATAGCTCAAGTGCTCAAAAATAACATTCTTTACATGTAACCCTAGGTTTTTGGACCCAAGGAACTCATTTTTGAGGTCAAAAATACCAAAAAGTATACCCATTTTTCCAGATCACGAAACAGTAGCAGAAAACGCACTGTACATACATGGTTCAAACTCACATATTTTGCAATCAAACTTGACCCATCATAAATGGGGTCCAACACAAACAATTTTAGGCTCAAAGAGAGTAGAAAATCCCTCCCATACCTTGGTTCTCTAAGCTCAAGTGTTCAAAACAAACTTTCCTACCACCCAAAGCTAGAGCTTGGTGAGCTCTACAACATATCAAAAATGCAAAGAAAAAGGAAGAGAGTTAGTGGGGAAAAAGCTAGAGAGAAGGGAAGAAGAACATGGAGAGAATGAGGACTCTCACCACAAGAGAGAGTGAAATTTCTCTCTCCTCCTTGGCTGTTGAGGCTGGCTGCTGCACATGTGGGGGAAGGGGTCTCTCTTAGCTTATATAGGGGACCCCAAAACCCTAATGGTAAGTCCCACCAAATAAAAAAAGGATTTTTCTAAACCGAAATGTGTTCAAGGGATTAGCTGATCTGGGTTTAGATTTTTTTAGCTCTAAAATATTCTTAGAATGTAGCATTTAATTTTCCAAAGATAATGCCTTTGGAATCACTCAATTTGGACTTAAAATGAATTTTCTAAGTCCAAAATACTAAATAAGTTGCCAAAATTAATAATTAATTCATTTTAATTATTTTTACTGAAATTAGATCACTTTCATGCTTAATTATAATTATTAGAATTTTATTTGTGTCCAAAATAATATTTTTAGCTTAAAAACACATAATTACGAAAATGCCATTAATGAGAATATTCCTTCCTTTGACCAGCTTTGACCAGAGTTGACTTTTGGTCAAATCATGGTTAAAACTTTAATTTTTTTTTTCTACTTAGTTAATTAGGGTTTACTGTCCCAATGGCATTGGACACACACACCTGACATTATACTATACATTGCACAGGCAAAATAATTAAAATACCAGTTGCACATTTTTCAGGGTGTTACAAAGATCAAGGGCATTTTTGGAAATAATAGAAAAGTATAAGGGTAAAATAGTAATTACCCACACATCGGGCATTTTATATGTTTTGATGTTTGAAGCTTAAAATAAATTATTGAAACAAATGTCTGGTTGATTTTATGATATGTGTGATGGATTGAACGTTGGTTGATATATTTGAGCTTGATTGAGACTTGGTTTGATTTGTTATTGACTGAAATTGTTGGGTTCAATTTGTTGAAATGTTGTTGGAATTGAATGAGGGCCATTCGGCCATGGCTAGAAACAAGGGGTACTATGTGGAAATTTTCAAATAACCAAGGGCAAAATAGTCATTTCACATGTAGGGTTACATTGGGAATTTTGTAGGAAGATCAAGGGCATTTTCGAAAATAATGGAAAAGTATAAGGGTAAAATAGTAATTACCCATACATCGGGCATTTTATATGTTTTGATGTTTGAAGCTTAAAATAAATTATTGAAACAAATGTCTGGTTGATTTTATGATATGTGTGATGGATTGAACGTTGGTTGATATATTTGAGCTTGATTGAGACTTGGTTTGATTTGTTATTGACTGAAATTGTTGGGTTGAATTTGTTGAAATGTTGTTGGAATTGAATGAGGGCCATTCGGCCATGGCTAGAAACAAGGGGTACTATGTGGAAATTTTCAAATAACCAAGGGCAAAATAGTCATTTCACATGTAGGGTTACATTGGGAATTTTGTAGGAAGATCAAGGGCATTTTCGGAAATAATAGAAAAGTATAAGGGTAAAATAGTAATTACCCATACATCGGGCATTTTATATGTTTTGATGTTTGAAGCTTAAAATAAATGATTGAAACAAATGTTTGGTTGATTTTATGATATGTGTGACAGATTGAACTTTTGTTGATGTATTTGAGTTTGATTGAGACTTGGTTTGATTTCTTATTGATTGAAATTGTTGGGTTGAATTTGTTGAAATGTTGTTGGAATTGAATGAGGGTCATTCGGCCATGGCTAGAAAGAAGGGGTACTATGTGGAAATTTTCAAATAACCAAGGGCAAAATAGTCATTTCACATGTAGGGATACATTTGGAATTTTATAGGAAGATCAAGGGCATTTTCGGAAATAATGGCAAAGTGTAAGGGTAAAATTGTAATTACCCATACATCGGGCATTTTATATGTTTTGATGTTTGAAGCTTAAAATAAATTATTGAAACAAATGTGTGGTTGATTTTATGATATGTGTGACGGATTGAACTTTGGTTGATCTATTTGAGCTTGATTGAGACTTGGTTTGATTTGTTATTGATTGAAATTGTTGGGTTGAATTTGTTGAAATGTTGTTGGAATTGAATGACGGTCATTCGGCCATGGCTAGAAACAAGGGGTACTATGTGGAAATTTTCAAATAACCAAGTGCAAAATAGTCATTTCACATGTAGGCATACATTGGGAATTTTACAGGAAGATCAGGGGCGTCTTCAAAAATAATAGAAAAGTATAAGGGTAAAATAGTAATTACCCATACATCGGGCATTTTATATGTTTTGATGTTTGAAGCTTAAAATAAATTATTGAAACAAATGTCTGGTTGATTTTATCATATGTGTGACGGATTGAACTTTGGTTGATCTATTTGAGCTTGATTGAGACTTGGTTTGATTTGTTATTGATTGAAATTGTTGGGTTGAATTTGTTGAAATGTTGTTGGAATTGAATGAGGGCCATTCGGCCATGGCTAGAAAGAAGGGGTACTATGTGGAAATTTTCAAATAACCAAGGGCAAAATTGTCATTTCACATGTAGGGATACATTGGGAATTTTATAAGAAGATCAAGGGCATTTTTGGAAATAATAGAAAAGTATAAGGGTAAAATAGTAATTACCCACACATCGGGCATTTTATATGTTTTGATGTTTGAAGCTTAAAATAAATTATTGAAACAAATGTCTGGTTGATTTTATGATATGTGTGATGGATTGAACGTTGGTTGATATATTTGAGCTTGATTGAGACTTGGTTTGATTTGTTATTGACTGAAATTGTTGGGTTGAATTTGTTGAAATGTTGTTGGAATTGAATGAGGGCCATTCGGCCATGGCTAGAAACAAGGGGTACTATGTGGAAATTTTCAAATAACCAAGGGCAAAATAGTCATTTCACATGTAGGGTTACATTGGGAATTTTGTAGGAAGATCAAGGGCATTTTCGGAAATAATAGAAAAGTATAAGGGTAAAATAGTAATTACCCATACATCGGGCATTTTATATGTTTTGATGTTTGAAGCTTAAAATAAATGATTGAAACAAATGTTTGGTTGATTTTATGATATGTGTGACAGATTGAACTTTTGTTGATGTATTTGAGCTTGATTGAGACTTGGTTTGATTTCTTATTGATTGAAATTGTTGGGTTGAATTTGTTGAAATGTTGTTGGAATTGAATGAGGGTCATTCGGCCATGGCTAGAAAGAAGGGGTACTATGTGGAAATTTTCAAATAACCAAGGGCAAAATAGTCATTTCACATGTAGGGATACATTCGGAATTTTATAGGAAGATCAAGGGCATTTTCGGAAATAATGGCAAAGTGTAAGGGTAAAATTGTAATTACCCATACATCGGGCATTTTATATGTTTTGATGTTTGAAGCTTAAAATAAATTATTGAAACAAATGTGTGGTTGATTTTATGATATGTGTGACGGATTGAACTTTGGTTGATCTATTTGAGCTTGATTGAGACTTGGTTTGATTTGTTATTGATTGAAATTGTTGGGTTGAATTTGTTGAAATGTTGTTGGAATTGAATGACGGCCATTCGGCCATGGCTAGAAATAAGGGGTACTATGTGGAAATTTTCAAATAACCAAGTGCAAAATAGTCATTTTGTAACCCCCCTTTTTTTATAAAACATAATTTAACTATTTAATTCATTTTATATATTATTTCAAAGTTCTGATACGATCTCTTACAATCCAAAATATGTTCTGTAATTTACATCATTAAAATTTATATAAACACTGCTACAAAATAATTCTAACTACTACAAATTATTGTCTACCCAAAATAGTCCCATCCTATATGCTCTGGAATTTCTGCATCTTCATCATTTAACTATATCTTCAAGCACCTGCAATTCACACTCCCCTAGAATCTGGGGACAGCATTACAGGATCAGGCATTTAATTTCTCATAGAATTAAAACAATTTCAAACAAATACATATCATAACAATTTAATTAGTTACACACATAATTAAATGCAGTATGATTTATGCAATGCAGTTTTTGACTCAAATTCATTTTGACCCTGCTCCATGGAGACTTCCCCTTTGAGTGTTTAGTAAGAAACTGGCCTACCATTACGATCTGTAATTCAGCTATCAGCCCCTACTAAACGCGAATAAACTAAACAGAATTAGGAGGTCAGGATACCCGGAAGGCCACCACGGCAGCATCTCTGTCCAAATTACAGCCACATGTGGAATTGCCAATATCCCTCACCCCACAGACTATATAATCACAGACTATACAGTCCTGTCTAACTTACTCTGCTCACCCATTTCTCAGGACTATCATATTCTCTGTTCATAATCTCAATCATCTTTTCAAATACATGACTACCGCAGTCCGGTCAGTCAACACAGTTCTCTGTTCATAATCTCAATCATATTTTCAAATACATGACTACCGCAGTCCGGTCAGTCAACACAGTCCTGGAAATCAATTCCCCCATAAATACTCATTTCTCATTTGAAATCTTTGTATTTTCTAAGAACTCAAGCTTATGCAATATGACAATGATGCTAATAAACAAATAATTAATATTAAGCAATCACATAAAAATTATAAAAATTCACTATTAGGTAAAGTTACTAAAATACCCTTAATCTTTTCTAGAATTCCATCTATGTCCTAAATTTTGAAATGACCAAATTACCCTTGCTCTTTTTCAAAAATTCCCATTTTGTCCCTACATGTAAAATGACCATTTTGCCCTTGATTTTACAAAAATTTCCACATAATATCCCTTGCATTTAGGGCTGGCCGAATGGTCTCACTACCATTCTCAACATATTTTCCAAAGTAACAACTTCCAATTCCAACCAAAAATCAACCAAATCACAAATTCAATCAAAATTCAACAAACCAAATTTCAACCATCACAACACATCAAAAATTCAATCAAACATCATTCCAATCCATGAATTACAATCACAAGCATCAAAAACACAAAACCCCTAAATCAATTTCAAGTTTTCATGATTCTAGGTCAAAATTTTAATCTAAGCCTACAACATGTTTTCTTCTAATTCCAAGGGTTCTAATTGAAATTAAATGCCTAGATCCTTACCTTAAACTCTTTAATTGAAGAAAAAGCCTTGAATTCCTTTCTCCCTCACTCCTTGGTCTTGTAGGAATTTTTGAGATTTCCTCCAATTTCTTTTCCTTTTTGCCGATTAGCTTAGGGTTTAGGGAGTTTGGATGGTTTGGTTTCTTAATTTGAGATGAGATGATGAAGTTAAGATGAAATTGAAATGAAAACTGCAGCTGCTGGGTTTGGAGACTCATGGTTCTGTTTTTGAGTTTTTGGTGATTTTTTTCTCCTTTTACTTAAGTTAAATGCTTCTAAAAAATTTTATTAACCAAATTGGACTTTGCCTTCAAGTCCAGCTGCTGCCTGCACGTCCAGCAGCTCAATTGGACCAAGGGAAGTCCACTTGCCAAGCCTTTCCAGCCCACTTGGACAGCCAAGGAGCTCCAAGTCACTTGCCTACCCCAAAAGTCAACATTTCAAGCACTTTGTAGAAAATTCTAGAAGGTAATTAGGGCTGCTAATTATTTTACAATGTGATTAGAATTTGAAGAAAATAACATCACCAATGGATTCCTCACTATCAAAAACCTTGGGGTAGTGTCTTACTTATCTCTTAATCCAAGCCTAATTAGCTTAATTTAGTGACATTAGAAAAACCTAAGTTGTCACTTTTTGATTGGTTAAGGTTCTAATTTAAATTTTTCTTGGTTAAACATTTTTAATAATTATTCTAAGTATATTACAATTATTAGATAATTCTATAGATATCCTATGAATTTTCTCTAAATTTTCTGTCTTAAAATTTTACCGTAATAATTTCTCAAAGTTCTAACTTTCAGAAAATCCTAACAATTCTGAATAAGCATTTTAATTCTTTATCTGTATATATTTTTAATCTATATTCTATTACCATTCTTTTAAGTTATAAATGAGTTCAAAATTCTATACTTAAAATTTTATCCTGGACAGCTGTCTGACATAGCAGTCCAATCAACTATCAATTTCAGCAAAAACAGAGACATTTACAAATTCAGAAAATTCTTCTGAGTAGAACTGTATTAATTTCATTAAGAGAATATGTACATAAGGTTTCTATAAAATATAGTGCATAAATGTTAATAATATACATATATAAATGCGTACAATTAATAAAATGAGGATGTTACACATTTCACATGTAGGCATACATTGGGAATTTTACAGGAAGATCAGGGGCGTCTTCAAAAATAATAGAAAAGTATAAGGGTAAAATAGTAATTACCCATACATCGGGCATTTTATATGTTTTGATGTTTGAAGCTTAAAATAAATTATTGAAACAAATGTTTGGTTGATTTTATGATATGTGTGACGGATTGAACTTTGGTTGATCTATTTGAGCTTGATTGAGACTTGGTTTGATTTGTTATTGATTGAAATTGTTGGGTTGAATTTGTTGAAATGTTGTTGGAATTGAATGAGGGCCATTCGGCCATGGCTAGAAAGAAGGGGTACTATGTGGAAATTTTCAAATAACCAAGGGCAAAATAGTCATTTCACATGTAGGGATACATTGGGAATTTTATAGGAAGATCAAGGGCATTTTTGGAAATAATAGAAAAGTATAAGGGTAAAATAGTAATTACCCACACATCGGGCATTTTATATGTTTTGATGTTTGAAGCTTAAAATAAATTATTGAAACAAATGTCTGGTTGATTTTATGATATGTGTGATGGATTGAACGTTGGTTGATATATTTGAGCTTGATTGAGACTTGGTTTGATTTGTTATTGACTGAAATTGTTGGGTTGAATTTGTTGAAATGTTGTTGGAATTGAATGAGGGCCATTCGGCCATGGCTAGAAACAAGGGGTACTATGTGGAAATTTTCAAATAACCAAGGGCAAAATAGTCATTTCACATGTAGGGTTACATTGGGAATTTTGTAGGAAGATCAAGGGCATTTTCGGAAATAATAGAAAAGTATAAGGGTAAAATAGTAATTACCCATACATCGGGCATTTTATATGTTTTGATGTTTGAACCTTAAAATAAATGATTGAAACAAATGTTTGGTTGATTTTATGATATGTGTGACAGATTGAACTTTTGTTGATGTATTTGAGCTTGATTGAGACTTGGTTTGATTTCTTATTGATTGAAATTGTTGGGTTGAATTTGTTGAAATGTTGTTGGAATTGAATGAGGGTCATTCGGCCATGGCTAGAAAGAAGGGGTACTATGTGGAAATTTTCAAATAACCAAGGGCAAAATAGTCATTTCACATGTAGGGATAAATTGGGAATTTTATAGGAAGATCAAGGGCATTTTCGGAAATAATGGAAAAGTGTAAGGGTAAAATAGTAATTACCCATACATCGGGCATTTTATATGTTTTGATGTTTGAAGCTTAAAATAAATTATTGAAACAAATGTGTGGTTGATTTTATGATATGTGTGACGGATTGAACTTTGGTTGATCTATTTGAGCTTGATTGAGACTTGGTTTGATTTGTTATTGATTGAAATTGTTGGGTTGAATTTGTTGAAATGTTGTTGGAATTGAATGACGGCCATTCGGCCATGGCTAGAAACAAGGGGTACTATGTGGATATTTTCAAATAACCAAGGGCAAAATAGTCATTTCACATGTAGGGATACATTGGGAATTTTACAGGAAGATCAGGGGCGTCTTCAAAAATAATAGAAAAGTATAAGGGTAAAATAGTAATTACCCATACATCGGGCATTTTATATGTTTTGATGTTTGAAGCTTAAAATAAATTATTGAAACAAATGTTTGGTTGATTTTATGATATGTGTGACGGATTGAACTTTGGTTGATCTATTTGAGCTTGATTGAGACTTGGTTTGATTTGTTATTGATTGAAATTGTTGGGTTGAATTTGTTGAAATGTTGTTGGAATTGAATGAGGGCCATTCGGCCATGGCTAGAAAGAAGGGGTACTATGTGGAAATTTTCAAATAACCAAGGGCAAAATAGTCATTTCACATGTAGGGACACATTGGGAATTTTATAGGAAGATCAAGGGCATTTTTGGAAATAATAGAAAAGTATAAGGGTAAAGTAGTAATTACCCATACATCGGGCATTTTATATGTTTTGATGTTTGAAGCTTAAAATAAATTATTGAAACAAATGTCTGGTTGATTTTATGATATGTGTGATGGATTGAACGTTGGTTGATATATTTGAGCTTGATTGAGACTTGGTTTGATTTGTTATTGACTGAAATTGTTGGGTTCAATTTGTTGAAATGTTGTTGGAATTGAATGAGGGCCATTCGGCCATGGCTAGAAAGAAGGGGTACTATGTGGAAATTTTCAAATAACCAAGGGCAAAATAGTCATTTCACATGTAGGGATACAATTGGAATTTTATAGGAAGATCAACGGCATTTTCGGAAATAATAGAAAAGTATAAGGGTAAAATAGTAATTACCCATACATCGGGCATTTTATATGTTTTGATGTTTTAAGCTTAAAATAAATGATTGAAACAAATGTTTGGTTGATTTTATGATATGTGTGACGGATTGAACTTTTGTTGATGTATTTGAGCTTGATTGAGGCTTGGTTTGATTTCTTATTGATTGAAATTGTTGGGTTGAATTTGTTGAAATGTTGTTTGAATTGAATGAGGGCCATTCGGCCATGGCTAGAAACAAGGAGTACTATGTGGAAATTTTCAAATAACCAAGGGCAAAATAGTCATTTCACATGTAGGGATACATTAGAAATTTTATAGGAAGATCAGGGGCATTTTCAGAAATAATAGAAATGTATAAGGGTAAAATAGTAATTACCCATACATCGGGCATTTTATATGTTTTGATGTTTGAAGCTTAAAATAAATGATTGAAACAAATGTTTGGTTGATTTTATGATATGTGTGACGGATTGAACTTTTGTTGATGTATTTGAGCTTGATTGAGACTTGGTTTGATTTGTTATTGATTGAAATTGTTGAAAGTTGTTGGAATTAAATGAGGGTCATTCGGCCATGGCTAGAAAGAAGGGGTACTATGTAGAAATTTTCAAATAACCAAGGGCAAAATAGTCATTTCACATGTAGGGATACATTGGGAATTTTATAGGAAGGTCAAGGGCATTTTCGGAAATAATAGAAAAGTATAAGGGTAAAATAGTAATTACCCATACATCGGGCATTTTATATGTTTTGATGTTTGAAGCTTAAAATAAATGATTGAAACAAAAGTTTGGTTGATTTTATGATATGTGTGATGGATTGAACTTTGGTTGATGTATTTGAGCTTGATTGAGACTTGGTTTGATTTCTTATTGATTGAAATTGTTGGGTTGAATTTGTTGAAATGTTGTTGGAATTGAATGACGGTCATTCGGCCATGGCTAGAAAGAAGGGGTACTATGTGGAAATTTTCAAATAACCAAGGGCAAAATAGTCATTTCACATGTAGGGATACATTGGGAATTTTATAGGAAGATCAAGGGCATTTTCAGAAATAATAGAAAAGTATAAGGGTAAAATAGTAATTACCCATACATTTGGCATTTTATATGTTTTGATGTTTGAAGCTTAAAATAAATGATTGAAATAAATGTTTGGTTGATTTTATGATATGTCTGACGGATTGAACTTTTGTTGATGTATTTGAGCTTGATTGAGACTTGGTTTGATTTGTTATTGATTGAAATTGTTGGGTTGAATTTGTTGAAATGTTGTTTGAATTGAATGAGGGCCATTCGGCCATGGCTAGAAACAAGGGGTACTATGTGGAAATTTTCAAATAACCAAGGGCAAAATAGTCATTTCACATGTAGGGATACATTAGGAATTTTATCGGAAGATAAGGGGCATTTTCAGAAATAATAGAAATGAATAAGGGTAAAATAGTAATTACCCACACATCGGGCATTTTATATGTTTTGATGTTTGAAGCTTAAAATAAATGATTGAAATAAATGTTTGGTTGATTTTATGATATGTGTGACGGATTGAACTTTTGTTGATGTATTTGAGCTTGATTGAGACTTGGTTTGATTTCTTATTCGTTGAATTTGTTGAAATGTTGTTGGAATTGAATGAGGGTCATTCGGCCATGGCTAGAAAGAAGGGGTACTATGTGAAAATTTTCAAATAACCAAGGGCAAAATAGTCATTTCACATGTAGGGATAAATTGGGAATTTTATAGGAAGATCAAGGGCATTTTCGGAAATAATAGAACAGTATAAGGGTAAAATAGTAATTACCCATACATCGGGCATTTTATATGTTTTGATGTTTGAAGCTTAAAATAAATTATTGAAACAAATGTTTGGTTGATTTTACGATATGTGTGATGGATTGAACTTTGGTTGATGTATTTGAGCTTGATTGAGACTTGGTTTGATTTGTTATTGATTGAAATTGTTGGGTTGAATTTGTTGAAATGTTGTTTGAATTGAATGAGGGCCATTCGGCCATGGCTAGAAACAAGGGGTACTATATGGAAATTTTCAAATAACCAAGGGCAAAATAGTCATTTCACATGTAGGGATACATTAGAAATTTTATAGGAAGATCAGGGGCATTTTCAGAAATAATAGAAATGAATAAGGGTAAAATAGTAATTACCCACACATCGGGCATTTTATATGTTTTGATGTTTGAAGCTTAAAATAAATTATTGAAATAAATGTTTGGTTGATTTTATGATATGTGTGACGGATTGAACTTTTGTTGATGTATTTGAGCTTGATTGAGACTTGGTTTGATTTCTTATTCGTTGAATTTGTTGAAATGTTGTTGGAATTGAATGAGGGTCATTCGGCCATGGCTAGAAAGAAGGGGTACTATGTGGAAATTTTCAAATAACCAAGGGCAAAATAGTCATTTCACATGTAGGGATAAATTGGGAATTTTATAGGAAGATCAAGGGCATTTTCGGAAATAATAGAACAGTATAAGGGTAAAATAGTAATTACCCATACATCGGGCATTTTATATGTTTTGATGTTTGATGTAACCCCCTTTTTTTCTATAAAACATAATTTAACTATTTAATTCATTTTATATATTTATTTCAAAGTTCTGATACGATCTCTTACAATCCAAAATATGTTCTGTAATTTACATCATTAAAATTTATATAAACACTGCTACAAAATAATTCTAACTACTACAAATTATTGTCTACCCAAAATAGTCCCATCCTATATGCTCTGGAATTTCTGCATCTTCATCATTTAACTATATCTTCAAGCACCTGCAATTCACACTCCCCTAGAATCTGGGGACAGCATTACAGGATCAGGCATTTAATTTCTCATAGAATTAAAACAATTTCAAACAAATACATATCATAACAAATTAATTAGTTACACACATAATTAAATGCAGTATGATTTATGCAATGCAGTTTTTGACTCAAATTCATTTTGACCCTGCTCCATGGAGACTTCCCCTTTGAGTGTTTAGTAAGAAACTGGCCTACCATTACGATCTGTAATTCAGCTATCAGCCCCTACTAAACGCGAATAAACTAAACAGAATTAGGAGGTCAGGATACCCGGAAGGCCACCACGGCAGCATCTCTGTCCAAATTACAGCCACATATGGAATTGCCAATATCCTTATCCCCACAGACTATATAATCACTGATTATACGGTCCTGTTTAACAAATTCTACTCACCCCAAAAATCCTTTCTCAATCAGTTTCATTTCACATGACTACCGCAGTCCCGGTTAGTCAACAATTCATTTCTCAATCAGTTTCATTTCACATGACTACCGCAGTCCCGGTCAGTCAACAATTCATTTCTCAATCAGTTTCATTTCACATGACTACCGCAGTCCCGGTTAGTCAACAATTCATTTCTCATTTGATACTTTTATAAATTCCCCAAAAAGACTCATGCTAATGAATTTTGTTCATGATCACAATCAAATAAATAATTTGTACACATTAACATACAAGGATATAAAAATTTAAGCAATTTACATTATAACATTAGTATTTTTAATAATTTCCGAAATTGCCCTCAATCTTTTTCCAAAATACCCAATGTGTCCCTACATGTAAAATGACCATTTTGCCCTTGGTTTTATAAAAATTTCCACATAATATCCCTTGCATTTAGGGCTGGCCGAATGGTCTACAAGCCATTCTCAACAATTCTTCCAAAGCTACAAACTCCAATTCCAACCAAAATTCAATCAAATCACAATTTCAATCAAAATTCAACAAACCAATTTTCAACCATTACAACACCTTAAAAATTCAATCAAACATCATTCCAATCCATGAATTACAATCACAAGCATCAAAAACACAAAACCCCTAAATCAATTTCAAGTTTTCATGATTTTAGTTCAAATTTTTAATCTAAGCCTACAACATGTTTTCTTCTAATTCCAAGGGTTCTAATTGAAATTAAATGCCTAGATCCTTACCTTAAACTCTTTAATTGAAGAAAAAGCCTTGAATTCCTTTCTCCCTCACTCCTTGGTCTTGTATGAATTTTTGAGATTTCCTCCAATTTCTTTTCCTTTTTGCCGATTAGCTTAGGGTTTAGGAAGTTTGGATGGTTTGGTTTCTTAATTTGGGATGAGATGATGAAGTTAAGATGAAATTGAAATGAAAACTGCAGCTGCTGGGTTTGGAGAGCTCAAGGTTCTGTTTTGAGAGAAAATAGCTTTTTGTGACTTTTTCTCCTTTTACTTAAGTTAAATGCTTCTTAAAACAAATTATTAACTAAATTGGACTTTGCCTTCAAGTCCAGCTGCTGCCCTGCACGTCCAGCAGCTCATTTGGACCAAGGGAAGTCCACTTGCCAAGCCTTTCCAGCCCACTTGGACAGCCAAGGAGTTCCAAGTCACTTGCCTACCCCAAAAGTCAACATTTCAAGCACTTTGTAGAAAGTTCTAGAAGGTAATTAGGGCTGCTAATTATTTTACAATGTGATTAGAATTTGAAGAAAATAACATCACCATTGGATTCCTCACTATCAAAAACCTTGGGGTAGTGTCTTACTTATCTCTTAATCCAAGCCTAATTAGCTTAATTTAGTGATCTTAGAAAAGCCTAAGTTGTCACTTTTTGATTGGTTAAGGTTCTAAATTAAAATTTTCTTGGTTAAACATTTTTAATAATTATTCTAAGTATATTACAATTATTAGATAATTCTATAGATATCCTATGAATTTTCTCTAAATTTTCTGTCTTAGAATTTTACCGTAATAATTCCTCAAAGTTCTAACTTCCAGAAAATCCTAACAATTCTGAATAAGCATTTTAATTCTTTATCTGTATATATTTTTAATCTATATTCTATTACCTTTCTTTTAATTTATAAATGAGTTCAAAATTCTATACTTGAAAATTTATCCTGGACAGCTGTCTGACATAGCAGTCCAGTCAACTATTAATTTCGGCAAAAATAAAGACATTTGGAAATTCAGAAAATTCTTCTGAGTAGAACTGTATTAATTTCATTAAGAGAATATGTACATAAGGTTTCTATAAAATATAGTGCATAAATGTTAATAATATACATATATAAATGCGTACAATTAATAAAATGAGGATGTTACAATTCTCCCCTACTAATAAAAATTTCGTCCTCGAAATTTCTAATACAAATATATAACCATACAACTATACAACAAAATAACTATACAAACAAATGAGGATATGTTTCTTTCATTTTTTTTTTTTCCCTCTAACTCCCATGTAGCATCACCTCTGATATCATCCCAAATAACCTTAACTAGAGAAATTTCTTTACCTCTCAGGTACTTAATCCTTCTGTCCTCAATCTTAATAGGCTTTGTTTCAAATGTTAGGTTTTCCTTTCTCTTCTAATGTACAGGCTCTTAAGAGATCTTCTAATGTCCGAATAGTCCTTTCTGTTTGACCATCAATCTTAGGGTGTTATACTAAACTAAGATAAAATTTTACTTCTTAAAGTGTTCTGAAAATCTTTCCAAAAATTTAAAAACAAAGCTAGGGTCTTTATTAGACTCTATACTAATAGGTACTCCAGATAATCTAATTATTTCCTTTAAGTACAATTAAGCTAATTTTTCTAAAGAATACCTAATATTTATTGAAAGCAAAATGTACTAATTTAGTTAATCTATCTACAATTACTCAAATGGTATCAAAATTCCTATGTTTTCTAGGTAATCCTACCACAAAATCTATTGATATACTATTCCGTTTCCATATAGGTATCTCTAAAGGATGTAACAGATCAAAGGGTTTCTGATATTCAATCTTTGCTTTCTAACATGTTAAACATCTAGCCACATATTCTGCTACATCTCTCTTCATCCTAGACCACCAAAACATTCCCTTTAAATCTTTATATATTTTTGTTGTTCTAGGATGAATACTAAGTTTACTTTTGTGCCCTTCCTTCAAAATTAATTCCTTAAATTCTTGATCATTAGGTACACAAATTCTATTTTTAACCTAATAATTATATCCATTCCTAAATTAAATTCTTTTTCCTTACCTGATCCCATTAATCCTTTCTTTTCTGGAATACATTCATCTGCATCTTGTTTCTTCCTAATTTCTTCCAAAAATTCATTAGTGATGGTAATAATTCCAAATGGAATTTTATCCTTTTTCCTAACTGTACATAGATTTAAATCTCTAAATTATTCTATTAACTCTAATTCTTTAATCCTCATAGTTGACATATGCACAATTTTCCTACTTAAAGCATCTTCTACTACATTAGCCTCTATTGGATGATACCTTAATTGAAAATCATAATCTTTAATAAACTCCATCCATCTTCTTTTTCTCCTTTCCAATTTTTTTTTTTTAAACAAATATTTTAAACTCTTATGATCACTATATACATCAAATATTGATCCATATAAATAATGTCTCCAAATCTTCAAAGCAAAAACTATAGCTGCTAACTCCAAATCATGAGTAGGATAATTTCTCTCACGTGATTTCAACCGCCTAGATGCATAAGCTACCACTTTCTTATTTTATATCAACACGCATCTTAACCTTAGAGATGAAACATCACAGTATACCTCATAGGATTCATTTGGGTCGGGTAAAACTAAAACTAGTGAGGTAGTCAATTTATGTTTCAATTCTTGGAAAATTTTCTCACAACTCTCACTCCAAATAAAATTCTATTAAGGGTTCAGCTATCTTAGAAAATCCTTCAATCAATCTTCTATAATATCCATCAAATCTTAAGAACTACTAATCTCAGTTACTGTCTTAGGCCTTTCCCATTCTAAAACTGCTTCTACCTTAGAAAAATCTACACTTAGTTCATCTTTAGAAATTAAATGTCCTAAAATTTTCACTTCCTCCAACCAAAATTCACACTTAGACAATTTAGCATATAATTTTCTATCTTTCAAAGTTTGCAATGTTATTCTAAGATGATTTTCATGTTCCTCTTTATTTTTAGAATATATTAATATATCATCTGTAAATACTACTACAAAATGATCTAAGTATGGTCCAAACACCCTATTCATATAATCCAACACTGCTGGGCCATTAGTCACTCCAAATGGCATCACTTGATATTCATAATGTCCATATCTAGTCCTAAAAGCAGTCTTGGGTATATCCTCCTTTTTACTGTAATTTATTGGTACCCAGACCTTAAATCTATTTTAGAGAAAATTGTTGCTCCTCTAAGTTGGTCCATTAAATCATCTATTCTAGGTAAAGAATATTTATTCTTTATAGTTACTTTATTTCATTGTCTATAATCTATACATAACCTAGATCCTCCATCTTTCTTTTTAACTAATAATACTGAGGCTCACCATAGGGACACACTAGGCCTTTCAAACTGTTTTTCTAATAATTCTTCCAATTGTTTCTTTAACTCGATTAATTTCAATAATGACATTCTATATGGTTGCATAGAAATTGGTCTAGTACCAGGCATCAAATCTATACTAAATTCTATTCTCTTTCAGGACGCAAACCAGAAACATCATCAGGAAAATTTCAGGATATTCATTTACAACTAGCACAGAGTCTATTTCAATTTTATCTCCTTAGTTCCAAGAGATGATAACATGTATTTTTGAATTTCACTTTTAAATAATATTTCCTTAGGTTGGATAGGCTTAAGTCTAGAAACATCAAGTTTAGGAAAAATTAAAGTTTTAGAAGCACAATCTATTAGAATATGGTTGGTTGCTAACCAATCCATTCCTAATATCACATCAAGGCCAGTTAAAGGCAAACAAATCAAGTTCACAACAAATTGTCTATCTCGGATAGTTATCACACAATTCAAACATATTTTAGAGGTTAAGGTTGGTTTAGAAGTAGGTACAGAAACAAGCAAGGTATAGGGTATTTTAAACATGATTAACATCCTCAACTTACAGCTGTACTTTAGAACCCTAATTCCAACAAATCACTATTAGAAAGACTTTCAAAATACCTCACATTACTCCAATTCACTACTACCAATTTAATTGTTACTTGAATTTCCAACATCAATACACACACCTTTAGGCCTTCCAATTACTTACTCTTTCAACTTTAAAAATTCTTAGGACAACTGCTACTAACTTAGCATTTGGGTCCTATTCTACTCTCTTAATCACCACTTACACCATGGTAATGTAATTAAACAATGTTAAACCCGTAGGCTATTTTACTGCACCAGAAAAATGCACTATTTTGGTTCTAACTCATGTCTAAAACACAAAATTTCAAGTCCTAATAGTTAAGATATCAATCCTGTGACAAATTTATACTACGATACACTGTTTCAGCCTTCAAAACACATGAAAACATCCATTAGAACAATATGGCAATAACCATACTTTCAACATCTCATCATATTCCAAACATCAAGGTACCTTCAAAACTTTGTTTTCTTTCTTTTGTCAAACTCAACTATTATCCTATAAACTCAAATATTTGGACCCCTATTCTCAACCTTGATCTACGAATCTAGACCTTTGGATCTCCTTCCTCAACTAACTCAAGGGTATAACTCTGAAATTCACAATATAAGGAACATGGAAAATAACCCAACTTGAACAATACTAATAATAATAAAATTTTAAGCATTAGGAGAGAAAGTCATCTCGACTGAGTCCTGAGTGTGCACCCTCACAACTTTATCAAGATTTTCTTTCTTCCTTTCTGCCATCTTAGCTATACTATTGGTTTCAACTCTAGGATTTATAACTAGCCTTCCTCTTCTCATTTCTACATGTCTTAAAATTTCAGATCTAGTTACTACTCTTTTTCCCATAATATTCTTAACAAACAAAAAATTCTAATAAGGGTAACACAGCAAAACACCTAATAGACCCACTACTCGCAAGTCCTAGAGATGCATAACCAGAGCTCTGATACCACTAATGTAACCCCCTTTTTTTCTATAAAACATAATTTAACTATTTAATTCATTTTATATATTTATTTCAAAGTTCTGATACGATCTCTTACAATCCAAAATATGTTCTGTAATTTACATCATTAAAATTTATATAAACACTGCTACAAAATAATTCTAACTACTACAAATTATTGTCTACCCAAAATAGTCCCATCCTATATGCTCTGGAATTTCTGCATCTTCATCATTTAACTATATCTTCAAGCACCTGCAATTCACACTCCCCTAGAATCTGGGGACAGCATTACAGGATCAGGCATTTAATTTCTCATAGAATTAAAACAATTTCAAACAAATACATATCATAACAAATTAATTAGTTACACACATAATTAAATGCAGTATGATTTATGCAATGCAGTTTTTGACTCAAATTCATTTTGACCCTGCTCCATGGAGACTTCCCCTTTGAGTGTTTAGTAAGAAACTGGCCTACCATTACGATCTGTAATTCAGCTATCAGCCCCTACTAAACGCGAATAAACTAAACAGAATTAGGAGGTCAGGATACCCGGAAGGCCACCACGGCAGCATCTCTGTCCAAATTACAGCCACATATGGAATTGCCAATATCCTTATCCCCACAGACTATATAATCACTGATTATACGGTCCTGTTTAACAAATTCTACTCACCCCAAAAATCCTTTCTCAATCAGTTTCATTTCACATGACTACCGCAGTCCCGGTTAGTCAACAATTCATTTCTCAATCAGTTTCATTTCACATGACTACCGCAGTCCCGGTCAGTCAACAATTCATTTCTCAATCAGTTTCATTTCACATGACTACCGCAGTCCCGGTTAGTCAACAATTCATTTCTCATTTGATACTTTTATAAATTCCCCAAAAAGACTCATGCTAATGAATTTTGTTCATGATCACAATCAAATAAATAATTTGTACACATTAACATACAAGGATATAAAAATTTAAGCAATTTACATTATAACATTAGTATTTTTAATAATTTCCGAAATTGCCCTCAATCTTTTTCCAAAATACCCAATGTGTCCCTACATGTAAAATGACCATTTTGCCCTTGGTTTTATAAAAATTTCCACATAATATCCCTTGCATTTAGGGCTGGCCGAATGGTCTACAAGCCATTCTCAACAATTCTTCCAAAGCTACAAACTCCAATTCCAACCAAAATTCAATCAAATCACAATTTCAATCAAAATTCAACAAACCAATTTTCAACCATTACAACACCTTAAAAATTCAATCAAACATCATTCCAATCCATGAATTACAATCACAAGCATCAAAAACACAAAACCCCTAAATCAATTTCAAGTTTTCATGATTTTAGTTCAAATTTTTAATCTAAGCCTACAACATGTTTTCTTCTAATTCCAAGGGTTCTAATTGAAATTAAATGCCTAGATCCTTACCTTAAACTCTTTAATTGAAGAAAAAGCCTTGAATTCCTTTCTCCCTCACTCCTTGGTCTTGTATGAATTTTTGAGATTTCCTCCAATTTCTTTTCCTTTTTGCCGATTAGCTTAGGGTTTAGGAAGTTTGGATGGTTTGGTTTCTTAATTTGGGATGAGATGATGAAGTTAAGATGAAATTGAAATGAAAACTGCAGCTGCTGGGTTTGGAGAGCTCAAGGTTCTGTTTTGAGAGAAAATAGCTTTTTGTGACTTTTTCTCCTTTTACTTAAGTTAAATGCTTCTTAAAACAAATTATTAACTAAATTGGACTTTGCCTTCAAGTCCAGCTGCTGCCCTGCACGTCCAGCAGCTCATTTGGACCAAGGGAAGTCCACTTGCCAAGCCTTTCCAGCCCACTTGGACAGCCAAGGAGTTCCAAGTCACTTGCCTACCCCAAAAGTCAACATTTCAAGCACTTTGTAGAAAGTTCTAGAAGGTAATTAGGGCTGCTAATTATTTTACAATGTGATTAGAATTTGAAGAAAATAACATCACCATTGGATTCCTCACTATCAAAAACCTTGGGGTAGTGTCTTACTTATCTCTTAATCCAAGCCTAATTAGCTTAATTTAGTGATCTTAGAAAAGCCTAAGTTGTCACTTTTTGATTGGTTAAGGTTCTAAATTAAAATTTTCTTGGTTAAACATTTTTAATAATTATTCTAAGTATATTACAATTATTAGATAATTCTATAGATATCCTATGAATTTTCTCTAAATTTTCTGTCTTAGAATTTTACCGTAATAATTCCTCAAAGTTCTAACTTCCAGAAAATCCTAACAATTCTGAATAAGCATTTTAATTCTTTATCTGTATATATTTTTAATCTATATTCTATTACCTTTCTTTTAATTTATAAATGAGTTCAAAATTCTATACTTGAAAATTTATCCTGGACAGCTGTCTGACATAGCAGTCCAGTCAACTATTAATTTCGGCAAAAATAAAGACATTTGGAAATTCAGAAAATTCTTCTGAGTAGAACTGTATTAATTTCATTAAGAGAATATGTACATAAGGTTTCTATAAAATATAGTGCATAAATGTTAATAATATACATATATAAATGCGTACAATTAATAAAATGAGGATGTTACAATTCTCCCCTACTAATAAAAATTTCGTCCTCGAAATTTCTAATACAAATATATAACCATACAACTATACAACAAAATAACTATACAAACAAATGAGGATATGTTTCTTTCATTTTTTTTTTTTTCCTCTAACTCCCATGTAGCATCACCTCTGATATCATCCCAAATAACCTTAACTAGAGAAATTTCTTTACCTCTCAGGTACTTAATCCTTCTGTCCTCAATCTTAATAGGCTTTGTTTCAAATGTTAGGTTTTCCTTTCTCTTCTAATGTACAGGCTCTTAAGAGATCTTCTAATGTCCGAATAGTCCTTTCTGTTTGACCATCAATCTTAGGGTGTTATACTAAACTAAGATAAAATTTTACTTCTTAAAGTGTTCTGAAAATCTTTCCAAAAATTTAAAAACAAAGCTAGGGTCTTTATTAGACTCTATACTAATAGGTACTCCAGATAATCTAATTATTTCCTTTAAGTACAATTAAGCTAATTTTTCTAAAGAATACCTAATATTTATTGAAAGCAAAATGTACTAATTTAGTTAATCTATCTACAATTACTCAAATGGTATCAAAATTCCTATGTTTTCTAGGTAATCCTACCACAAAATCTATTGATATACTATTCCGTTTCCATATAGGTATCTCTAAAGGATGTAACAGATCAAAGGGTTTCTGATATTCAATCTTTGCTTTCTAACATGTTAAACATCTAGCCACATATTCTGCTACATCTCTCTTCATCCTAGACCACCAAAACATTCCCTTTAAATCTTTATATATTTTTGTTGTTCTAGGATGAATACTAAGTTTACTTTTGTGCCCTTCCTTCAAAATTAATTCCTTAAATTCTTGATCATTAGGTACACAAATTCTATTTTTAACCTAATAATTATATCCATTCCTAAATTAAATTCTTTTTCCTTACCTGATCCCATTAATCCTTTCTTTTCTGGAATACATTCATCTGCATCTTGTTTCTTCCTAATTTCTTCCAAAAATTCATTAGTGATGGTAATAATTCCAAATGGAATTTTATCCTTTTTCCTAACTGTACATAGATTTAAATCTCTAAATTATTCTATTAACTCTAATTCTTTAATCCTCATAGTTGACATATGCACAATTTTCCTACTTAAAGCATCTTCTACTACATTAGCCTCTATTGGATGATACCTTAATTGAAAATCATAATCTTTAATAAACTCCATCCATCTTCTTTTTCTCCTTTCCAATTTTTTTTTTTTAAACAAATATTTTAAACTCTTATGATCACTATATACATCAAATATTGATCCATATAAATAATGTCTCCAAATCTTCAAAGCAAAAACTATAGCTGCTAACTCCAAATCATGAGTAGGATAATTTCTCTCACGTGATTTCAACCGCCTAGATGCATAAGCTACCACTTTCTTATTTTATATCAACACGCATCTTAACCTTAGAGATGAAACATCACAGTATACCTCATAGGATTCATTTGGGTCGGGTAAAACTAAAACTAGTGAGGTAGTCAATTTATGTTTCAATTCTTGGAAAATTTTCTCACAACTCTCACTCCAAATAAAATTCTATTAAGGGTTCAGCTATCTTAGAAAATCCTTCAATCAATCTTCTATAATATCCATCAAATCTTAAGAACTACTAATCTCAGTTACTGTCTTAGGCCTTTCCCATTCTAAAACTGCTTCTACCTTAGAAAAATCTACACTTAGTTCATCTTTAGAAATTAAATGTCCTAAAATTTTCACTTCCTCCAACCAAAATTCACACTTAGACAATTTAGCATATAATTTTCTATCTTTCAAAGTTTGCAATGTTATTCTAAGATGATTTTCATGTTCCTCTTTATTTTTAGAATATATTAATATATCATCTGTAAATACTACTACAAAATGATCTAAGTATGGTCCAAACACCCTATTCATATAATCCAACACTGCTGGGCCATTAGTCACTCCAAATGGCATCACTTGATATTCATAATGTCCATATCTAGTCCTAAAAGCAGTCTTGGGTATATCCTCCTTTTTACTGTAATTTATTGGTACCCAGACCTTAAATCTATTTTAGAGAAAATTGTTGCTCCTCTAAGTTGGTCCATTAAATCATCTATTCTAGGTAAAGAATATTTATTCTTTATAGTTACTTTATTTCATTGTCTATAATCTATACATAACCTAGATCCTCCATCTTTCTTTTTAACTAATAATACTGAGGCTCACCATAGGGACACACTAGGCCTTTCAAACTGTTTTTCTAATAATTCTTCCAATTGTTTCTTTAACTCGATTAATTTCAATAATGACATTCTATATGGTTGCATAGAAATTGGTCTAGTACCAGGCATCAAATCTATACTAAATTCTATTCTCTTTCAGGACGCAAACCAGAAACATCATCAGGAAAATTTCAGGATATTCATTTACAACTAGCACAGAGTCTATTTCAATTTTATCTCCTTAGTTCCAAGAGATGATAACATGTATTTTTGAATTTCACTTTTAAATAATATTTCCTTAGGTTGGATAGGCTTAAGTCTAGAAACATCAAGTTTAGGAAAAATTAAAGTTTTAGAAGCACAATCTATTAGAATATGGTTGGTTGCTAACCAATCCATTCCTAATATCACATCAAGGCCAGTTAAAGGCAAACAAATCAAGTTCACAACAAATTGTCTATCTCGGATAGTTATCACACAATTCAAACATATTTTAGAGGTTAAGGTTGGTTTAGAAGTAGGTACAGAAACAAGCAAGGTATAGGGTATTTTAAACATGATTAACATCCTCAACTTACAGCTGTACTTTAGAACCCTAATTCCAACAAATCACTATTAGAAAGACTTTCAAAATACCTCACATTACTCCAATTCACTACTACCAATTTAATTGTTACTTGAATTTCCAACATCAATACACACACCTTTAGGCCTTCCAATTACTTACTCTTTCAACTTTAAAAATTCTTAGGACAACTGCTACTAACTTAGCATTTGGGTCCTATTCTACTCTCTTAATCACCACTTACACCATGGTAATGTAATTAAACAATGTTAAACCCGTAGGCTATTTTACTGCACCAGAAAAATGCACTATTTTGGTTCTAACTCATGTCTAAAACACAAAATTTCAAGTCCTAATAGTTAAGATATCAATCCTGTGACAAATTTATACTACGATACACTGTTTCAGCCTTCAAAACACATGAAAACATCCATTAGAACAATATGGCAATAACCATACTTTCAACATCTCATCATATTCCAAACATCAAGGTACCTTCAAAACTTTGTTTTCTTTCTTTTGTCAAACTCAACTATTATCCTATAAACTCAAATATTTGGACCCCTATTCTCAACCTTGATCTACGAATCTAGACCTTTGGATCTCCTTCCTCAACTAACTCAAGGGTATAACTCTGAAATTCACAATATAAGGAACATGGAAAATAACCCAACTTGAACAATACTAATAATAATAAAATTTTAAGCATTAGGAGAGAAAGTCATCTCGACTGAGTCCTGAGTGTGCACCCTCACAACTTTATCAAGATTTTCTTTCTTCCTTTCTGCCATCTTAGCTATACTATTGGTTTCAACTCTAGGATTTATAACTAGCCTTCCTCTTCTCATTTCTACATGTCTTAAAATTTCAGATCTAGTTACTACTCTTTTTCCCATAATATTCTTAACAAACAAAAAATTCTAATAAGGGTAACACAGCAAAACACCTAATAGACCCACTACTCGCAAGTCCTAGAGATGCATAACCAGAGCTCTGATACCACTAATGTAACCCCCTTTTTTTCTATAAAACATAATTTAACTATTTAATTCATTTTATATATTTATTTCAAAGTTCTGATACGATCTCTTACAATCCAAAATATGTTCTGTAATTTACATCATTAAAATTTATATAAACACTGCTACAAAATAATTCTAACTACTACAAATTATTGTCTACCCAAAATAGTCCCATCCTATATGCTCTGGAATTTCTGCATCTTCATCATTTAACTATATCTTCAAGCACCTGCAATTCACACTCCCCTAGAATCTGGGGACAGCATTACAGGATCAGGCATTTAATTTCTCATAGAATTAAAACAATTTCAAACAAATACATATCATAACAAATTAATTAGTTACACACATAATTAAATGCAGTATGATTTATGCAATGCAGTTTTTGACTCAAATTCATTTTGACCCTGCTCCATGGAGACTTCCCCTTTGAGTGTTTAGTAAGAAACTGGCCTACCATTACGATCTGTAATTCAGCTATCAGCCCCTACTAAACGCGAATAAACTAAACAGAATTAGGAGGTCAGGATACCCGGAAGGCCACCACGGCAGCATCTCTGTCCAAATTACAGCCACATATGGAATTGCCAATATCCTTATCCCCACAGACTATATAATCACTGATTATACGGTCCTGTTTAACAAATTCTACTCACCCCAAAAATCCTTTCTCAATCAGTTTCATTTCACATGACTACCGCAGTCCCGGTTAGTCAACAATTCATTTCTCAATCAGTTTCATTTCACATGACTACCGCAGTCCCGGTCAGTCAACAATTCATTTCTCAATCAGTTTCATTTCACATGACTACCGCAGTCCCGGTTAGTCAACAATTCATTTCTCATTTGATACTTTTATAAATTCCCCAAAAAGACTCATGCTAATGAATTTTGTTCATGATCACAATCAAATAAATAATTTGTACACATTAACATACAAGGATATAAAAATTTAAGCAATTTACATTATAACATTAGTATTTTTAATAATTTCCGAAATTGCCCTCAATCTTTTTCCAAAATACCCAATGTGTCCCTACATGTAAAATGACCATTTTGCCCTTGGTTTTATAAAAATTTCCACATAATATCCCTTGCATTTAGGGCTGGCCGAATGGTCTACAAGCCATTCTCAACAATTCTTCCAAAGCTACAAACTCCAATTCCAACCAAAATTCAATCAAATCACAATTTCAATCAAAATTCAACAAACCAATTTTCAACCATTACAACACCTTAAAAATTCAATCAAACATCATTCCAATCCATGAATTACAATCACAAGCATCAAAAACACAAAACCCCTAAATCAATTTCAAGTTTTCATGATTTTAGTTCAAATTTTTAATCTAAGCCTACAACATGTTTTCTTCTAATTCCAAGGGTTCTAATTGAAATTAAATGCCTAGATCCTTACCTTAAACTCTTTAATTGAAGAAAAAGCCTTGAATTCCTTTCTCCCTCACTCCTTGGTCTTGTATGAATTTTTGAGATTTCCTCCAATTTCTTTTCCTTTTTGCCGATTAGCTTAGGGTTTAGGAAGTTTGGATGGTTTGGTTTCTTAATTTGGGATGAGATGATGAAGTTAAGATGAAATTGAAATGAAAACTGCAGCTGCTGGGTTTGGAGAGCTCAAGGTTCTGTTTTGAGAGAAAATAGCTTTTTGTGACTTTTTCTCCTTTTACTTAAGTTAAATGCTTCTTAAAACAAATTATTAACTAAATTGGACTTTGCCTTCAAGTCCAGCTGCTGCCCTGCACGTCCAGCAGCTCATTTGGACCAAGGGAAGTCCACTTGCCAAGCCTTTCCAGCCCACTTGGACAGCCAAGGAGTTCCAAGTCACTTGCCTACCCCAAAAGTCAACATTTCAAGCACTTTGTAGAAAGTTCTAGAAGGTAATTAGGGCTGCTAATTATTTTACAATGTGATTAGAATTTGAAGAAAATAACATCACCATTGGATTCCTCACTATCAAAAACCTTGGGGTAGTGTCTTACTTATCTCTTAATCCAAGCCTAATTAGCTTAATTTAGTGATCTTAGAAAAGCCTAAGTTGTCACTTTTTGATTGGTTAAGGTTCTAAATTAAAATTTTCTTGGTTAAACATTTTTAATAATTATTCTAAGTATATTACAATTATTAGATAATTCTATAGATATCCTATGAATTTTCTCTAAATTTTCTGTCTTAGAATTTTACCGTAATAATTCCTCAAAGTTCTAACTTCCAGAAAATCCTAACAATTCTGAATAAGCATTTTAATTCTTTATCTGTATATATTTTTAATCTATATTCTATTACCTTTCTTTTAATTTATAAATGAGTTCAAAATTCTATACTTGAAAATTTATCCTGGACAGCTGTCTGACATAGCAGTCCAGTCAACTATTAATTTCGGCAAAAATAAAGACATTTGGAAATTCAGAAAATTCTTCTGAGTAGAACTGTATTAATTTCATTAAGAGAATATGTACATAAGGTTTCTATAAAATATAGTGCATAAATGTTAATAATATACATATATAAATGCGTACAATTAATAAAATGAGGATGTTACATTTGAAGCTTAAAATAAATTATTGAAACAAATGTTTGGTTGATTTTATGATATGTGTGATGGATTGAACTTTGGTTGATGTATTTGAGCTTGATTGAGACTTGGTTTGATTTGTTATTGATTGAAATTGTTGGGTTGAATTTGTTGAAATGTTGTTTGAATTGAATGAGGGCCATTCGGCCATGGCTAGAAACAAGGGGTACTATATGGAAATTTTCAAATAACCAAGGGCAAAATAGTCATTTCACATGTAGGGATACATTAGAAATTTTATAGGAAGATCAGGGGCATTTTCAGAAATAATAGAAATGTATAAGGGTAAAATAGTAATTACCCATACATCGGGCATTTTATATGTTTCGATGTTTGAAGCTTAAAATAAATGATTGAAACAAATGTTTGGTTGATTTTATGATATGTGTGACGGATTGAACTTTTGTTGATGTATTTGAGCTTGATTGACTCTTGGTTTGATTTGTTATTGATTGAAATTGTTGGGTTAAATTTGTTGAAAGTTGTTGGAATTAAATGAGGGTCATTCGGCCATGGCTAGAAAGAAGGGGTACTATGTGGAAATTTTCAAATAACCAAGGGCAAAATAGTCATTTCACATGTAGGGATACATTGGGAATTTTATAGGAAGGTCAAGGGCATTTTCGGAAATAATAGAAAAGTATAAGGGTAAAATAGTAATTACCCATACATCGGGCATTTTATATGTTTTGATGTTTGAAGCTTAAAATAAATGATTGAAACAAATGTTTGGTTGCTTTTATCATATGTCTGATGGATTGAACTTTGGTTGATGTATTTGAGCTTGATTGAGACTTGGTTTGATTTGTTATTGATTGAAATTGTTGGGTTGAATTTGTTGAAATGTTGTTGGAATTGAATGAGGGCCATTCGGCCATGGCTAGAAACAAGGGGTACTATGTGGAAATTTTCAAATAACAAAGGGCAATATAGTCATTTCACATGTAAGGATACATTACGAATTCTATAGGAAGATAAGGGGCATTTTCGAAAATAATAGAAATGTATAAGGGTAAAATAGTAGTTACCCATACATCGAGCATTTTATATGTTTTGATGTTTGAAGCTTAAAATAAATGATTGAAACAAATGTTTGGTTGATTTTATCATATGTGTGATGGATTGAACTTTGGTTGATGTATTTGAGCTTGATTGAGACTTGGTTTGATTTGTTATTGATTGGAATTGTTGGGTTGAATATGTTGAAATGTTGTTGGAATTGAATGAGGGCCATTCGGCCAAGGCTAGAAACAAGGGGTACCATCTGGAAATTTTCAAATAACCAAGGGCAAATCAGTCATTTCACATGTACGGATACATTGGGAATTTTATAGGAAGATCAAGGGCATTTTCGAAAATAGTAGAAAAGTATAAGGGTAAAATAGTAATTACCCATACATCGGGCATTTTATATGTTTTGATGTTTGAAGATTAAAATAAATGATTGAAACAAATCTTTGGTTGATTTTATGATATGTGTGATGGATTGAACTTTTGTTGATGTATTTGAGCTTGATTGAGACTTGGTTTGATTTGTTATTGATAGAAATTGTTGGCTTGAATTTGTTGAAATGTTGTTTGAATTGAATGAGGGCCATTCGGCCATGGCTAGAAACAAGGGGTACTATGTGGAAATTTTCAAATAACCAAGGGCAAAATAGTCATTTCACATGCAGGGATACATTAGGAATTTTATAGGAAGATAAGGGGCATTTTCGGAAATAATAGAAATGAATAAGGGTAAAATAGTAATTACCCATACATCGGGCATTTTATAAGTTTTGATGTTTGAAGCTTAAAATAAAAGATTGAAATAAATGTTTGGTTGATTTTATGATATGTGTGACGGATTGAACTTTTGTTGATGTATTTGAGCTTGATTGAGACTTGGTTTGATTTCTTATTCATTGAAATTGTTGGGTTGAATTTGTTGAAATGTTGTTGGAATTGAATGAGGGTCATTCGGCCATGGCTAGAAAGAAGGGGTAGTATGTGGAAATTTTCAAATAACCAAGGGCAAAATAGTCATTTCACATGTAGGGATAAATTGGGAATTTTATAGGAAGATCAAGGGCATTTTCGGAAATAATAGAACAGTATAAGGGTAAAATAGTAATTACCCACACATCGGGCATTTTTTATGTTTTGATGTTTGAAGCTTAAAATAAATTATTGAAACAAATGTTTGGTTGATTTTATGATATGTGTGATGGATTGAACTCTGGTTGATGTATTTGTGCTTGAGTGAGACTTGGTTTGATTTGTTATTGATTGAAATTGTTGGGTGGAATTTGTTGAAATGTTGTTTGAATTGAATGAGGGACATTCGGCCATGGCTAGAAACAAGGGGTACTATGTGGAAATTTTCAAATAACCAAGGGCAAAATAGTCATTTCACATGTAGGGATACATTAGGAATTTTATAGGAAGATAAGGGGCATTTTCGAAAATAATAGAAATGTATAAGGGTAAAATAGTAGTTACCCATACATCGAGCATTTTATATGTTTTGATGTTTGAAGCTTAAAATAAATGATTGAAATAAATGTTTGGTTGATTTTATCATATGTCTGATGGATTGAACTTTGGTTGATGTATTTGAGCTTGATTGAGACTTGGTTTGATTTGTTATTGATTGGAATTGTTGGGTTGAATATGTTGAAATGTTGTTGGAATTGAATGAGGGCCATTCGGCCAAGGCTAGAAACAAGGGGTACCATCTGGGAATTTTCAAATAACCAAGGGCAAATCAGTCATTTCACATGTACGGATACATTGGGAATTTTATAGGAAGATCAAGGGCATTTTCGAAAATAGTAGAAAAGTATAAGGGTAAAATAGTAATTACCCATACATCGGGCATTTTATATGTTTTGATGTTTGAAGATTAAAATAAATGATTGAAACAAATCTTTGGTTGATTTTATGATATGTGTGATGGATTGAACTTTTGTTGATGTATTTGAGCTTGATTGAGACTTGGTTTGATTTGTTATTGATAGAAATTGTTGGCTTGAATTTGTTGAAATGTTGTTTGAATTGAATGAGGGCCATTCGGCCATGGCTAGAAACAAGGGGTACTATGTGGAAATTTTCAAATAACCAAGGGCAAAATAGTCATTTCACATGCAGGGATACATTAGGAATTTTATAGGAAGATAAGGGGCATTTTCGGAAATAATAGAAATGAATAAAGGTAAAATAGTAATTACCCATACATCGGGCATTTTATAAGTTTTGATGTTTGAAGCTTAAAATAAAAGATTGAAATAAATGTTTGGTTGATTTTATGATATGTGTGACGGATTGAACTTTTGTTGATGTATTTGAGCTTGATTGAGACTTGGTTTGATTTCTTATTCATTGAAATTGTTGGGTTGAATTTGTTGAAATGTTGTTGGAATTGAATGAGGGTCATTCGGCCATGGCTAGAAAGAAGGGGTAGTATGTGGAAATTTTCAAATAACCAAGGGCAAAATAGTCATTTCACATGTAGGGATAAATTGGGAATTTTATAGGAAGATCAAGGGCATTTTCGGAAATAATAGAACAGTATAAGGGTAAAATAGTAATTACCCACACATCGGGCATTTTTTATGTTTTGATGTTTGAAGCTTAAAATAAATTATTGAAACAAATGTTTGGTTGATTTTATGATATGTGTGATGGATTGAACTCTGGTTGATGTATTTGTGCTTGAGTGAGACTTGGTTTGATTTGTTATTGATTGAAATTGTTGGGTGGAATTTGTTGAAATGTTGTTTGAATTGAATGAGGGACATTCGGCCATGGCTAGAAACAAGGGGTACTATGTGGAAATTTTCAAATAACCAAGGGCAAAATAGTCATTTCACATGTAGGGATACATTAGGAATTTTATAGGAAGATAAGGGGCATTTTCGAAAATAATAGAAATGTATAAGGGTAAAATAGTAGTTACCCATACATCGAGCATTTTATATGTTTTGATGTTTGAAGCTTAAAATAAATGATTGAAACAAATGTTTGGTTGCTTTTATCATATGTCTGATGGATTGAACTTTGGTTGATGTATTTGAGCTTGATTGAGACTTGGTTTGATTTGTTATTGATTGGAATTGTTGGGTTGAATATGTTGAAATGTTGTTGGAATTGAATGAGGGCCATTCGGCCAAGGCTAGAAACAAGGGGTACCATGTGGAAATTTTCAAATAACCAAGGGCAAATCAGTCATTTCACATGTACGGATACATTGGGAATTTTATAGGAAGATCAAGGGCATTTTCGAAAATAGTAGAAAAGTATAAGGGTAAAATAGTAATTACCCATACATCGGGCATTTTATATGTTTTGATGTTTGAAGATTAAAATAAATGATTGAAACAAATCTTTGGTTGATTTTATGATATGTGTGATGGATTGAACTTTGGTTGATGTATTTGAGCTTGATTGAGACTTGGTTTGATTTGTTATTGATAGAAATTGTTGGCTTGAATTTGTTGAAATGTTGTTTGAATTGAATGAGGGCCATTCGGCCATGGCTAGAAACAAGGGGTACTATGTGGAAATTTTCAAATAACCAAGGGCAAAATAGTCATTTCACATGCAGGGATACATTAGGAATTTTATAGGAAGATAAGGGGCATTTTCGGAAATAATAGAAATGAATAAGGGTAAAATAGTAATTACCCATACATCGGGCATTTTATAAGTTTTGATGTTTGAAGCTTAAAATAAAAGATTGAAATAAATGTTTGGTTGATTTTATGATATGTGTGACGGATTGAACTTTTGTTGATGTATTTGAGCTTGATTGAGACTTGGTTTGATTTCTTATTCATTGAAATTGTTGGGTTGAATTTGTTGAAATGTTGTTGGAATTGAATGAGGGTCATTCGGCCATGGCTAGAAAGAAGGGGTAGTATGTGGAAATTTTCAAATAACCAAGGGCAAAATAGTCATTTCACATGTAGGGATAAATTGGGAATTTTATAGGAAGATCAAGGGCATTTTCGGAAATAATAGAACAGTATAAGGGTAAAATAGTAATTACCCACACATCGGGCATTTTTTATGTTTTGATGTTTGAAGCTTAAAATAAATTATTGAAACAAATGTTTGGTTGATTTTATGATATGTGTGATGGATTGAACTCTGGTTGATGTATTTGTGCTTGAGTGAGACTTGGTTTGATTTGTTATTGATTGAAATTGTTGGGTGGAATTTGTTGAAATGTTGTTTGAATTGAATGAGGGACATTCGGCCATGGCTAGAAACAAGGGGTACTATGTGGAAATTTTCAAATAACCAAGGGCAAAATAGTCATTTCACATGTAGGGATACATTAGGAATTTTATAGGAAGATAAGGGGCATTTTCGAAAATAATAGAAATGTATAAGGGTAAAATAGTAGTTACCCATACATCGAGCATTTTATATGTTTTGATGTTTGAAGCTTAAAATAAATGATTGAAACAAATGTTTGGTTGCTTTTATCATATGTCTGATGGATTGAACTTTGGTTGATGTATTTGAGCTTGATTGAGACTTGGTTTGATTTGTTATTGATTGGAATTGTTGGGTTGAATATGTTGAAATGTTGTTGGAATTGAATGAGGGCCATTCGGCCAAGGCTAGAAACAAGGGGTACCATGTGGAAATTTTCAAATAACCAAGGGCAAATCAGTCATTTCACATGTACGGATACATTGGGAATTTTATAGGAAGATCAAGGGCATTTTCGAAAATAGTAGAAAAGTATAAGGGTAAAATAGTAATTACCCATACATCGGGCATTTTATATGTTTTGATGTTTGAAGATTAAAATAAATGATTGAAACAAATCTTTGGTTGATTTTATGATATGTGTGATGGATTGAACTTTGGTTGATGTATTTGAGCTTGATTGAGACTTGGTTTGATTTGTTATTGATAGAAATTGTTGGCTTGAATTTGTTGAAATGTTGTTTGAATTGAATGAGGGCCATTCGGCCATGGCTAGAAACAAGGGGTACTATGTGGAAATTTTCAAATAACCAAGGGCAAAATAGTCATTTCACATGCAGGGATACATTAGGAATTTTATAGGAAGATAAGGGGCATTTTCGGAAATAATAGAAATGAATAAGGGTAAAATAGTAATTACCCATACATCGGGCATTTTATAAGTTTTGATGTTTGAAGCTTAAAATAAAAGATTGAAATAAATGTTTGGTTGATTTTATGATATGTGTGACGGATTGAACTTTTGTTGATGTATTTGAGCTTGATTGAGACTTGGTTTGATTTCTTATTCATTGAAATTGTTGGGTTGAATTTGTTGAAATGTTGTTGGAATTGAATGAGGGTCATTCGGCCATGGCTAGAAAGAAGGGGTAGTATGTGGAAATTTTCAAATAACCAAGGGCAAAATAGTCATTTCACATGTAGGGATAAATTGGGAATTTTATAGGAAGATCAAGGGCATTTTCGGAAATAATAGAACAGTATAAGGGTAAAATAGTAATTACCCACACATCGGGCATTTTTTATGTTTTGATGTTTGAAGCTTAAAATAAATTATTGAAACAAATGTTTGGTTGATTTTATGATATGTGTGATGGATTGAACTCTGGTTGATGTATTTGTGCTTGAGTGAGACTTGGTTTGATTTGTTATTGATTGAAATTGTTGGGTGGAATTTGTTGAAATGTTGTTTGAATTGAATGAGGGACATTCGGCCATGGCTAGAAACAAGGGGTACTATGTGGAAATTTTCAAATAACCAAGGGCAAAATAGTCATTTCACATGTAGGGATACATTAGGAATTTTATAGGAAGATAAGGGGCATTTTCGAAAATAATAGAAATGTATAAGGGTAAAATAGTAGTTACCCATACATCGAGCATTTTATATGTTTTGATGTTTGAAGCTTAAAATAAATGATTGAAACAAATGTTTGGTTGATTTTATCATATGTGTGATGGATTGAACTTTGGTTGATGTATTTGAGCTTGATTGAGACTTGGTTTGATTTGTTATTGATTGGAATTGTTGGGTTGAATATGTTGAAATGTTGTTGGAATTGAATGAGGGCCATTCGGCCAAGGCTAGAAACAAGGGGTACCATCTGGGAATTTTCAAATAACCAAGGGCAAATCAGTCATTTCACATGTACGGATACATTGGGAATTTTATAGGAAGATCAAGGGCATTTTCGAAAATAGTAGAAAAGTATAAGGGTAAAATAGTAATTACCCATACATCGGGCATTTTATATGTTTTGATGTTTGAAGATTAAAATAAATGATTGAAACAAATCTTTGGTTGATTTTATGATATGTGTGATGGATTGAACTTTTGTTGATGTATTTGAGCTTGATTGAGACTTGGTTTGATTTGTTATTGATAGAAATTGTTGGCTTGAATTTGTTGAAATGTTGTTTGAATTGAATGAGGGCCATTCGGCCATGGCTAGAAACAAGGGGTACTATGTGGAAATTTTCAAATAACCAAGGGCAAAATAGTCATTTCACATGCAGGGATACATTAGGAATTTTATAGGAAGATAAGGGGCATTTTCGGAAATAATAGAAATGAATAAGGGTAAAATAGTAATTACCCATACATCGGGCATTTTATAAGTTTTGATGTTTGAAGCTTAAAATAAAAGATTGAAATAAATGTTTGGTTGATTTTATGATATGTGTGACGGATTGAACTTTTGTTGATGTATTTGAGCTTGATTGAGACTTGGTTTGATTTCTTATTCATTGAAATTGTTGGGTTGAATTTGTTGAAATGTTGTTGGAATTGAATGAGGGTCATTCGGCCATGGCTAGAAAGAAGGGGTAGTATGTGGAAATTTTCAAATAACCAAGGGCAAAATAGTCATTTCACATGTAGGGATAAATTGGGAATTTTATAGGAAGATCAAGGGCATTTTCGGAAATAATAGAACAGTATAAGGGTAAAATAGTAATTACCCACACATCGGGCATTTTTTATGTTTTGATGTTTGAAGCTTAAAATAAATTATTGAAACAAATGTTTGGTTGATTTTATGATATGTGTGATGGATTGAACTCTGGTTGATGTATTTGTGCTTGAGTGAGACTTGGTTTGATTTGTTATTGATTGAAATTGTTGGGTGGAATTTGTTGAAATGTTGTTTGAATTGAATGAGGGACATTCGGCCATGGCTAGAAACAAGGGGTACTATGTGGAAATTTTCAAATAACCAAGGGCAAAATAGTCATTTCACATGTAGGGATACATTAGGAATTTTATAGGAAGATAAGGGGCATTTTCGAAAATAATAGAAATGTATAAGGGTAAAATAGTAGTTACCCATACATCGAGCATTTTATATGTTTTGATGTTTGAAGCTTAAAATAAATGATTGAAACAAATGTTTGGTTGCTTTTATCATATGTCTGATGGATTGAACTTTGGTTGATGTATTTGAGCTTGATTGAGACTTGGTTTGATTTGTTATTGATTGGAATTGTTGGGTTGAATATGTTGAAATGTTGTTGGAATTGAATGAGGGCCATTCGGCCAAGGCTAGAAACAAGGGGTACCATGTGGAAATTTTCAAATAACCAAGGGCAAATCAGTCATTTCACATGTACGGATACATTGGGAATTTTATAGGAAGATCAAGGGCATTTTCGAAAATAGTAGAAAAATATAAGGGTAAAATAGTAATTACCCATACATCGGGCATTTTTTATGTTTTGATGTTTGAAGCTTAAAATAAATTATTGAAACAAATGTTTGGTTGATTTTATGATATGTGTGATGGATTGAACTTTGGTTGATGTATTTGAGCTTGATTGAGACTTGGTTTGATTGGTTATTGATAGAAATTGTTGGCTTGAATTTGTTGAAATGTTGTTTGAATTGAATGAGGGCCATTCGGCCATGGCTAGAAACAAGGGGTACTATGTGGAAATTTTCAAATCACCAAGGGCAAAATAGTCATTTCACATGTAGGGATACATTAGGAATTTTATAGGAAGATAAGGGGCATTTTCGGAAATAATAGAAATGAATAAGGGTAAAATAGTAATTACCCATACATCGGGCATTTTATATGTTTTGATGTTTGAAGCTTAAAATAAAAGATTGAAATAAATGTTTGGTTGATTATATGATATGTGTGACGGATTGAACTTTTGTTGATGTATTTGAGCTTGATTGAGACTTGGTTTGATTTCTTATTCATTGAAATTGTTGGGTTGAATTTGTTGAAATGTTGTTGGAATTGAATGAGGGTCATTTGGCCATGGCTAGAAAGAAGGGGTACTATGTGGAAATTTTCAAATAACCAAGGGCAAAATAGTCATTTCACATGTAGGGATAAATTGGGAATTTTATAGGAAGATAAGGGGCATTTTCGGAAATAATAGAAATGAATAAGGGTAAAATAGTAATTACCCATACATCGGGCATTTTATAAGTTTTGATGTTTGAAGCTTAAAATAAAAGATTGAAATAAATGTTTGGTTGATTTTATGATATGTGTGACGGATTGAACTTTTGTTGATGTATTTGAGCTTGATTGAGACTTGGTTTGATTTGTTATTGATTGAAATTGTTGGGTTGAATTTGTTGAAATGTTGTTGGAATTGAATGAGGGTCATTCGGCCATGGCTAGAAAGAAGGGGTACTATGTGAAAATTTTCAAATAACCAAGGGCAAAATAGTCATTTCACATGTAGGGATAAATTGGGAATTTTATAGGAAGATCAAGGGCATTTTCGGAAATAATAGAACAGTATAAGGGTAAAATAGTAATTACCCACACATCGGGCATTTTTTATGTTTTGATGTTTGAAGCTTAAAATAAATTATTGAAACAAATGTTTGGTTGATTTTATGATATGTGTGATGGATTGAACTTTGGTTGATGTATTTGAGCTTGATTGAGACTTGGTTTGATTTGTTATTGATTGAAATTGTTGGCTTGAATTTGTTGAAATGTTGTTTGAATTGAATGAGGGCCATTCGGCCATGGCTAGAAACAAGGGGTACTATGTGGAAATTTTCAAATCACCAAGGGCAAAATAGTCATTTCACATGTAGGGATACATTAGGAATTTTATAGGAAGATAAGGGGCATTTTCGGAAATAATAGAAATGAATAAGGGTAAAATAGTAATTACCCATACATCGGGCATTTTATATGTTTTGATGTTTGAAGCTTAAAATAAAAGATTGAAATAAATGTTTGGTTGATTATATGATATGTGTGACGGATTGAACTTTTGTTGATGTATTTGAGCTTGATTGAGACTTGGTTTGATTTCTTATTCATTGAAATTGTTGGGTTGAATTTGTTGAAATGTTGTTGGAATTGAATGAGGGTCATTTGGCCATGGCTAGAAAGAAGGGGTACTATGTGGAAATTTTCAAATAACCAAGGGCAAAATAGTCATTTCACATGTAGGGATAAATTGGGAATTTTATAGGAAGATAAGGGGCATTTTCGGAAATAATAGAAATGAATAAGGGTAAAATAGTAATTACCCATACATCGGGCATTTTATAAGTTTTGATGTTTGAAGCTTAAAATAAAAGATTGAAATAAATGTTTGGTTGATTTTATGATATGTGTGACGGATTGAACTTTTGTTGATGTATTTGAGCTTGATTGAGACTTGGTTTGATTTGTTATTGATTGAAATTGTTGGGTTGAATTTGTTGAAATGTTGTTGGAATTGAATGAGGGTCATTCGGCCATGGCTAGAAAGAAGGGGTACTATGTGAAAATTTTCAAATAACCAAGGGCAAAATAGTCATTTCACATGTAGGGATAAATTGGGAATTTTATAGGAAGATCAAGGGCATTTTCGGAAATAATAGAACAGTATAAGGGTAAAATAGTAATTACCCACACATCGGGCATTTTTTATGTTTTGATGTTTGAAGCTTAAAATAAATTATTGAAACAAATGTTTGGTTGATTTTATGATGTGTGATGGATTGAACTCTGGTTGATGTATTTGTGCTTGAGTGAGACTTGGTTTGATTTGTTATTGATTGAAATTGTTGGGTTGAATTTGTTGAAAAGTTGTTTGAATTGAATGAGGGCCATTCGGCCATGGCTAGAAACAAGGGGTACTATGTGGAAATTTTCAAATAACCAAGGGCAAAATAGTCATTTCACATGTAGGGATACATTAGGAATTTTATAGGAAGATAAGGGGCATTTTCGAAAATAATAGAAATGTATAAGGGTAAAATAGTAGTTACCCATACATCGAGCATTTTATATGTTTTGATGTTTGAAGCTTAAAATAAATGATTGAAACAAATGTTTGGTTGCTTTTATCATATGTCTGATGGATTGAACTTTGGTTGATGTATTTGAGCTTGATTGAGACTTGGTTTGATTTGTTATTGATTGGAATTGTTGGGTTGAATATGTTGAAATGTTGTTGGAATTGAATGAGGGCCATTCGGCCAAGGCTAGAAACAAGGGGTACCATGTGGAAATTTTCAAATAACCAAGGGCAAATCAGTCATTTCACATGTACGGATACATTGGGAATTTTATAGGAAGATCAAGGGCATTTTCGAAAATAGTAGAAAAATATAAGGGTAAAATAGTAATTACCCATACATCGGGCATTTTTTATGTTTTGATGTTTGAAGCTTAAAATAAATTATTGAAACAAATGTTTGGTTGATTTTATGATATGTGTGATGGATTGAACTTTGGTTGATGTATTTGAGCTTGATTGAGACTTGGTTTGATTTGTTATTGATAGAAATTGTTGGCTTGAATTTGTTGAAATGTTGTTTGAATTGAATGAGGGCCATTCGGCCATGGCTAGAAACAAGGGGTACTATGTGGAAATTTTCAAATCACCAAGGGCAAAATAGTCATTTCACATGTAGGGATACATTAGGAATTTTATAGGAAGATAAGGGGCATTTTCGGAAATAATAGAAATGAATAAGGGTAAAATAGTAATTACCCATACATCGGGCATTTTATATGTTTTGATGTTTGAAGCTTAAAATAAAAGATTGAAATAAATGTTTGGTTGATTATATGATATGTGTGACGGATTGAACTTTTGTTGATGTATTTGAGCTTGATTGAGACTTGGTTTGATTTCTTATTCATTGAAATTGTTGGGTTGAATTTGTTGAAATGTTGTTGGAATTGAATGAGGGTCATTTGGCCATGGCTAGAAAGAAGGGGTACTATGTGGAAATTTTCAAATAACCAAGGGCAAAATAGTCATTTCACATGTAGGGATAAATTGGGAATTTTATAGGAAGATAAGGGGCATTTTCGGAAATAATAGAAATGAATAAGGGTAAAATAGTAATTACCCATACATCGGGCATTTTATAAGTTTTGATGTTTGAAGCTTAAAATAAAAGATTGAAATAAATGTTTGGTTGATTTTATGATATGTGTGACGGATTGAACTTTTGTTGATGTATTTGAGCTTGATTGAGACTTGGTTTGATTTGTTATTGATTGAAATTGTTGGGTTGAATTTGTTGAAATGTTGTTGGAATTGAATGAGGGTCATTCGGCCATGGCTAGAAAGAAGGGGTACTATGTGAAAATTTTCAAATAACCAAGGGCAAAATAGTCATTTCACATGTAGGGATAAATTGGGAATTTTATAGGAAGATCAAGGGCATTTTCGGAAATAATAGAACAGTATAAGGGTAAAATAGTAATTACCCACACATCGGGCATTTTTTATGTTTTGATGTTTGAAGCTTAAAATAAATTATTGAAACAAATGTTTGGTTGATTTTATGATGTGTGATGGATTGAACTCTGGTTGATGTATTTGTGCTTGAGTGAGACTTGGTTTGATTTGTTATTGATTGAAATTGTTGGGTTGAATTTGTTGAAAAGTTGTTTGAATTGAATGAGGGCCATTCGGCCATGGCTAGAAACAAGGGGTACTATGTGGTAATTTTCAAATAACCAAGGGCAAAATAGTCATTTCACATGTAGGGATACATTAGGAATTTTATAGGAAGATAATGGGCATTTTCGAAAATAATAGAAATGTATAAGGGTAAAATAGTAGTTACCCATACATCGAGCATTTTATATGTTTTGATGTTTGAAGCTTAAAATAAATGATTGAAACAAATGTTTGGTTGCTTTTATCATATGTCTGATGGATTGAACTTTGGTTGATGTATTTGAGCTTGATTGAGACTTGGTTTGATTTGTTATTGATTGGAATTGTTGGGTTGAATATGTTGAAATGTTGTTGGAATTGAATGAGGGCCATTCGGCCAAGGCTAGAAACAAGGGGTACCATGTGGAAATTTTCAAATAACCAAGGGCAAATCAGTCATTTCACATGTACGGATACATTGGGAATTTTATAGGAAGATCAAGGGCATTTTCGAAAATAGTAGAAAAATATAAGGGTAAAATAGTAATTACCCATACATCGGGCATTTTTTATGTTCTGATGTTTGAAGCTTAAAATAAATTATTGAAACAAATGTTTGGTTGATTTTATGATATGTGTGATGGATTGAACTTTGGTTGATGTATTTGAGCTTGATTGAGACTTGGTTTGATTTGTTATTGATAGAAATTGTTGGCTTGAATTTGTTGAAATGTTGTTTGAATTGAATGAGGGCCATTCGGCCATGGCTAGAAACAAGGGGTACTATGTGGAAATTTTCAAATCACCAAGGGCAAAATAGTCATTTCACATGTAGGGATACATTAGGAATTTTATAGGAAGATAAGGGGCATTTTCGGAAATAATAGAAATGAATAAGGGTAAAATAGTAATTACCCATACATCGGGCATTTTATATGTTTTGATGTTTGAAGCTTAAAATAAAAGATTGAAATAAATGTTTGGTTGATTATATGATATGTGTGACGGATTGAACTTTTGTTGATGTATTTGAGCTTGATTGAGACTTGGTTTGATTTCTTATTCATTGAAATTGTTGGGTTGAATTTGTTGAAATGTTGTTGGAATTGAATGAGGGTCATTTGGCCATGGCTAGAAAGAAGGGGTACTATGTGGAAATTTTCAAATAACCAAGGGCAAAATAGTCATTTCACATGTAGGGATAAATTGGGAATTTTATAGGAAGATCAAGGGCATTTTCGGAAATAATAGAACAGTATAAGGGTAAAATAGTAATTACCCACACATCGGGCATTTTTTATGTTTTGATGTTTGAAGCTTAAAATAAATTATTGAAACAAATGTTTGGTTGATTTTATGATATGTGTGATGGATTGAACTCTGGTTGATGTATTTGTGCTTGAGTGAGACTTGGTTTGATTTGTTATTGATTGAAATTGTTGGGTTGAATTTGTTGAAATGTTGTTTGAATTGAATGAGGGCCATTCGGCCATGGCTAGAAACAAGGGGTACTATGTGGAAATTTTCAAATAACCAAGGGCAAAATAGTCATTTCACATGTAGGGATACATTAGGAATTTTATAGGAAGATAAGGGGCATTTTCGGAAATAATAGAAATGAATAAGGGTAAAATAGTAATTACCCATACATCGGGCATTTTATAAGTTTTGATGTTTGAAGCTCAAAATAAAAGATTGAAATAAATGTTTGGTTGATTTTATGATATCTGTGACGGATTGAACTTTTGTTGATGTATTTGAGCTTGATTGAGACTTGGTTTGATTTCTTATTCATTGAAATTGTTGGGTTGAATTTGTTGAAATGTTGTTGGAATTGAATGAGGGTCATTCGGCCATGGCTAGAAAGAAGGGGTACTATGTGGAAATTTTCAAATAACAAAGGGCAAAATAGTCATTTCACATGTAGGGATACATTAGGAATTTTATAGGAAGATAAGGGGCATTTTCGAAGATAATAGAAATGTATAAGGGTAAAGTAGTGATTACCCATACATCGGGCATTTTATATGTTTTGATGTTTGAAGCTTAAAATAAATGATTGAAACAAATGTTTGGTTGATTTTATGATATGTGTGATGGATTGAACTTTGGTTGATGTATTTGAGCTTGATTGAGACATGGTTGGATTCGTTATTGATTGGAATTGTTGGGTTGAATATATTGAAATGTTGTTGGAATTGAATGAGGGTCATTCAGCCAAGGCTAGAAACAAGGGGTACCATGTGGAAATTTTGAAATAACCAAGGGCAAATCAGTCATTTCACATGTACGGATACATTGGGAATTTTATAGGAAGATCAAGTGTAACATCCCGAAAATTAAAACCCAATAAGTATGAAAGTGAGAGATTTAATTAGAAATTTTCTTGTTGGAGAGAATTGTAACACTGTGATTTTTCGTAACGTATATTAAGTGTTTGATAAATACCGTAAAAGGAAATTAAATTAATTCATAGTGTTATTGTGAGATTTTTGGGACTTTTACGTAAGTTCCGTAAGTTGTAGAAAAAAAAAATAAGAGAAGAGGGGTGTCCTTAGAGGAAGTGTGGCTGCAAATAGCAAAATTGTAAAATTATGCCAAATAAGAAACGTGAACCGCTTCTCTTCCCGTCATTTCTTCGTTCTTCTCTTCTTCCTCGCCGAGAACCCTCTGCTGTCTCTCCTTCTCTCTAAATATTCTGCATCTCTCTAATATTTGAGCCTCCAAATCAAAGTTTCTACCGATTAAAATTGGATATATCATAGAGGGAGACTAGAGCTTCAATACCCACCGATTGGATTTCGATTTCATCGAGGTATGGAGGGGTATCTTTTTTTTTCCTAAGCTATTTTCTTGTTTTCTTGTTAAATATGGATTGTGGCTGTTGTTGATGGTCTGTAAATAATTTTGAAAACCCGAAATAAGCTACTTGTGATTTGGGTCCTGTGACTGTCTGGATTTTTCGTCTCGGTTTTCGTGCAGGTTTTTGAGGATGTAAATACATTTTCTTATGTTTTGATGCCTCTGGATATCATGGTATTTTTTTCAGATTTTTTTTAGCACTGTAACTATTTTTACCGAAATTATTTTTAAAAACTGTTGATTCTGAGAATGGGACTGTTTTGATTTTTACAAGAATTTTGGGACATGATTTTGGAAAACTGGAACCATGAGTTCATTTTATGCATCATGAGGGTCATCTCTGAATTTTTGTAAGGTCATAAAATCCTGGGAAGTATTTTTAGTGATTTAATGTTGGAAAAACCGAAAAGCTGGACAGTAGAGAAATTAAATGTAGAAAATTACTTTTTGTGAGAATTTGGTCTTGAGAAAATTTAGTAATACTGTTTTGACCATGTGGAATATCCATGGATTTTCTCAGAATTTTGTAAGTACCTTTTGTAATTAATTATATTTTCTTATTGAAAACTGTGTTCTGGAGAAATAATGATTTGGAAATTCAAAAAAAGTATTTTTGGTGGATTTTTGGTACTGAGGAAATTATATGTGATGGTCCACATGTTGGAGATATTCTCTGTAAAATTTCACATAAAACGAATTTGATATGCTATTTTCTAAAAATATGGAATTGTGTTTGACAGAGTATGTTCAGCCACTGTTTTTAATTCAAAAATAATATTTGTGGGTTGAATTTTCGTGAGATAAATTTATATGATGAAATATGAATGATGTATAGTTTCTCTGTAAAATATCATGAAATTTCAAATTGATATGATGCATCAAATAATTTTTGGTGTGTGTGTACAGCTCTATGTGTCCACATGAAATTTAATTATATTAATTGTGTATTTGGTTTTAATGCCTTTAATTGTACTTGTTAAGGAATAATTTCACCTAAAAAGGGAAGTTTCCATAGAAATATGAATGCAATGATTTGTGATGATTGAGTTTGAGTTATTGGATTATTGGTTATTAATGATCGTTCTGTTATTAATTGTGAATTGGAGACCGGGAGGAATGTGATCCTCGGGCAAAGAGTGCTGGAATTTGTTGTGCATGTGAATTGCTTGTATCAGTGAGATCTTATATTCAGAGAAAAATATTTGGGAGAAAAATCCAAAAATTTAAAGAAGACAAAGGAGAAAAGGAGAAAAAAGATTCAAGGTAAGGGAAGCTTCCTTGTGATTTATATTTTCAGTTTAAGTCTGGTTGAGAGTTAGGGGGCTCAATCACATATAGCATGCCTGCCCCTTTTGCTGTTTATATTGAGTTGATTGGTGGTTGAATTTAAAATTGATGAAAAATGGGTATTTGATTCTCCTGGCAGTGGCTGTGTGAGTGTGTATGGACTGATTGTTTTTGTTTTTGATTCTCTAAATTACTTGGAAAGGCTCCTAAAACAAAGGAGACCATGCCCAAATTTTCTTGAAATTGATTTTGGGTTTTAATATAATTGATATTAGAAGCTTGAAATAATTGTTTGGAACCATGTTTGATTGATTGGATGATGTGTTGTGATGGATTGAAATTTATTGGTTGGTTTGTTGTTGGATTGAAATTGCTTGATTTGGCTTGATTGTGTTGTGAATGATGTTGAAAATTGTTGAATGTTTATATTTTTGTAGGTGATTGTTTAAAATTACTTATTTAATTGTGATTATTAACATATTGCATATGCATGAGTCTTTTTGGGGGATTTATAAAGATTCAAGTGAAAAATAATTGATGTTGGCTAACCGGGACTGCGGTAGCCATGAAATGAAAAAAAAGAAAAGAAAAGAAAAGAAAGAAAAGAAAAGAAAGAAAAGAAAGAATAAATGTTGACTAACCGGGACTGCGGTAGTCATGAGAAACAAGTTGATATATGAGAAATGATTTTGTTGACTAACCGGGACTGCGGTAGTCATGAGAAACAAGTTGATATATGAGAAATGATTTTGTTGACTAACCGAGACTGCGGTAGTCATGTGAAATGAATATGATTTGAGAATTGAATCTTTGGGGTGAGCAGAATAAGTTAGACAGGGCTGTATAGTCTGTGATTATATAGTCTGTGGGGTGAAGGATATTGGCAATTCCATATGTGGCTGTAATCTGGACAGAGATGCGGTCGTGGTGGCCTTCCGGGTATCCTGATCTCCTAATTCTGTTTAGTTTATCCGCGTTTAGTAGGGGCTGATAGCTGAATTGCAGTATGTAATGGTAGGCCAGTTACTTACTAAACACTCAAAGGGGAAGTCTCCATGGAGCAGGGTCAAAATGATTTTGAGTCAAAACTGCATTTGCATAAATCATACTGCAATTGTTTTAATTGTGTGACTTATGATGTTATGACTCATTGTGATTAGTGGTGATGGTGTATGTGGTTGATCTTGTTGATGATTCATGTTATAAATATGTTTATGAACTAAGTTTTGTATAACATTTTCAGTTATTATATATAGTATTTTGAAGTATACAAAATCTAGTTTTTCGTCCTTTTCCTTAATAATTGGAAATTCACTTATTTTCTTATATGTATAGTTTTGTTTGGTAAGCTTACCCTTGCAATGTTTGCACATGTGGTTCGTGCCTGTGATGATCTCGGACATCGTGTTCGGGGGAGCAGATGGTTTTTAGGTGGATCTTTCTCTTGGAGAGTTTGTGGATAGAGCATACGAGGGATTGAAGACATTATCATTTCTTTCCATTTCTTTGTTTGGTCTTATGTATAAAATGAACCAGTTAGGGGTATTATGTATTTATCATGTGAAAAGATGTATGTACACATAGTTTTATTTAGTTAAGTTTTGTATAAGAGATATTTATAAATTAAGCTTTAATTTTTATCTGTCAGTTTTGGGAATCGCAAAAAAAAAAATTATCCAATATTTTATCAATAAACTAATTAGAGAGTTTTTAAAATTTAATGAAATAAAATCTTTAGTATAACAAATCTGTAACGAAGATGGGTCGTTACATCAAGGGCATTTTCGAAAATAGTAGAAAAGTATAAGGGTAAAATAGTAATTACCCATACATCGGGCATTTTAAATGTTTTGATGTTTGAAGCTTAAAATAAATGATTGAAACAAAAGTTTGATTGATTTTATGATATGTGTGATGGATTGAACTTTGGTTGATGTATTTGAGCTTGATTGAGACTTGGTTTGATTTGTTATTGATTGAAATTGTTGGGTTGAATTTGTTGAAATGTTGTTTGAATTGAATGAGGGCCATTCGGCCATGGCTAGAAACAAGGGGTACTATGTGGAAATTTTCAAATAACCAAGGGCAAAATAGTCATTTCACATGTAGGGATACATTAGGAATTTTATAGGAAGATAAGGGGCATTTTCGGAAATAATAGAAATGAATAAGGGTAAAATAGTAATTACCCATACATCGGGCATTTTATATGTTTTGATGTTTGAAGCTTAAAATAAATGATTGAAATAAATGTTTGGTTGATTTTATGATATGTGTGACGGATTGAACTTTTGTTGATGTATTTGAGCTTGATTGAGACTTGGTTTGATTTCTTATTCATTGAAATTGTTGGGTTGAATTTGTTGAAATGTTGTTGGAATTGAATGAGGGTCATTCGGCCATGGCTAGAAAGAAGGTGTACTATGTGGAAATTTTCAAATAACCAAGGGCAAAATAATAATTTCACATGTAGGGATAAATTGGGAATTTTATAGGAAGATCAAGGGCATTTTCGGAAATAATAGAACAGTATAAGGGTAAAATAGTAATTACCCATACATCGGGCATTTTATATGTTTTGATGTTTGAAGCTTAAAATAAATTATTGAAACAAATGTTCGGTTGATTTTATGATATGTGTGATGGATTGAACTTTGGTTGATGTATTTGAGCTTGATTGAGACTTGGTTTGATTTGTTATTGATTGAAATTGTTGGGTTGAATTTGTTGAAATGTTGTTTGAATTGAATGAGGGCCATTCGGCCATGGCTAGAAACAAGGAGTACTATGTGGAAATTTTCAAATAACCAAGGGCAAAATAGTCATTTCACATGTAGGGATACATTAGAAATTTTATAGGAAGATCAGGGACATTTTCAGAAATAATAGAAATGTATAAGGGTAAAATAGTAATTACCCATACATCGGGCATTTTATATGTTTTGATGTTTGAAGCTTAAAATAAATGATTGAAACAAATGTTTGGTTGATTTTATGATATGTGTGACGGATTGAACTTTTGTTGATGTATTTGAGCTTGATTGACTCTTGGTTTGATTTGTTATTGATTGAAATTGTTGGGTTGAATTTGTTGAAAGTTGTTGGAATTAAATGAGGGTCATTCGGCCACGGCTAGAAAGAAGGGGTACTATGTGGAAATTTTCAAATAACCAAGGGCAAAATAGTCATTTCACATGTAGGGATACGTTGGGAATTTTATAGGAAGGTCAAGGGCATTTTCGAAAATAATAGAAAAGTGTAAGGGTAAAGTAGTAATTACCCATACATCGGGCATTTTATATGTTTTGATGTTTGAAGCTTAAAATAAATGATTGAAACAAATGTTTGATTGATTTTATGATATGTGTGATGGATTGAACTTTGGTTGATGTATTTGAGCTTGATTGAGACTTGGTTTGATTTGTTATTGATTGAAATTGTTGGGTTGAATTTGTTGAAATGTTGTTTGAATTGAATGAGGGCCATTCGGCCATGGCTAGAAACAAGGGGTACTATGTGGAAATTTTCAAATAACAAAGGGCAAAATAGTCATTTCACATGTAGGGATACATTAGGAATTTTATAGGAAGATGAGGGGCATTTTCGAAAATAATAGAAATGTATAAGGGTAAAATAGTAGTTACCCATACATCGAGCATTTTATATGTTTTGATGTTTGAAGCTTAAAATAAATGATTGAAACAAATGTTTGGTTGATTTTATCATATGTGTGATGGATTGAACTTTGGTTGATGTATTTGAGCTTGATTGAGACTTGGTTTGATTTGTTATTGATAGAAATTGTTGGGTTGAATTTGTTGAAATGTTGTTTGAATTGAATGAGGGCCATTCGGCCAAGGCTAGAAACAAGGGGTACCATGTGGAAATTTTCAAATAACCAACGGCAAATCAGTCATTTCACATGTACGGATACATTGGGAATTTTATCGGAAGATCAAGGGCATTTTCGAAAATAGTAGAAAAGTATAAGGGTAAAATAGTAATTACCCATACATCGGGCATTTTATATGTTTTGATGTTTGAAGATTAAAATAAATGATTGAAACAAATGTTTGGTTGATTTTATGATATGTGTGATGGATTGAACTTTGGTTGATGTATTTGAGCTTGATTGAGACTTGGTTTGATTTGTTATTGCTTGAAATTGTTGGGTAGAATTTGTTGAAATGTTGTTGGAATTGAATGAGGGCCATTCGGCCATGGCTAGAAACAAGGGGTACTATGTGGAAATTTTCAAATCACCAAGGGCAAAATAGTCATTTCACATGTAGGGATACATTAGGAATTTTATAGGAAGATAAGGGGCATTTTCGGAAATAATAGAAATGAATAAGGGTAAAATAGTAATTACCCATACATCGGGCATTTTATATGTTTTGATGTTTGAAGCTTAAAATAAAAGATTGAAATAAATGTTTGGTTGATTTTATGATATGTGTGACGGATTGAACTTTTGTTGATGTATTTGAGCTTGATTGAGACTTGGTTTGATTTCCTATTCATTGAAATTGTTGGGTTGAATTTGTTGAAATGTTGTTGGAATTGAATGAGGGTCATTCGGCCATGGCTACAAAGAAGGGGTACTATGTGGAAATTTTCAAATAACCAAGGGCAAAATAGTCATTTCACATGTAGGGATAAATTGGGAATTTTATAGGAAGATCAAGGGCATTTTCGGAAATAATAGAACAGTATAAGGGTAAAATAGTAATTACCCACACATCGGGCATTTTTTATGTTTTGATGTTTGAAGCTTAAAATAAATTATTGAAACAAATGTTTGGTTGATTTTATGATATGTGTGATGGATTGAACTCTGGTTGATGTATTTGTGCTTGAGTGAGACTTGGTTTGATTTGTTATTGATTGAAATTGTTGGGTTGAATTTGTTGAAATGTTGTTTGAATTGAATGAGGGCCATTCGGCCATGGCTAGAAACAAGGGGTACTATGTGGAAATTTTCAAATAACCAAGGGCAAAATAGTCATTTCACATGTAGGGATACATTAGGAATTTTATAGGAAGATAAGGGGCATTTTCGGAAATAATAGAAATGAATAAGGGTAAAATAGTAATTACCCATACATCAGGCATTTTATAAGTTTTGATGTTTGAAGCTTAAAATAAAAGATTGAAATAAATGTTTGGTTGATTTTATGATATGTGTGACGGATTGAACTTTTGTTGATGTATTTGAGCTTGATTGAGACTTGGTTTGATTTCTTATTCATTGAAATTGTTGGGTTGAATTTGTTGAAATGTTGTTGGAATTGAATGAGGGTCATTCGGCCATGGCTAGAAAGAAGGGGTACTATGTGGAAATTTTCAAATAACAAAGGGCAAAATAGTCATTTCACATGTAGGGATACATTAGGAATTTTATAGGAAGATAAGGGGCATTTTCGAAAATAATAGAAATGTATAAGGGTAAAGTAGTGATTACCCATACATCGGGCATTTTATATGTTTTGATGTTTGAAGCTTAAAATAAATGATTGAAACAAATGTTTGGTTGATTTTATGATATGTGTGATGGATTGAACTTTGGTTGATGTATTTGAGCTTGATTGAGACATGGTTTGATTCGTTATTGATTGGAATTGTTGTGTTGAATATATTGAAATGTTGTTGGAATTGAATGAGGGCCATTCAGCCAAGGCTAGAAACAAGGGGTACCATGTGGAAATTTTGAAATAACCAAGGGCAAATCAGTCATTTCACATGTACGGATACATTGGGAATTTTATAGGAAGATCAAGGGCATTTTCGAAAATAGTAGAAAAGTATAAGGGTAAAATAGTAATTACCCATACATCGGGCATTTTAAATGTTTTGATGTTTGAAGCTTAAAATAAATGATTGAAACAAAAGTTTGATTGATTTTATGATATGTGTGATGGATTGAACTTTGGTTGATGTATTTGAGCTTGATTGAGACTTGGTTTGATTTGTTATTGATTGAAATTGTTGGGTTGAATTTGTTGAAATGTTGTTTGAATTGAATGAGGGCCATTCGGCCATGGCTAGAAACAAGGGGTACTATGTGGAAATTTTCAAATAACCAAGGGCAAAATAGTCATTTCACATGTAGGGATACATTAGGAATTTTATAGGAAGATAAGGGGCATTTTCGGAAATAATAGAAATGAATAAGGGTAAAATAGTAATTACCCATACATCGGGCATTTTATATGTTTTGATGTTTGAAGCTTAAAATAAATGATTGAAATAAATGTTTGGTTGATTTTATGATATGTGTGACGGATTGAACTTTTGTTGATGTATTTGAGCTTGATTGAGACTTGGTTTGATTTCTTATTCATTGAAATTGTTGGGTTGAATTTGTTGAAATGTTGTTGGAATTGAATGAGGGTCTTTCGGCCATGGCTAGAAAGAAGGTGTACTATGTGGAAATTTTCAAATAACCAAGGGCAAAATAATAATTTCACATGTAGGGATAAATTGGGAATTTTATAGGAAGATCAAGGGCATTTTCGGAAATAATAGAACAGTATAAGGGTAAAATAGTAATTACCCATACATCGGGCATTTTATATGTTTTGATGTTTGAAGCTTAAAATAAATTATTGAAACAAATGTTCGGTTGATTTTATGATATGTGTGATGGATTGAACTTTGGTTGATGTATTTGAGCTTGATTGAGACTTGGTTTGATTTGTTATTGATTGAAATTGTTGGGTTGAATTTGTTGAAATGTTGTTTGAATTGAATGAGGGCCATTCGGCCATGGCTAGAAACAAGGGGTACTATGTGGAAATTTTCAAATTACCAAGGGCAAAATAGTCATTTCACATGTAGGGATACATTAGAAATTTTATAGGAAGATCAGGGGCATTTTCAGAAATAATAGAAATGTATAAGGGTAAAATAGTAATTACCCATACATCGGGCATTTTATATGTTTTGATGTTTGAAGCTTAAAATAAATGATTGAAACAAATGTTTGGTTGATTTTATGATATGTGTGACGGATTGAACTTTTGTTGATGTATTTGAGCTTGATTGACTCTTGGTTTGATTTGTTATTGATTGAAATTGTTGGGTTGAATTTGTTGAAAGTTGTTGGAATTAAATGAGGGTCATTCGGCCACGGCTAGAAAGAAGGGGTACTATGTGGAAATTTTCAAATAACCAAGGGCAAAATAGTCATTTCACATGTAGGGATACGTTGGGAATTTTATAGGAAGGTCAAGGGCATTTTCGAAAATAATAGAAAAGTGTAAGGGTAAAATAGTAATTACCCATACATCGGGCATTTTATATGTTTTGATGTTTGAAGCTTAAAATAAATGATTGAAACAAATGTTTGATTGATTTTATGATATGTGTGATGGATTGAACTTTGGTTGATGTATTTGAGCTTGATTGAGACTTGGTTTGATTTGTTATTGATTGAAATTGTTGGGTTGAATTTGTTGAAATGTTGTTTGAATTGAATGAGGGCCATTCGGCCATGGCTAGAAACAAGGGGTACTATGTGGAAATTTTCAAATAACAAAGGGCAAAATAGTCATTTCACATGTAGGGATACATTAGGAATTTTATAGGAAGATGAGGGGCATTTTCGAAAATAATAGAAATGTATAAGGGTAAAATAGTAGTTACCCATACATCGAGCATTTTATATGTTTTGATGTTTGAAGCTTAAAATAAATGATTGAAACAAATGTTTGGTTGATTTTATCATATGTGTGATGGATTGAACTTTGGTTGATGTATTTGAGCTTGATTGAGACTTGGTTTGATTTGTTATTGATAGAAATTGTTGGGTTGAATTTGTTGAAATGTTGTTTGAATTGAATGAGGGCCATTCGGCCAAGGCTAGAAACAAGGGGTACCATGTGGAAATTTTCAAATAACCAACGGCAAATCAGTCATTTCACATGTACGGATACATTGGGAATTTTATCGGAAGATCAAGGGCATTTTCGAAAATAGTAGAAAAGTATAAGGGTAAAATAGTAATTACCCATACATCGGGCATTTTATATGTTTTGATGTTTGAAGATTAAAATAAATGATTGAAACAAATGTTTGGTTGATTTTATGATATGTGTGATGGATTGAACTTTGGTTGATGTATTTGAGCTTGATTGAGACTTGGTTTGATTTGTTATTGATTGAAATTGTTGGGTTGAATTTGTTGAAATGTTGTTTGAATTGAATGAGGGCCATTCGGCCATGGCTAGAAACAAGGGGTACTATGTGGAAATTTTCAAATAACCAAGGGCAAAATAGTCATTTCACATGTAGGGATACATTAGGAATTTTATAGGAAGATAAGGGGCATTTTCGGAAATAATAGAAATGAATAAGGGTAAAATAGTAATTACCCATACATCGGGCATTTTATATGTTTTGATGTTTGAAGCTTAAAATAAAAGATTGAAATAAATGTTTGGTTGATTTTATGATATGTGTGACGGATTGAACTTTTGTTGATGTATTTGAGCTTGATTGAGACTTGGTTTGATTTCCTATTCATTGAAATTGTTGGGTTGAATTTGTTGAAATGTTGTTGGAATTGAATGACGGTCATTCGGCCATGGCTAGAAAGAACGTGTACTATGTGGAAATTTTCAAATAACCAAGGGCGAAATAGTCATGTCACATGTAGGGATAAATTGGGAATTTTATAGGAAGATCAAGGGCATTTTCGGAAATAATAGAACAGTATAAGGGTAAAATAGTAATTACCCACACATCGGCCATTTTTTATGTTTTGATGTTTGAAGCTTAAAATAAATTATTGAAACAAATGTTTGGTTGATTTTATGATATGTGTGATGGATTGAACTTTGGTTGATGTATTTGTGCTTGAGTGAGACTTGGTTTGATTTGTTATTGATTGAAATTGTAGGGTTGAATTTGTTGAAATGTTGTTTGAATTGAATGAGGGTCATTCGGCCATGGCTAGAAACAAGGGGTACTATGTGGAAATTTTCAAATAACCAAGGGCAAAATAGTCATTTCACATGTTGGGATACATTAGAAATTTTATAGGAAGATCAGGGGCATTTTCAGAAATAATAGAAATGTATAAGGGTAAAATAGTAATTACCCATACATTGGGCATTTTATATGTTTTGATGTTTGAAGCTTAAAATAAATGATTGAAACAAATGTTTGGTTGATTTTATGATATGTGTGACGGATTGAACTTTTGTTGATGTATTTGAGCTTGATTGAGACTTGGTTTGATTTGTTATTGATTGAAATTGTTGGGTTGAATTTGTTGAAAGTTGTTGGAATTAAATGAGGGTCATTCGGCCATGGCTAGAAAGAAGGGGTACTATGTAGAAATTTTCAAATAACCATGGGCAAAATAGTCATTTCACATGTAGGGATACATTGGGAATTTTATAGGAAGGTCAAGGGCATTTTCGGAAATAATAGAAAAGTATAAGGGTAAAATAGTAATTACCCATACATCGGGCATTTTATATGTTTTGATGTTTGAAGCTTAAAATAAATGATTGAAACAAATGTTTGGTTGATTTTATGATATGTTTGATGGATTGAACTTTGGTTGATGTATTTGAGCTTGATTGAGACTTGGTTTGATTTGTTATTGATTGGAATTGTTGGGTTGAATATATTGAAATGTTGTTGGAATTGAATGAGGGCCATTCAGCCAAGGCTAGAAACAAGGGGTACCATGTGGAAATTTTCAAATAACCAAGGGCAAATCAGTCATTTCACATGTACGGATACATTGGGAATTTTATAGGAAGATCAAGGGCATTTTCGAAAATAGTAGAAAAGTATAAGGGTAAAATAGTAATTACCCATACATCGGGCATTTTATATGTTTTGATGTTTGAAGATTAAAATAAATGATTGAAACAAATGTTTGGTTGATTTTATGATATGTGTGATGGATTGAACTTTGGTTGATGTAATTGAGCTTGATTGAGACTTGGTTTGATTTGTTATTGATTGGAATTGTTGGGTTGAATTTGTTGAAATGTTGTTGGAATTGAATGACGGCCATTCGGCCATGGCTAGAAAGAAGGGTTACCATGTGCAAATTTTCAAATTACCAAGGGCAAAATAGTCATTCACATGTAGGGATACATTGACAATTTTATAGGTAGATCAAGGGCATTTTCAGAAATAATAGAAAAGTATAAGGGTAAAATAGTAATTACCCATACATCGGGCATTTTATATGTTTTGATGTTTGAAGCTTAAAATAAATGATTGAAACAAATGTTTGGTTGATTTTATGATATGTGTGACGGATTGAACTTTGGTTGATCTATTTGAGCTTGATTGAGACTTGGTTTGATTTGTTATTGATTGAAATTGTTGGGTTGAATTTGTTGAAATGTTGTTGGAATTGAATGAGGGCCATTCGGCCATGGCTAGAAACAAGGGGTACTATGTGGAAATTTTCAAATAACCAAGGGCAAAATAGTCATTTCACATGTAGGCATACATTGGGAATTTTACAGGAAGATCAAGGGCATTTTTGGAAATAATAGAAAAGTATAAGGGTAAAATAGTAATTACCCAGACATTGGGCATTTTATATGTTTTGATGTTTGAAACTTAAAATAAATGATTGAAACAAATGTTTGGTTGATTTTATGATATGTGTCATGGATTGAACTTTGGTTGATGTATTTGAGCTTGATTGAGACTTGGTTTGATTTGTTATTGGTCGAAATTGTTGGGTAGAATTTGTTGAAATGTTGTTGGAATTGAATGAGGGCTATTCGGCCATGGCTAGAAACAAGGGGTACTATGTGGAAATTTTCAAATAACCAAGGGCAAAATAGTCATTTCACATGTAGGGTTACATTGGGAATTTTACAGGAAAATCAGGGGCGTCTTCGAAAATAATAGAAAAGTGTAAGGGTAAAATAGTAATTACCCATACATCGGGCATTTTATATGTTTTGATTTTTGAAGCTTAAAATAAATTATTGAAACAAATGTTTGGTTGATTTTATGATATGTGTGACGGATTGAACTTTGGTTGATGTATTTGAGCTTGATTGAGACTTGGTTTGATTTGTTATTGATTGAAATTGTTGGGTTGAATTTGTTGAAATGTTGTTGGAATTGAATGAGGGTCATTCGGCCATGGCTAGAAACAAAGGGTACTATGTGAAAATTTTCAAATAACCAAGGGCAAAACAGTCATTTCACATGTAGGGATACAATGGGAATTTTATAGGAAGATCAAGGGCATTTTCGGAAATAATAGAAAAGTATAAGGGTAAAATACTAATTACCCATACATCGGGCATTTTATATGTTTTGGTGTTTGAAGCTTAAAATAAATGATTGAAACAAATGTTTGGTTGATTTTATGATATGTGTGATGGATTGAACGTTGGTTGATATATTTGAGCTTGATTGAGACTTGGTTTGATTTGTTATTGACTGAAATTGTTGGGTTGAATTTGTTGAAATGTTGTTGGAATTGAATGAGGGCCATTCGGCCATGGCTAGAAACAAGGGGTACTATGTGGAAATTTTCAAATAACCAAGGGCAAAATAGTCATTTCACATGTAGGCATACATTGGGAATTTTACAGGAAGATTGTAACCCCCCTTTCTTATAAAACATAATTTAACTATTTAATTTTTTTTATATATTTATTTCAAAGTTCTGATACGTTCTATTACAATCCAAAATATGTTCTGTAATTTACATCATTAAAATTTATATAAACACTGCTACAAAATAATTCTAACTACTACAACATTATTGTCTACCCAAAATAGTCCCCATCCTATAGCTCTGGACCATGTCTGCATCTGTAACTTCTAATTAATCTTCCAAATACCTGCAATCACACTCCCCTAGAATCTGGGGACAGCATTACCGGATCAGGCATTTAATTTCTCATACAATTAAAACAATTTCAAGCATATACATATCCGATACAAATTAACCGTTCTCACACATAATTAAATGCAATATGATTTATGCAAATGCAATTTTTGACTCAAAATCATTTTTGACCCTGCTCCATGGAGACTTCCCCTTTGAGTGTTTAGTAAGTAACTGGCCTACCATTACCTCATGTAATTCAGCTATCAGCCCCTACTAAACGCGAATAAACTAAACAGAATTAGGAGGTCAGGATACCCGGAAGGCCACCACGACAGTATCTGCGCTCCAGATTACGGTCCTCTGTGGAATTGCCAATATCCTTCACCCCACAGACTATATAATCACAGACTATACGGTCATGTCTAACTTACTCTGCTCACCCATTTCTCAGGACTATCATATTCTCTGTTCACAATCTCAATCATCTTTTCAAATACATGACTACCGCAGTCCGGTCAGTCAACACAGTTCTATGTTCATAATCTCAATCATATTTTCAAATACATGACTACCGCAGTCCGGTCAGTCAACACAGTCCTGGAAATCAATTCCCCCATAAATACTCATTTCTCATTTGAAATCTTTGTATTTTCCAAGAACTCAAGCTTATGCAATATGACAATGATGCTAATAAACAAACAATTAATATTAAGCAATCACATAAAAATTATAAAAATTCACTATTAGGTAAAGTTACTAAAATACCCTTAATCTTTTCTAAAATTCCATCTATGTCCTAAATTTTGAAATGACCAAATTACCCTTGCTCTTTTTCAAAAATTCCCATTTTGTCCCTACATGTAAAATGACCATTTTGCCCTTGATTTTACAAAAATTTCCACATAATATCCCTTGCATTTAGGGCTGGCCGAATGGTCTCACTACCATTCTCAACATATTTTCCAAAGTAACAAACTCCAATTCCAACCAAAATTCAATCAAATCACAAATTCAATCAAAATTCAACAAACCAAATTTCAACCATTACAACACCTTAAAAATTCAATCAAACATCATTCCAATCCATGAATTTCAATCACAAGCATCAAAAACACAAAACCCCTAAATCAATTTCAAGTTTTCATGATTTTAGGTCAAAAATTGAATTTAACCCTACAACATGTTTTCTTCTAATTCCAAGGGTTCTAATTGAAATTAAATGCCTAGATCCTTACCTTAAACTCTTTAATTGAAGAAAAAGCCTTGAATTCCTTTCTCCCTCACTCCTTGGTCTTGTAGGAATTTTTGAGATTTCCTCCAATTTCTTTTCCTTTTTGCCGATTAGCTTAGGGTTTAGGGAGTTTGGATGGTTTGGTTTCTTAATTTGAGATGAGATGATGAAGTTAAGATGAAATTGAAATGAAAACTGCAGCTGCTGGGTTTGGAGACTCATGGTTCTGTTTTTGAGTTTTTGGTGATTTTTTTTCTCCTTTTACTTAAGTTAAATGCTTCTAAAAAATTTTATTAACCAAATTGGACTTTGCCTTCAAGTCCAGCTGCTGCCTGCACGTCCAGCAGCTCAATTGGACCAAGGGAAGTCCACTTGCCAAGCCTTTCCAGCCCACTTGGACAGCCAAGGAGTTCCAAGTCACTCGCCTACCCCAAAAGTCAACATTTCAAGCACTTTGTAGAAAATTCTAGAAGGTAATTAGGGCTGCTAATTATTTTACAATGTGATTAGAATTTGAAGAAGATAACATCACCAATGGATTCCTCACTATCAAAAACCTTGGGGTAGTGTCTTATTTATCTCTTAATCCAAGCCTAATTAGCTTAATTTAGTGACATTAGAAAAACCTAAGTTGTCACTTTTTGATTGGTTAAGGTTCTAATTTAAATTTTTCTTGGTTAAACATTTTTAATAATTATTCTAAGTATATTACAATTATTAGATAATTCTATAGATATCCTATGAATTTTCTCTAAATTTTCTGTCTTAAAATTTTACCGTAATAATTTCTCAAAGTTCTAACTTTCAGAAAATCCTAACAATTCTGAATAAGCATTTTAATTCTTTATCTGTATATATTTTTAATCTATATTCTATTACCTTTCTTTTAAGTTATAAATGAGTTCAAAATTCTATACTTGAAATTTTATCCTGGACAGCTGTCTGACATAGCAGTCCAGTCAACTATCAATTTCAGCAAAAACAGAGACATTTACAAATTCAGAAAATTCTTCTGAGTAGAACTGTATTAATTTCATTAAGAGAATATGTACATAAGGTTTCTATAAAATATAGTGCATAAATGTTAATAATATACATATATAAATGCGTACAATTAATAAAATGAGGATGTTACAATTCTCCCCTACTAATAAAAATTTCGTCCTCGAAATTTCTAATACAAATATATAACCATACAACTATACAACAAAATAACTATACAAACAAATGAGGATATGTTTCTTTCATTTTTTTCCTCTAACTCCCATGTAGCATCACCTCTGATATCATCCCAAATAACCTTAACTAGAGAAATTTCTTTACCTCTCAGATACTTAATCCTTCTGTCCTCAATCTTAATAGGCTTTGTTTCAAATGTTAGGTTTTCCTTTCTCTTCTAATGTACAGGCTCTTAAGAGATCTTCTAATGTCCGAATAGTCCTTTTTGTTTGACCATCAATCTTAGGGTGTTATACTAAACTAAGATATAATTTTACTTCTTAAAGCTTTCTGAAAATCTTTCCAAAAATTTAAAAACAAAGCTAGGGTCTTTATTACACTTTATACTAGTAGGTACTCCAGATAATCTAATTATTTCCTTTAAGTACAATTAAGCTAATTTTTCTAAATTAAGCTAATCTTTCTAAAGAATACCTAATATTTATTGAAAGCAAAATGTACTAATTTAGTTAATCTATCTACAATTACTCAAATGGTATCAAAATTCCTATTTGTTCTAGGTAATCCTACCACAAAATCTATTGCTATACTATCCAATTTCCATATAGGTATCTTCAAAGTTATAACATGTCAGATGGATTCTGATGTTCAATATTTACTTTCTGACACATTAAACATCTAGTTACATATTCTGCTACATCTCTCTTCACCCTAGGCCACCAAAACATCTCCTTTAAATCTTTATACATTTTTGTATTTCTAGGTTGAATACTAAATTTACTTGTGTCATTCCTTCCAAAATCAATTCCTTTAATTCTTGAATGTTAGGTACATAAATTCTATTTTTAAACCTAATAATTGCATCCATTCCTAAATTAAATCCTTTTACTTTATCTGTTCTTATTAATCCTTTTTTTTTTTTTAAATAAATTCATCTACATCTTGTTTCTTCCTAATTTCTTTCAAAAATTCATTAGTGATAATAATCATTCCTAATTGAATTTTTCTTTTTATCCTTTTCCTAATGTACATAAATTCAAATCTCTAAATTGTTCTACTAATTCTAATTCTTTAATCATCATGGTTGACCTATGTACAATTTTCCTACTTATAGCATCTGCTACTACATTAGCTTTTCTTGAATGATACATTACTGAAAATCATAATCCTTAATAAACTCCATCCATATTCTTTGTCTCGTATTCAATTCTTTTAATCAAACAATTGTTTTAAACTCTTATGGTCACTATATACATTAAATCTAGATCCATATAAATAATGTCTCCAAATCTTCAAAGTAAAAACTATAGCTGCTAACTCCAAATCATGAGTAGGATAATTTCTCTCATATGATTTCAACCGCCTAGATGCATAAGCTACCACTTTCCTATTTTACATCAACACACATCTTAACCCTAGAGATGAAACATCACAGTATACCTCATAGGATTCATTTGGGTCGGGTAAAACTAAAACTAGTGAGGTAGTCAATTTATGTTTCAATTCTTAGAAAATTTTCTCACAAGTCTCACTCCAAATAAAATTCTATTAAGGGTCCAGCTATCTTAGAAAATCCTTCAACTAATCTTCTATAATATCCGGTTAATCCCAAGAGACTCCAAATTTTAGTTACTGTTTTAGGTCTGTCCCATTCCAAAAACCGCTTCTACCTTAGAAAAATCTACACTTATTCCATCTTTAGAAATTACATGTCCTAAAGTTTTCACTTCCTCCAACCAAAATTCACACTTAGACAATTTAGCATATAATTTTCTATCTTTTAAAATTTCTAATATTATTCTAAGATGATTTTCATGTTCTTCTTTATTTTTAGAATATATTAATATATATCATCTATTCTAGATCAAGGATATTTATTCTTTATAGTTACTTTATTTAATTGTCTATAATCTATACATAACCTAGATCCTCCATCTTTCTTTTTAACTAATAATACTGGGGCTCACCATAGGGACACACTAGACCTTATAAACTATTTTCCTAATAATTCTTCCAATTGTTTCTTTAACTCAGTTAATTCCAATGGTGACATCCTATATGGTTGCATAGAAATTGGTCTAGTACCAGGCATCCAATCTATACTAAATTCTATTTCTCTTTCAGGAGGTAAGCCAAAATACATCATCAGGAAAAATTTCAGGATATTCATTTACAACTAGCACAGAGTCAATTTCAATTTTTATCTTCTTTAGTTCCAAGATATGATAACATGTATTTTTGAATTTCACTTTTAAATGATATTTCCTTAGGTTGGATAGGCTTAAGTCTAGAAACATCAAGTTCAGGGAAAATCACAGATTTAGAGGCACAATCTATTAGAATATGGTTGGTTGCTAACCAATCCATTCCTAATATCACATCAAGGTCAGTTAAAGGCAAACAACTCAAGTTCACAACAAATGATCTATCTCTGATGGTTATCACATAATGCAAACATATTTTAGAGGTTAGGATTGGGTTAGATGTAGGCACAAAAACAAGCAAGGTATAGGGTATGTTAAACATGATTAACATCCTCAAATTACTCCAATTCACTACTACCAATTTTTTTATTTTTATTTATTTATTTATTTATTTTTATTTTTATTTTTATTTTTATTCTTTTATTATTATTATTATTATTATTATTATTTTTTTTATTTATTTATTTATTTTTACTTGGGCTCAATATCCAACATCAAGACACACACCCTTAGGCCTTCCAATCACTTACTCTTTCAACTAAAAATATTCTTAGGACAACTTCTACTAACTTAGTATTTGGGTCCTATTCTACTCTCTTAATCAAGGTTTGACCAACAAGAATTTTCATATATATATACCTACCAACTAAGACCCACAACATGGATCCTTGATAACCTCAATTATACAAGTCTTAAATCATCACTTACACCATGGGAATGTAATTAAACATATTAAACCCGCAGGCTATTTTACTGCACCAGAAAAATGCACTATTTTGGTTCTAATTCATGTCTAAAACACAAAATTTCAAGTCCTAATAGTTAAGATATCAATCATGTGACAAATTTATACTACGATACACTATTTCAGCCTTCAAAACACATGAAAACATCCATTAGAACAATATGGCAATAACCATACTTTCAACATCTCATCATATTCCAAACATCAAGGTACCTTCAAAACTTTGTTTTCTTTCTTTTGTCAAACTCAACTATTATCCTATAAACTCAAATATTTGGACCTCTATTCTCAACCTTGATCTACGAACTCAGGTCTTTAGATCTCCTTTCTCAACTAACTCAAGATTATAAGTCTTAAATTCACAATATAAGTAACATGGAAAATAACCCAACTTGAACAATACTAATAATAATAAAATTTTAAGCATTAGGAGAGAAAGTCATCTCGACTGAGTCCTGAGTGTGCACCCTCACAACTTTATCAAGATTTTCTTTCTTCCTTTCTGCCATCTTAGCTATACTATTGGTTTCAACTCTAGGATTTATAACTAGCCTTCCTCTTCTCATTTCTACATGTCTTAAAATTTCAGATCTAATTACTACCCTTTTTCCCATAATATTCTTAACAAACAAACAATTCTAATCAGGGTAACACAGCAAAACACCTAATAGACCCACTACTCACAAGTCCTAGAGATGCATAACCAGAGCTCTGATACCACTAATGTAACCCCCCTTTCTTATAAAACATAATTTAACTATTTAATTTATTTTATATATTTATTTCAAAGTTCTGATACATTCTATTACAATCCAAAATATGTTCTGTAATTTACATCATTAAAATTTATATAAACACTGCTACAAAATAATTCTAACTACTACAACATTATTGTCTACCCAAAATAGTCCCCATCCTATAGCTCTGGACCATGTCTGCATCTGTAACTTCTAATTAATCTTCCAAATACCTGCAATCACACTCCCCTAGAATCTGGGGACAGCATTACCGGATCATGCATTTAATTTCTCATACAATTAAAACAATTTCAAGCATATACATATCCGATACAAATTAACCGTTCTCACACATAATTAAATGCAATATGATTTATGCAAATGCAATTTTTGACTCAAAATCATTTTTGACCCTGCTCCATGGAGACTTCCCCTTTGAGTGTTTAGTAAGTAACTGGCCTACCATTACCTCATGTAATTCAGCTATCAGCCCCTACTAAACGCGAATAAACTAAACAGAATTAGGAGGTCAGGATACCCGGAAGGCCACCACGACAGTATCTGCGCTCCAGATTACGGTCCTCTGTGGAATTGCCAATATCCTTCACCCCACAGACTATATAATCACAGACTATACGGTCCTGTCTAACTTACTCTGCTCACCCATTTCTCAGGACTATCATATTCTCTGTTCACAATCTCAATCATCTTTTCAAATACATGACTACCGCAGTCCGGTCAGTCAACACAGTTCTATGTTCATAATCTCAATCATATTTTCAAATACATGACTACCGCAGTCCGGTCAGTCAACACAGTTCTCTGTTCATAATCTCAATCATATTTTCAAATACATGACTACCGCAGTCCGGTCAGTCAACACAGTCCTGGAAATCAATTCCCCCATAAATACTCATTTCTCATTTGAAATCTTTGTATTTTCCAAGAACTCAAGCTTATGCAATATGACAATGATGCTAATAAACAAACAATTAATATTAAGCAATCACATAAAAATTATAAAAATTCACTATTAGGTAAAGTTACTAAAATACCCTTAATCTTTTCTAAAATTCCATCTATGTCCTAAATTTTGAAATGACCAAATTACCCTTGCTCTTTTTCAAAAATTCCCATTTTGTCCCTACATGTAAAATGACCATTTTGCCCTTGATTTTACAAAAATTTCCACATAATATCCCTTGCATTTAGGGCTGGCCGAATGGTCTCACTACCATTCTCAACATATTTTCCAAAGTAACAAACTCCAATTCCAACCAAAATTCAATCAAATCACAAATTCAATCAAAATTCAACAAACCAAATTTCAACCATTACAACACCTTAAAAATTCAATCAAACATCATTCCAATCCATGAATTTCAATCACAAGCATCAAAAACACAAAACCCCTAAATCAATTTCAAGTTTTCATGATTTTAGGTCAAAAATTGAATTTAACCCTACAACATGTTTTCTTCTAATTCCAAGGGTTCTAATTGAAATTAAATGCCTAGATCCTTACCTTAAACTCTTTAATTGAAGAAAAAGCCTTGAATTCCTTTCTCCCTCACTCCTTGGTCTTGTAGGAATTTTTGAGATTTCCTCCAATTTCTTTTCCTTTTTGCCGATTAGCTTAGGGTTTAGGGAGTTTGGATGGTTTGGTTTCTTAATTTGAGATGAGATGATGAAGTTAAGATGAAATTGAAATGAAAACTGCAGCTGCTGGGTTTGGAGACTCATGGTTCTGTTTTTGAGTTTTTGGTGATTTTTTTTCTCCTTTTACTTAAGTTAAATGCTTCTAAAAAATTTTATTAACCAAATTGGACTTTGCCTTCAAGTCCAGCTGCTGCCTGCACGTCCAGCAGCTCAATTGGACCAAGGGAAGTCCACTTGCCAAGCCTTTCCAGCCCACTTGGACAGCCAAGGAGTTCCAAGTCACTTGCCTACCCCAAAAGTCAACATTTCAAGCACTTTGTAGAAAATTCTAGAAGGTAATTAGGGCTGCTAATTATTTTACAATGTGATTAGAATTTGAAGAAGATAACATCACCAATGGATTCCTCACTATCAAAAACCTTGGGGTAGTGTCTTATTTATCTCTTAATCCAAGCCTAATTAGCTTAATTTAGTGACATTAGAAAAACCTAAGTTGTCACTTTTTGATTGGTTAAGGTTCTAATTTAAATTTTTCTTGGTTAAACATTTTTAATAATTATTCTAAGTATATTACAATTATTAGATAATTCTATAGATATCCTATGAATTTTCTCTAAATTTTCTGTCTTAAAATTTTACCGTAATAATTTCTCAAAGTTCTAACTTTCAGAAAATCCTAACAATTCTGAATAAGCATTTTAATTCTTTATCTGTATATATTTTTAATCTATATTCTATTACCTTTCTTTTAAGTTATAAATGAGTTCAAAATTCTATACTTGAAATTTTATCCTGGACAGCTGTCTGACATAGCAGTCCAGTCAACTATCAATTTCAGCAAAAATAGAGACATTTACAAATTCAGAAAATTCTTCTGAGTAGAACTGTATTAATTTCATTAAGAGAATATGTACATAAGGTTTCTATAAAATATAGTGCATAAATGCTAATAATATACATATATAAATGCGTACAATTAATAAAATGAGGATGTTACAAAGATCAGGGGCGTCTTCAACAATAATAGAAAAGTATAAGGGTAAAATAGTAATTACCCATACATCGGGCATTTTATATGTTTTGATGTTTGAAGCTTAAAATAAATTATTGAAACAAATATTTGGTTGATTTTATGATATGTTTGACAGATTGAACTTTGGTTGATCTATTTGAGCTTGATTGAGACTTGGTTTGATTTGTTATTGATTGGAATTGTTGGGTTGAATTTGTTGAAATGTTGTTGGAATTGAATGAGGGCCATTCGGCCATGGCTAGAAAGAAGGGGTACTATGTGGAAATTTTAAAATAACCAAGGGCAAAATAGTCATTTCACATGTAGGGATACATTGGGAATTTCATAGGAAGATCAAGGGCATTTTTAGAAATAATAGAAAAGTATAAGGGTAAAATAGTAATTACCCATACATCGGGCATTTTATATGTTTTGATGTTTGAAGCTTAAAATAAATGATTGCAACAAATGTTTGGTTGATTTTATGTTATGTGTGATGGATTGAACGTTGGTTGATATATTTGAGCTTGATTGAGACTTGGTTTGATTTGTTATTGACTGAAATTGTTGGGTTGAATTTGTTGAAATGTTGTTGGAATTGAATGAGGGCCATTCGGCCATGGCTAGAAACAAGGGGTACTATGTGGAAATTTTCAAATAACCAAGGGCAAAATAGTCATTTCACATGTAGGGATACAATGGAAATTTTATAGGAAGATCAAGGGCATTTTCGGAAATAATAGAAAAGTATAAGGGTAAAATACTAATTACCCATACATCGGGCATTTTATATGTTTTGGTGTTTGAAGCTTAAAATAACTTATTGAAAGAAATGTTTGGTTGATTTTATGATATGTGTGATGGATTGAACGTTGGTTGATATATTTGAGCTTGATTGAGACTTGGTTTGATTTGTTATTGACTGAAATTGTTGGGTTGAATTTGTTGAAATGTTGTTGGAATTGAATGAGGGCCATTCGGCCATGGCTAGAAACAAGGGGTACTATGTGGAAATTTTCAAATAACCAAGGGCAAAATAGTCATTTCACATGTAGGCATACATTGGGAATTTTACAGGAAGATCAAGGGCATTTTCGGAAATAATAGAAAAGTATAAGGGTAAAATAGTAATTACCCATACATCGGGCAATTTATATGTGTTGATGTTTGAAGCTTAAAATAAATTATTGAAACAAATGTTTGGTTGATTTTATGATATGTGTGACGGATTGAACTTTGGTTGATCTATTTGAGCTTGATTGAGACTTGGTTTGATTTGTTATTGATTGAAATTGTTGGGTTGAATTTGTTGAAATGTTGTTGGAATTGAATGAGGGCCATTCGGCCATGGCTAGAAAGAAGGGGTACTATGTGGAAATTTTCAAATAACCAAGGGCAAAATAGTCATTTCACATGTAGGGATACATTGGGAATTTTATAGGAAGATCAAGGGCATTTTCGGAAATAATAGAAAAGTATAAGGGTAAAATAGTAATTACCCATACACCGGGCACTTTATATGTTTTGATGTTTGAAGCTTAAAATAAATTATTGAAACAAATGTTTGGTTGATTTTATGATATGTGTGACGGATTGAACTTTGGTTGATCTATTTGAGCTTGATTGAGACTTGGTTTCATTTGTTATTGATTGAAATTGTTGGGTTCAATTTGTTGAAATGTTGTTGGAATTGAATGAGGGTCATTCGGCCATGGCTAGAAAGAAGGGGTACTATGTGGAAATTTTCAAATAACCAAGGGCAAAATAGTCATTTCACATGTAGGCATACATTGGGAATTTTACAGGAAGATCAGGGGCGTCTTCAACAATAATAGAAAAGTATAAGGGTAAAATAGTAATTACCCACACATCGGGCATTTTATATGTTTTGATGTTTGAAGCTTAAAATAAATTATTGAAACAAATGTTTGGTTGATTTTATGATATGTGTGATGGATTGAACGTTGGTTGATATATTTGAGCTTGATTGAGACTTGGTTTGATTTGTTATTGACTGAAATTGTTGGGTTGAATTTGTTGAAATGTTGTTGTAATTGAATGAGGGCCATTCGGCCATGGCTAGAAACAAGGGGTACTATGTGGAAATTTTCAAATAACCAAAGGCAAAATAGTCATTTCACATGTAGGGATACATTGGGAATTTTATAGGAAGATCAAGGGCATTTTCGGAAATAATAGAAAAGTATAAGGGTAAAATAGTAATTACCCATACATCGGGCATTTTATATGTTTTAATGTTTGAAGCTTAAAATAAATGATTGAAACAAATGTTTGGTTGATTTTATGATATGTGTGACGGATTGAACTTTTGTTGATGTATTTGAGCTTGATTGAGACTTGGTTTGATTTCTTATTGATTGAAATTGTTGGGTTGAATTTGTTGAAATGTTGTTGGAATTGAATGAGGGTCATTCGGCAAGGCCTAGAAAGAAGGGGTACTGTGTGGAAATTTTCAAATAACCAAGGGCAAAATAGTCATTTCACATGTAGGGATAAATTGGGAATTTTATAGGAAGATCAAGGGCATTTTTGGAAATAATAGAAAATATAAGGGTAAAATAGTAATTACCCATACATCTGTCATTTTAGATGTTTTCATGTTTGAAGCTTAAAATAAAGGATTGAAATAAATGTTTGGTTGATTTTATGATATGTCTGACGGATTGAACTTTTGTTGATGTATTTGAGCTTGATTGAGTATTGGTTTGATTTGTTATTGATTGAAATTGTTGGGTTGAATTTGTTGAAATGTTGTTGGAATTAAATGAGGGTCATTCGGCCATGGCTAAAAAGAAGGGGTACCATGTGGAAATTTTCAAATAACCAAGGGCAAAATAGTCATTTCACATGTAGGGATACATTAGGAATTTTATAGGAAGATAAGGGGCATTTTCAGAAATAATAGAAATGAATAAGGGTAAAATAGTAATTACCCATACATCGGGCATTTTATATGTTTTGATGTTTGAACTTTAAAATAAATGATTGAAATAAATATTTGGTTGATTTTATGATATGTGTGACGGATTGAACTTTTGTTGATGTATTTGAGCTTGATTGAGACTTGGTTTGATTTCTTATTCATTTAAATTGTTGGGTTGAATTTGTTGAAATGTTGTTGGAATTGAATGAGGGTCATTCGGCCATGGCTAGAAAGAAGGGGTACTATGTGGAAATTTTCAAATAACCAAGGGCAAAATAGTCATTTCACATGTAGGGTTACATTGGGAATTTTACAGGAAAATCAGGGGCGTCTTCGAAAATAATAGACAAGTGTAAGGGTAAAATAGTAATTACCCATACATCGGGCATTTTATATGTTTTGATTTTTGAAGCTTAAAATAAATTATTGAAACAAATGTTTGGTTGATTTTATGATATGTGTGACGGATTGAACTTTGGTTGATGTATTTGAGCTTGATTGAGACTTGGTTTGATTTGTTATTGATTGAAATTGTTGGGTTCAATTTGTTGAAATGTTGTTGGAATTGAATGAGGGTCATTCGGCCATGGCTAGAAACAAAGGGTACTATGTGGAAATTTTCAAATAACCATGGGCAAAACAGTCATTTCACATGTAGGGATACAATGGGAATTTTATAGGAAGATCAAGGGCATTTTCGGAAATAATAGAAAAGTATAAGGGTAAAATACTAATTACCCATACATCGGGCATTTTATATGTTTTGGTGTTTGAAGCTTAAAATAAATTATTGAAAGAAATGTTTGGTTGATTTTATGATATGTGTGATGGATTGTACGTTGGTTGATATATTTGAGCTTGATTGAGACTTGGTTTGATTTGTTATTGACTGAAATTGTTGGGTTGAATTTGTTGAAATGTTGTTGGAATTGAATGAGGGCCATTCGGCCATGGCTAGAAACAAGGGGTACTATGTGGAAATTTTCAAATAACCAAGGGCAAAATAGTCATTTCACATGTAGGCATACATTGGGAATTTTACAGGAAGATCAAGGGCATTTTCGGAAATAATAGAAAAGTATAAGGGTAAAATAGTAATTACCCATACATCGGGCAATTTATATGTGTTGATGTTTGAAGCTTAAAATAAATTATTGAAACAAATGTTTGGTTGATTTTATGATATGTGTGACGGATTGAACTTTGGTTGATCTATTTGAGCTTGATTGAGACTTGGTTTGATTTGTTATTGATTGAAATTGTTGGGTTGAATTTGTTGAAATGTTGTTGGAATTGAATGAGGGCCATTCGGCCATGGCTAGAAAGAAGGGGTACTATGTGGAAATTTTCAAATAACCAAGGGCAAAATAGTCATTTCACATGTAGGGATACATTGGGAATTTTATAGGAAGATCAAGGGCATTTTCGGAAATAATAGAAAAGTATAAGGGTAAAATAGTAATTACCCATACATCGGGCACTTTATATGTTTTGATGTTTGAAGCTTAAAATAAATTATTGAAACAAATGTTTGGTTGATTTTATGATATGTGTGACGGATTGAACTTTGGTTGATCTATTTGAGCTTGATTGAGACTTGGTTTCATTTGTTATTGATTGAAATTGTTGGGTTCAATTTGTTGAAATGTTGTTGGAATTGAATGAGGGTCATTCGGCCATGGCTAGAAAGAAGGGGTACTATGTGGAAATTTTCAAATAACCAAGGGCAAAATAGTCATTTCACATGTAGGCATACATTGGGAATTTTACAGGAAGATCAGGGGCGTCTTCAACAATAATAGAAAAGTATAAGGGTAAAATAGTAATTACCCACACATCGGGCATTTTATATGTTTTGATGTTTGAAGCTTAAAATAAATTATTGAAACAAATGTTTGGTTGATTTTATGATATGTGTGATGGATTGAACGTTGGTTGATATATTTGAGCTTGATTGAGACTTGGTTTGATTTGTTATTGACTGAAATTGTTGGGTTGAATTTGTTGAAATGTTGTTGTAATTGAATGAGGGCCATTGGGCCATGGCTAGAAACAAGGGGTACTATGTGGAAATTTTCAAATAACCAAAGGCAAAATAGTCATTTCACATGTAGGGATACATTGGGAATTTTATAGGAAGATCAAGGGCATTTTCGGAAATAATAGAAAAGTATAAGGGTAAAATAGTAATTACCCATACATCGGGCATTTTATATGTTTTAATGTTTGAAGCTTAAAATAAATGATTGAAACAAATGTTTGGTTGATTTTATGATATGTGTGACGGATTGAACTTTTGTTGATGTATTTGAGCTTGATTGAGACTTGGTTTGATTTCTTATTGATTGAAATTGTTGGGTTGAATTTGTTGAAATGTTGTTGGAATTGAATGAGGGTCATTCGGCAAGGCCTAGAAAGAAGGGGTACTGTGTGGAAATTTTCAAATAACCAAGGGCAAAATAGTCATTTCACATGTAGGGATAAATTGGGCATTTTATAGGAAGATCAAGGGCATTTTTGAAAACAATAGAAAATATAAGGGTAAAATAGTAATTACCCATACATCGGGCATTTTATATGTTTTGATGTTTGAAGCTTAAAATAAATTATTGAAACAAATATTTGGTTGATTTTATGATATGTTTGACGGATTGAACTTTGGTTGATCTATTTGAGCTTGATTGAGACTTGGTTTGATTTGTTATTGATTGAAATTGTTGGGTTGAATTTGTTGAAATGTTGTTGGAATTGAATGAGGGCCATTCGGCCATGGCTAGAAAGAAGGGGTACTATGTGGAAATTTTAAAAAACCAAGGGCAAAATAGTCATTTCACATGTAGGGATACATTGGGAATTTCATAGGAAGATCAAGGGCATTTTTGGAAATAATAGAAAAGTATAAGGGTAAAATAGTAATTACCCATACATCGGGCATTTTATATGTTTTGATGTTTGAAGCTTAAAATAAATGATTGAAACAAATGTTTGGTTGATTTTATGTTATGTGTGATGGATTGAACGTTGGTTGATATATTTGAGCTTGATTGAGACTTGGTTTGATTTGTTATTGACTGAAATTGTTGGGTTGAATTTGTTGATGTAACCCCCCTTTCTTATAAAACATAATTTAACTATTTAATTTATTTTATATATTTATTTCAAAGTTCTGATACGTTCTATTACAATCCAAAATATGTTCTGTAATTTACATCATTAAAATTTATATAAACACTGCTACAAAATAATTCTAATTACTACAACATTATTGTCTACCCAAAATAGTCCCCATCCTATAGCTCTGGACCATGTCTGCATCTGTAACTTCTAATTAATCTTCCAAATACCTGCAATCACACTCCCCTAGAATCTGGGGACAGCATTACCGGATCAGGCATTTAATTTCTCATAGAATAAAACAATTTCAAACAATTACACATCATAACAATTTAATTAATTACACACATAATTAAATGCAGTATGATTTATGCAAATGCAATTTTTGACTCAAATTCATTTTTGACCCTGCTCCATGGAGACTTCCCCTTTGAGTGTTTAGTAAGTAACTGGCCTACCATTACGTACAGCAATTCAGCCATCAGCCCCTACTAAACGCGAATAAACTAAACAGAATTAGGAGATCAGGATACCCGGAAGGCCACCACGGCAACATCTCTGTCCAAATTACAGCCACATGTGGAATTGCCAATACCCCTCACCCCACAGACTATATAATCACAGACTATACAGTCCTGTCTAACTTACTCTGCTCACCCATTTCTCAGGACTATCATATTCTCTGTTCATAATCTCAATCATCTTTTCAAATACATGACTACCGCAGTCCGGTCAGTCAACACAGTTCTCTGTTCATAATCTCAATCATATTTTCAAATACATGACTACCGCAGTCCGGTCAGTCAACACAGTTCTCTGTTCATAATCTCAATCAAATTTTCAAATACATGACTACCGCAGTCCGGTCAGTCAACACAGTCCTGGAAATCAATTCCCCCATAAATACTCATTTCTCATTTGAAATATTTGTATTTTCTAAGAACTCAAGCTTATGCAATATGACAATGATGCTAATAAACAAATAATTAATATTAAGCAATCACATAAAAATTATAAAAATTCACTATTAGGTAAAGTTACTAAAATACCCTTAATCTTTTCTAGAATTCCATCTATGTCCTAAATTTTGAAATGACCAAATTACCCTTGCTCTTTTTCAAAAATTCCCATTTTTTCCCTACATGTAAAATGACCATTTTGCCCTTGATTTTACAAAAATTTCCACATAATATCCCTTGCATTTAGGGCTGGCCGAATGGTCTCACTACCATTCTCAACATATTTTCCAAAGTAACAAACTCCAATTCCAACCAAAATTCAATCAAATCACAAATTCAATCAAAATTCAACAAACCAAATTTCAACCATTACAACACCTTAAAAATTCAATCAAACATCATTCCAATCCATGAATTTCAATCACAAGCATCAAAAACACAAAACCCCTAAATCAATTTCAAGTTTTCATGATTTTAGGTCAAAAATTGAATTTAACCCTACAACATGTTTTCTTCTAATTCCAAGGGTTCTAATTGAAATTAAATGCCTAGATCCTTACCTTAAACTCTTTAATTGAAGAAAAAGCCTTGAATTCCTTTCTCCCTCACTCCTTGGTCTTGTAGGAATTTTTGAGATTTCCTCCAATTTCTTTTCCTTTTTGCCGATTAGCTTAGGGTTTAGGGAGTTTGGATGGTTTGGTTTCTTAATTTGAGATGAGATGATGAAGTTAAGATGAAATTGAAATGAAAACTGCAGCTGCTGGGTTTGGAGACTCATGGTTCTGTTTTTGAGTTTTTGGTGATTTTTTTTCTCCTTTTACTTAAGTTAAATGCTTCTAAAAAATTTTATTAACCAAATTGGACTTTGCCTTCAAGTCCAGCTGCTGCATGCACGTCCAGCAGCTCAATTGGACCAAGGGAAGTCCACTTGCCAAGCCTTTCCAGCCCACTTGGACAGCCAAGGAGTTCCAAGTCACTTGCCTACCCCAAAAGTCAACATTTCAAGCACTTTGTAGAAAATTCTAGAAGGTAATTAGGGCTGCTAATTATTTTACAATGTGATTAGAATTTGAAGAAAATAACATCACCAATGGATTCCTCACTATCAAAAACCTTGGGGTAGTGTCTTACTTATCTCTTAATCCAAGCCTAATTAGCTTAATTTAGTGACATTAGAAAAACCTAAGTTGTCACTTTTTGATTGGTTAAGGTTCTAATTTAAATTTTTCTTGGTTAAACATTTTTAATAATTATTCTAAGTATATTACAATTATTAGATAATTCTATAGATATCCTATGAATTTTCTCTAAATTTTCTGTCTTAAAATTTTACCGTAATAATTTCTCAAAGTTCTAACTTTCAGAAAATCCTAACAATTCTGAATAAGCATTTTAATTCTTTATCTGTATATATTTTTAATCTATATTCTATTACCTTTCTTTTAAGTTATAAATGAGTTCAAAATTCTATACTTGAAAATTTATCCTGGACAACTGTCTGACATAGCAGTCCAGTCAACTATCAATTTCGGCAAAAACAAAGACATTTGGAAATTCAGAAAATTCTTCTGAGTAGAACTGTATTAATTTCATTAAGAAAATATGTTCATAAAGTTCTATAAAATACAGTGCTAATGTGTTCATAATGTACATATATAAATGCGTACAAATAGTAAAATGAGGATGTTACAGTTGAAATGTTGTTGGAATTGAATGAGGGCCATTCGGCCATGGCTAGAAACAAGGGGTACTATGTGGAAATTTTCAAATAACCAAGGGCAAAATAGTCATTTCACATGTAGGGATACATTGGGAATTTTATAGGAAGATCAAGGGCATTTTCGGAAATAATAGAAAAGTATAAGGGTAAAATAGTAATTATCCATACATCGGGCATTTTATATGTTTTGATGTTTGAAGCTTAAAATAAATGATTGAAACAAATGTTTGGTTGATTTTATGATATGTGTGACGGATTGAACTTTTGTTGATGTATTTGAGCTTGATTGAGACTTGGTTTGATTTCTTATTGATTGAAATTGTTGGGTTGAATTTGTTGAAATGTTGTTGGAATTGAATGAGGGTCATTCGGCCATGGCTAGAAAGAAGGGGTACTATGTGGAAATTTTCAGATAACCAAGGGCAAAATAGTCATTTCACATGTAGGGATAAATTGGGAATTTTATAAGAAGATCAAGGGCATTTTCGAAAATAATAGAAAAGTATAAAGGTAAAATAGTAATTACCCATACATCGGGCATTTTATATGTGTTGATGTTTGAAGCTTAAAATAAATTATTGAAACAAATGTTTGGTTGATTTTATGATATGTGTGACGGATTGAACTTTGGTTGATCTATTTGAGCTTGATTGAGACTTGGTTTGATTTGTTATTGATTGAAATTGTTGGGTTGAATTTGTTGAAATGTTGTTGGAATTGAATGAGGGTCATTCGGCCATGGCTAGAAACAAGGGGTACTATGTGGAAATTTTCAAATAACCAAGGGCAAAATAGTCATTTCACATGTAGGCATACATTGGGAATTTTACAGGAAGATCAGGGGTGTCTTCAACAATAATAGAAAAGTATAAGGGTAAAATAGTAATTACCCATACATCGGGCATTTTATATGTTTTGATGTTTGAAGCTTAAAATAAATGATTGAAACAAATGTTTGGTTGACGTTATGATATGTGTGATGGATTGAACTTTGGTTGATGTATTTGAGCTTGATTGAGACTTGGTTTGATGTGTTATTGATTGAAATTGTTGGGTTGAATTTGTTTAAATGTTGTTGGAATTGAATGAGGGCTATTCGGCCATGGTTAGAAAGAAGGGGTACTATGTGGAAATTTTCAAATAACCAAAAGCAAAATAGTCATTTCACATGTTGGGATACATTGGGAATTTTATAGGAAGATCAAGGGCATTTTTGAAAACAATAGAAAAGTATAAGGGTAAAATAGTAATTACCCATACATCGGGCATTCTATATGTTTTGATGTTTGAAGCTTAAAATAAATTATTGAAACAAATGTTTGGTTGATTTTATGATATGTGTGATGGATTGAACTTTGGTTGATGTATTTGAGCTTGATTGAGACTTGGTTTGATTTGATATTGATTGAAATTTTTGGGTTGAATTTGTTGAAATGTTGTTGGAATTGAATGAGGGCCATTCGGCCATGGCTAGAAAGAAGGGGTACTATGTGGAAATTTTCAAATAACCAAGGGCAAAATAGTCATTTCACATGTAGGGATACATTGGGAATTTTGTAGGAAGATCAAGGCCGTTTTCGGAAATAATAGAAAAGTATAAGGGTAAAATAGTAAATACCCATACATCGGGCATTTTATATGTTTTGATGTTTGAAGCTTAAAATAAATGATTGAAACAAATGTTTGGTTGATTTTATGATATGTGTGATGGATTGAACGTTGGTTGATGTATTTGAGCTTGATAGAGACTTGGTTTGATTTGTTATTGATTGAAATTATTGGGTTGAATTTGTTGAAATGTTGTTGGAATTGAATGAGGGCCATTCGGCCATGGCTAGAAACAAGGGGTACTATGTGGAAATTTTCAAATAACCAAGGGCAAAATAGACATTTCACATGTAGGCATACATTGGGAATTATACAGGAAGATCAGGGGCGTCTTCAAAAATAATAGAAAAGTATAAGGGTAAAATAGTAATTACCCATACATCGGGCATTTTATATGTTTTGATGTTTGAAGCTTAAAATAAATTATTGAAACAAATGTTTGGTTGATTTTATGATATATGTGACGGATTGAACTATGGTTGATGTATTTGAGCTTGATTGAGACTTGGTTTGATTTGCTATTGATTGAAATTGTTGGGTTGAATTTGTTGAAATGTTGTTTGAATTGAATGAGGGTCATTCGGCCATGGCTAGAAACAAGGGGTACTATGTGGAAATTTTCAAATAACCAAGGGCAAAATAGTCATTTCACATGTAAGGATACATTAGGAATTTTATTGGAAGATCAGGGGCATTTTCGAAAATAATAGAAATGTACAAGGGTAAAATAGTAATTACCCATACATCGGGCATTTTATATGTTTTGATGTTTGAAGCTTAAAATAAATGATTGAAACAAATGTTTGATTGATTTTATGATATGTTTGATGGATTGAACTTTGGTTGATGTATTTGAGCTTGATTGAGACTTGGTTTGATTTGTTATCTATTGAAATTGTTGGGTTGAATTTGTTGAAATGTTGTTTGAATTGAATGAGGGCCATTCGGCCATGGCTAGAAACAAGGGGTACTACGTGGAAATATTCAAATAACCAAGGGCAAAATAGTCATTTCACATGTAGGGATACATTGGGAATTTTACAAGAAGATCAGGGGCGTCTTCGAAAATAATAGAAAAGTAAAAGGGTAAAATAGTAATAACCCATACATCGGGCATTTTTTATGTTTTGATGTTTGAAGCTTAAAATAAATGATTGAAACAAATGTTTGGTTGATTTTATGATATGTGTGACGGATTGAACTTTGGTTGATGTATTTGAGCTTGATTGAGACTTGGTTTGATTTGTTATTGATTGAAATTGTTGGGTTGAATTTGTTGAAATGTTGTTGGAATTGAATGAGGGCCATTCGGCCATGGCTAGAAACAAGGGGTACTATGTGGAAATTTTCAAATAACCAACGGTAAAATAGTCATTTCACATGTAGGGTTACATTGGTAATTTTACAGGAAGATAAGGGCGTCTTCGAAAATAATAGAAAAGTATAAGGGTAAAATAGTAATTACCCATACATCGGGCATTTTATATGTTTTGATTTTTGAAGCTTAAAATAAATTATTGAAACAAATGTTTGGTTGATTTTATGATATATGTGACGGATTGAACTTTGGTTGATGTATTTGAGCTTGATTGAGACTTGGTTTGATTTGTTATTGATTGAAATTGTTGGGTTGAATTTGTTGAAATGTTGTTTGAATTGAATGAGGGTCATTCGGCCATGGCTAGAAACAAGGGGTACTATGTGGAAATTTTCAAATAACCAAGGGCAAAATAGTCATTTCACATGTAGGCATACATTGGGAATTTTACAGGAAGATCAGGGGCGTCTTCAACAATAATAGAAAAGTATAAGGGTAAAATAGTAATTACCCATACATCGGGCATTTTATATGTTTTGATGTTTGAAGCTTAAAATAAATGATTGAAACAAATGTTTGGTTGACGTTATGATATGTGTGATGGATTGAACTTTGGTTGATGTATTTGAGCTTGATTGAGACTTGGTTTGATGTGTTATTGATTGAAAATGTTTGGTTGAGTTTGTTTAAATGTTGTTGGAATTGAATGAGGGCTATTCGGCCATGGTTAGAAAGAAGGGGTACTATGTGGAAATTTTCAAATAACCAAAAGCAAAATAGTCATTTCACATGTTGGGATACATTGGGAATTTTATAGGAAGATCAAGGGCATTTTTGAAAATAATAGAAAAGTATAAGGGTAAAATAGTAATTACCCATACATCGGGCATTCTATATGTTTTGATGTTTGAAGCTTAAAATAAATGATTGAAACAAATGTTTGGTTGATTTGATGATATGTGTGATGGATTGAACTTTGGTTGATGTAATTGAGCTTGATTGAGACTTGGTTTGATTTGATATTGATTGAAATTTTTGGATTGAATTTGTTGAAATGTTGTTGGAATTGAATGAGGGCCATTCGGCCATGGCTAGAAAGAAGGGGTACTATGTGGAAATTTTCAAATAACCAAGGGCAAAATAGTCATTTCACATGTAGGGATACATTGGGAATTTTATAGTATGATCAAGGCCGTTTTCGGAAATAATAGAAAAGTATAAGGGTAAAATAGTAAATACCCATACATCGGGCATTTTATATGTTTTGATGTTTGAAGCTTAAAAGAAATGATTGAAACAAATGTTTGGTTGATTTTATGATATGTGTGATGGATTGAACGTTGGTTGATGTATTTGAGCTTGATTGAGACTTGGTTTGATTTGTTATTGATTGAAATTATTGGGTTCAATTTGTTGATATGTTGTTGGAATTGAATGAGGCCCATTCGGCCATGGCTACAAACAAGGGGTACTATGTGGAAATTTTCAAATAACCAAGGGCAAAATAGTCATTTCACATGTAGGGATACATTGGGAATTTGATAGGAAGATCAAGGGCATTTTCGGAAATAATAGAAAAGTATAAGGGTAAAATAGTAATTACCCATACATCGGGCACTTTATATGTTTTGATGTTTGAAGCTTAAAATAAATTATTGAAACAAATGTTTGGTTGATTTTATGATATGTGTGACGGATTGAACTTTGGTTGATCTATTTGAGCTTGATTGAGACTTGGTTTGATTTGTTATTGATTGAAATTGTTGGGTTGAATTTGTTGAAATGTTGTTGGAATTGAATGAGGGCCATTCGGCCATGGCTAGAAAGAAGGGGTACTATGTGGAAATTTTCAAATAACCAAGGGCAAAATAGTCATTTCACATGTAGGGATAAATTGGGAATTTTACAGGAAGATCAAGGGCATTTTTGGAAATAATAGAAAAGTATAAGGGTAAAATAGTAATTACCCATACATCGGGCATTTTATATGTTTTGATGTTTGAAGCTTAAAATAAATTGTTGAAACAAATGTTTGGTTGATTTTATGATATGTGTGATGGATTGAACGTTGGTTGATATATTTGAGCTTGATTGAGACTTGGTTTGATTTGTTATTGACTGAAATTGTTGGGTTGAATTTGTTGAAATGTTGTTGGAATTGAATGAGGGTCATTCGGCCATGGCTAGAAACAAGGGGTACTATGTGGAAATTTTCAAATAACCAAGGGCAAAATAGTCATTTCACATGTAGGCATACATTGGGAATTTTACAGGAAGATCAGGGGCGTCTTCAACAATAATAGAAAAGTATAAGGGTAAAATAGTAATTACCCATACATCGGGCATTTTATATGTTTTGATGTTTGAAGCTTAAAATAAATGATTGAAACAAATGTTTGGTTGACGTTATGATATGTGTGATGGATTGAACTTTGGTTGATGTATTTGAGCTTGATTGAGACTTGGTTTGATGTGTTATTGATTGAAATTGTTGGGTTGAATTTGTTTAAATGTTGTTGGAATTGAATGAGGGCTATTCGGCCATGGTTAGAAAGAAGGGGTACTATGTGGAAATTTTCGAATAACCAAAAGCAAAATAGTCATTTCACATGTTGGGATACATTGGGAATTTTATAGGAAGATCAAGGGCATTTTTGAAAACAATAGAAAAGTATAAGGGTAAAATAGTAATTACCCATACATCGGGCATTCTATATGTTTTGATGTTTGAAGCTTAAAATAAATTATTGAAACAAATGTTTGGTTGATTTTATGATATGTGTGATGGATTGAACTTTGGTTGATGTATTTGAGCTTGATTGAGACTTGGTTTGATTTGATATTGATTGAAATTTTTGGGTTGAATTTGTTGAAATGTTGTTGGAATTGAATGAGGGCCATTCGGCCATGGCTAGAAAGAAGGGGTACTATGTGGAAATTTTCAAATAACCAAGGGCAAAATAGTCATTTCACATGTAGGGATACATTGGGAATTTTGTAGGAAGATCAAGGCCGTTTTCGGAAATAATAGAAAAGTATAAGGGTAAAATAGTAAATACCCATACATCGGGCATTTTATATGTTTTGATGTTTGAAGCTTAAAATAAATGATTGAAATAAATGTTTGGTTGATTTTATGATATGTGTGATGGATTGAACGTTGGTTGATGTATTTGAGCTTGATTGAGACTTGGTTTGATTTGTTATTGATTGAAATTATTGGGTTGAATTTGTTGAAATGTTGTTGGAATTGAATGAGGGCCATTCGGCCATGGCTAGAAACAAGGGGTACTATGTGGAAATTTTCAAATAACCGAGGGCAAAATAGACATTTCACATGTAGGCATACATTGGGAATTTTACAGGAAGATTAGGGGCGTCTTCAAAAATAATAGAAAAGTATAAGGGTAAAATAGTAATTACCCATACATCGGGCATTTTATATGTTTTGATGTTTGAAGCTTAAAATAAATTATTGAAACAAATGTTTGGTTGATTTTATGATATATGTGACGGATTGAACTATGGTTGATGTATTTGAGCTTGATTGAGACTTGGTTTGATTTGCTATTGATTGAAATTGTTGGGTTGAATTTGTTGAAATGTTGTTTGAATTGAATGAGGGTCATTTGGCCATGGCTAGAAACAGGGGGTACTATGTGGAAATTTTCAAATAACCAAGGGCAAAATAGTCATTTCACATGTAGGGATACATTAGGAATTTTATTGGAAGATCAGGGGCATTTTCGAAAATAATAGAAATGTATAAGGGTAAAATAGTAATTACCCATACATCGGGCATTTTATATGTTTTGATGTTTGAAGCTTAAAATAAATGATTGAAACAAATGTTTGATTGATTTTATGATATGTTTGATGGATTGAACTTTGGTTGATGTATTTGAGCTTGATTGAGACTTGGTTTGATTTGTTATCTATTGAAATTGTTGGGTTGAATTTGTTGAAATGTTGTTTGAATTGAATGAGGGCCATTCGGCCATGGCTAGAAACAAGGGGTACTACGTGAAAATATTCAAATAACCAAGGGCAAAATAGTCATTTCACATGTAGGGATACATTGGGAATTTTACAAGAAGATCAGGGGCGTCTTTGAAAATAATAGAAAAGTATAAGGGTAAAATAGTAATAACCCATACATCGGGCATTTTCTATGTTTTGATGTTTGAAGCTTAAAATAAATGATTGAAACAAATGTTTGGTTGATTTTATGATATGTGTGACGGATTGAACTTTGGTTGATGTATTTGAGCTTGATTGAGACTTGGTTTGATTTGTTATTGATTGAAATTGTTGGGTTGAATTTGTTGAAATGTTGTTGGAATTGAATGAGGGTCATTCGGCCATGGCTAGAAAGAAGGGGTACTATGTGGAAATTTTCAAATAACCAACGGCAAAATAGTCAATTCACATGTAGGGATACATTGGGAATTTTATAGGAAGATCAAGGGCATTTTCAAAAATAATAGAAAAGTACAAGGGTAAAATAGTAACTACCCAGACATTGGGCATTTTATATGTTTTGAGGTTTGAAGCTTAAAATAAATGATTGAAACAAATGTTTGGTTGATTTTATGATATGTGTGATGGATTGAACTTTGGTTGATGTATTTGAGCTTGACTGAGACTTGGTTTGATGTGTTATTGATTCAAATTGTTTGGTTGAATTTGTTTAAATGTTGTTGGAATTGAATGAGGGCTATTCGGCCATGGTTAGAAAGAAGGGGTACTATGTGGAAATTTTTAAATAACCAAAAGCAAAATAGTCATTTCACATGTTGGGATACATTGGGAATTTTATAGGAAGATCAAGGGCATTTTTGAAAATAATAGAAAAGTATAAGGGTAAAATACTAATTACCCATACATCGGGCATTTTATATATTTTGATGTTTGAAGCTTAAAATAAATGATTGAAACAAATGTTTGGTTGATTTTATGATATGTGTGATGGAGTGAACGTTGGTTGATGTATTTGAGCTTGATTGAGACTTGGTTTGGTTTGTTATTGATTGAAATTATTGGGTTGAATTTGTTGAAATGTTGTTGGAATTGAATGAGGGCCATTCGCCCATGGCTAGAAACAAGGGTTACTATGTGGAAATTTTCAAATAACCAAGGGCAAAATAGTCATTTCACATGTAGGCATACATTGGGAATTTTACAGGAAGATCAGGGGCGTCTTCAAAAATAATAGAAAAGTATAAGGGTAAAATACTAATTACCCATACATCGGGCATTTTATATGTTTTGATGTTTGAAGCTTAAAATAAATGATTGAAACAAATGTTTGGTTGATTTTATGATATGTGTGACGGATTGAACTTTGGTTGATCTATTTGAGCTTGATTGAGACTTGGTTTGATTTGTTATTGATTGAAATTGTTGGGTTGAATTTGTTGAAATGTTGTTGGAATTGAATGAAGGCCATTCGGCCATGGCTAGAAAGAAGGGGTACTATGTGGAAATTTTCAAATAACCAAGGGCAAAATAGTCATTTCACATGTTGGGATACATTGGGAATTTTATAGGAAGATCAAGGGCATTTTCGGAAATAATAGAAAAGTATAAGGGTAAAATAGTAATTACCCATACATCGGGCATTTTATATGTTTTGATGTTTGAAGCTTAAAATAAATTGTTGAAACAAATGTTTGGTTGATTTTATGATATGTGTGATGGATTGAACGTTGGTTGATATATTTGAGCTTGATTGAGACTTGGTTTGATTTGTTATTGACTGAAATTGTTGGGTTAAATTTGTTGAAATGTTGTTGGAATTGAATGAGGGCCATTCGGCCATGGCTAGAAACAAGGGGTACTATGTGGAAATTTTCAAATAACCAAGGGCAAAATAGTCATTTCACATATAGGGATACATTGGGAATTTTATAGGAAGATCAAGGGCATTTTCGGAAATAATAGGAAAGTATAAGGGTAAAATAGTAATTACCCATACATCGGGCACTTTATATGTTTTGATGTTTGAAGCTTAAAATAAATTATTGAAACAAATGTTTGGTTGATTTTATGATATGTGTGACGGATTGAACTTTGGTTGATCTATTTGAGCTTGATTGAGACTTGGTTTGATTTGTTATTGATTGAAATTGTTGGGTTGAATTTGTTGAAATGTTGTTGGAATTGAATGAGGGCCATTCGGCCATGGCTAGAAACAAGGGGTACTATGTGGAAATTTTCAAATAACCAAGGGCAAAATAGTCATTTCACATGTAGGCATACATTGGGAATTTTACAGGAAGATCAAGCGCATTTTTGGAAATAATAGAAAAGTATAAGGGTAAAATAGTAATTACCCATACATCGGGCATTTTATATGTTTTGATGTTTGAAGCTTAAAATAAATGATTGAAACAAATGTTTGGTTGACGTTATGATATGTGTGATGGATTGAACTTTGGTTGATGTATTTGAGCTTGATTGAGACTTGGTTTGATGTGTTATTGATTGAAATTGTTGGGTTGAATTTGTTTAAATGTTGTTGGAATTGAATGAGGGCTATTCGGCCATGGTTAGAAAGATGGGGTACTATGTGGAAATTTTCAAATAACCAAAAGCAAAATAGTCATTTCACATGTTGGGATACATTGGGAATTTTATAGGAAGATCAAGGGCATTTTTGAAAACAATAGAAAAGTATAAGGGTAAAATAGTAATTACCCACACATCGGGCATTCTATATGTTTTGATGTTTGAAGCTTAAAATAAATTATTGAAACAAATGTTTGGTTGATTTTATGATATGTGTGATGGATTGAACTTTGGTTGATGTATTTGAGCTTGATTGAGACTTGGTTTGATTTGATATTGATTGAAATTTTTGGGTTGAATTTGTTGAAATGTTGTTGGAATTGAATGAGGGCCATTCGGCCATGGCTAGAAAGAAGGGATACTATGTGGAAATTTTCAAATAACCAAGGGCAAAATAGTCATTTCACATGTAGGGATACATTGGGAATTTTGTAGGAAGATCAAGGCCGTTTTCAGAAATAATAGAAAAGTATAAGGGTAAAATAGTAAATACCCATACATCGGGCATTTTATATGTTTTGATGTTTGAAGCTTAAAATAAATGATTGAAACCAAGGTTTGGTTGATTTTATGATATGTGTGATGGATTGAACGTTGGTTGATGTATTTGAGCTTGATTGAGACTTGGTTTGATTTGTTATTGATTGAAATTATTGGGTTGAATTTGTTGAAATGTTGTTGGAATTGAATGAGGGCCATTCGGCCATGGCTAGAAACAAGGGGTACTATGTGGAAATTTTCAAATAACCAAGGGCAAAATAGACATTTCACATGTAGGCATACATTGGGAATTTTACAGGAAGATCAAGGGCGTCTTCAAAAATAATAGAAAAGTATAAGGGTAAAATAGTAATTACCCATACATCGGGCATTTTATATGTTTTGATGTTTGAAGCTTAAAATAAATTATTGAAACAAATGTTTGGTTGATTTTATGATATATGTGACGGATTGAACTATGGTTGATCTATTTGAGCTTGATTGAGACTTGGTTTGATTTGTTATTGATTGAAATTGTTGGGTTGAATTTGTTGAAATGTTGTTTGAATTGAATGAGGGCCATTCGGCCATGGCTAGAAACAAGGGGTACTATGTGGAAATTTTCAAATAACAAAGGGCAAAATAGTCATTTCACATGTAGGGATACATTAGGAATTTTATAGGAAGATCAGGGGCATTTTCGAAAATAATAGAAATGTACAAGGGTAAAATAGTAATTACCCATACATCGGGCATTTTATATGTTTTGATGTTTGAAGCTTAAAATAAATGATTGAAACAAATGTTTGATTGATTTTATGATATGTTTGATGGATTGAACTTTGGTTGATGTATTTGAGCTTGATTGAGACTTGGTTTGATTTGTTATCTATTGAAATTGTTGGGTTGAATTTGTTGAAATGTTGTTTGAATTGAATGAGGGCCATTCGGCCATGGCTAGAAACAAGGGGTACTACGTGGAAATATTCAAATAACCAAGGGCAAAATAGTCATTTCACATGTAGGGATACATTGGGAATTTTACAAGAAGATCAGGGGCGTCTTCGAAAATAATAGAAAAGTAAAAGGGTAAAATAGTAATAACCCATACATCGGGCATTTTTTATGTTTTGATGTTTGAAGCTTAAAATAAATGATTGAAACAAATGTTTGGTTGATTTTATGATATGTGTGACGGATTGAACTTTGGTTGATGTATTTGAGCTTGATTGAGACTTGGTTTGATTTGTTATTGATTGAAATTGTTGGGTTGAATTTGTTGAAATGTTGTTGGAATTGAATGAGGGCCATTCGGCCATGGCTAGAAAGAAGGGGTACTATGTGGAAATTTTCAAATAACCAACGGCAAAATAGTCAATTCAGATGTAGGGATACATTGGGAATTTTATAGGAAGATCAAGGGCATTTTCGATAATAATAGAAAAGTACAAGGGTAAAATAGTAACTACCCAGACATTGGGCATTTTATATGTTTTGACGTTTGAAGCTTAAAATAAATGATTGAAACAAATGTTTGGTTGATTTTATGATATGTGTGATGGATTGAACTTTGGTTGATGTATTTCAGCTTGATTGAGACTTGGTTTGATTTGTTATTGGTTGAAATTGTTGGGTAGAATTTGTTGAAATATTGTTGGAATTGAATGAGGGCCATTCGGCCATGGCTAGAAACAAGGGGTACTATGTGGAAATTTTCAAATAACCAAGGGCAAAATAGTCATTTCACATGTAGGGATACATTGGGAATTTTATAGGAAGATCAAGGGCATTTTCGAAAATAATAGAAAAGTATAAGGGTAAAATAGTAATTACCCATACATCGGGCACTTTATATGTTTTGATGTTTGAAGCTTAAAATAAATTATTGAAACAAATGTTTGGTTGATTTTATGATATGTGTGACGGATTGAACTTTGGTTGATCTATTTGAGCTTGATTGAGACTTGGTTTGATTTGTTATTGATTGAAATTGTTGGGTTGAATTTGTTGAAATGTTGTTGGAATTGAATGAGGGCCATTCGACCATGGCTAGAAACAAGGGGTACTATGTGGAAATTTTCAAATAACCAAGGGCAAAATAGTCATTTCACATGTAGGCATACATTGGGAATTTTACAGGAAGATCAAGGGCATTTTTGGAAATAATAGAAAAGTATAAGGGTAAAATAGTAATTACCCATACATCGGGCATTTTATATGTTTTGATGTTTGAAGCTTAAAATAAATTGTTGAAACAAATGTTTGGTTGATTTTACGATATGTGTGATGGATTGAACGTTGGTTGATATATTTGAGCTTGATTGAGACTTGGTTTGATTTGTTATTGACTGAAATTGTTGGGTTGAATTTGTTGAAATGTTGTTGGAATTGAATGAGGGCCATTCGGCCATGGCTAGAAACAAGGGGTACTATGTGGAAATTTTCAAATAACCAAGGGCAAAATAGTCATTTCACATGTAGGGATACATTGGGAATTTTATAGGAAGATCAAGGGCATTTTCGGAAATAATAGAAAAGTATAAGGGTAAAATAGTAATTACCCATACATCGGGCATTTTATATGTTTTGATGTTTGAAGCTTAAAATAAATTATTGAAACAAATGTTTGGTTGATTTTATGATATGTGTGATGGATTGAACTTTGGTTGATGTATTTGAGCTTGATTGAGACTTGGTTTGATTTGTTATTGATTGAAATTGTTGGGTTGAATTTGTTGAAATGTTGTTTGAATTGAATCAGGGCCATTCGGCCATGGCTAGAAACAAGGGGTACTATGTGAAAATTTTCAAATAACCAAGGGCAAAATAGTCATTTCACATGTAGGGATACATTAGAAATTTTATATGAAGATTAGGGGCATTTTCAGAAATAATAGAAATGTATAAGGGTAAAATAGTAATTACCCATACATCGGGCATCTTATATGTTTTGATGTTTGAAGCTTAAAATAAATGATTGAAACAAATGTTTGGTTGATTTTATGATATGTGTGACGGATTGAACTTTTGTTGATGTATTTGAGCTTGATTGAGACTTGGTTTGATTTGTTATTGATTGAAATTATTGGGTTGAATTTGTTGAAAGTTGTTGGAATTAAATGAGGGTCATTCGGCCATGGCTAGAAAGAAGGGGTACTATGTGGAAATTTTCAAATAACCAAGGGCAAAATAGTCATTTCAGATGTAGGGATACATTGGGAATTTTATAGGAAGGTCAAGGGTATTTTCGGAAATAATAGAAAAGTATAAGGGTAAAATAGTAATTACCCATACATCGGGCATTTTATATGTTTTGATGTTTGAAGGTTAAAATAAATGATTGAAACAAATGTTTGATTGATTTTATGATATGTGTGATGGATTGAACTTTGGTTGATGTATTTGAGCTTGATTGAGACTTGGTTTGATTTGTTATTGATTGAAATTGTTGGGTTGAATTTGTTGAAATGTTGTTTGAATTGAATGAGGGCCATTCGGCCATGGCTAGAAACAAGGGGTACTATGTGGAAATTTTCAAATAACAAAGGGCAAAATAGTCATTTCACATGTAGGGATACATTAGGAATTTTATAGGAAGATAAGGGGCATTTTCGAAAATAATAGAAATGTATAAGGGTAAAATAGTAATTACCCATACATCGAACATTTTATATGTTTTGATGTTTGAAGCTTAAAATAAATGATTGAAACAAATGTTTGGTTGATTTTATGATATGTGTGATGGATTGAACTTCGGTTGATGTATTTGAGCTTGATTGAGACTTGGTTTGATTTGTTATTGATTGGAATTGTTTGGTTGAATATGTTGAAATGTTGTTGGAATTGAATGAGGGCCCCAAGGCTAGAAACAAGGGGTACCATGTGGAAATTTTCAAATAACCAAGGGCAAATCAGTAATTTCACATGTACGGATACATTGGGAATTTTATAGGAAGATCAAGGGCATTTTCGAAAATAGTAGAAAAGTATAAGGGTAAAATAGTAATTACCCATACATCGGGCATTTTATATGTTTTGATGTTTGAAGATTAAAATAAATGAGTGAAACAAATGTTTGGTTGATTTTATGATATGTGTGATGGATTGAACTTTGGTTGATGTAATTGAGCTTGATTGAGACTTGGTTTGATTTGTTATTGATTGGAATTGTTGGGTTGAATTTGTTGAAATGTTGTTGGAATTGAATGACGGCCATTCGGCCATGGCTAGAAAGAAGGGTTACCATGTGCAAATTTTCAAATTACCAAGGGCAAAAAAGTCATTCACATGTAGGGATACATTGGGAATTTTATATGTAGATCAAGGGCATTTTCAGAAATAATAGAAAAGTGTAAGGGTAAAATAGTAATTACCCATACATCGGGCATTTTATATGTTTTGATGTTTGAAGCTTAAAATAAATTATTGAAATAAATGTTTGGTTGATTTTATGATATGTGTGATGGATTGAACTTTGGTTGATGTATTTGAGCTTGATTGAGACTTGGTTTGATTTGTTATTGATTGGAATTGTTGGGTTGAATTTGTTGAAATGTTGTTGGAATTAAATGAGGGCCATTCGGCCATGGCTAGAAAGAAGGGGTACTATGTGGAAATTTTGAAATAACCAAGAGCAAAATAGTCATTTCACATGTAGGGATACATTGGGAATTTGAAAGGAAGATCAAGGCCGTTTTCGGAAATAATAGAAAAGTATAAGGGTAAAATAGTAGTTACCCATACTTCGGGCATTTTATATGTTTTGATGTTTGAAGCTTAAAATAAATTATTGAAACAAATGTTTTGTTGATTTTATGATATGTGTGATGGATTGAACTTCAGATAATGTATTTGAGCTTGATTGAGACTTGGTTTGGTTTGTTATTGATTGAAATTGTTGGGTTGAATTTGTTGAAATGTTGTTGGAATTGCATGAGGGCCATTCGGCCATGGCTAGAAACAAGGGGTACTATGTGGAAATTTTCAAATAACCAAGGGCAAAATAGTCATTTCACATGTAGGGATACATTGGGAATTTTATAGGAAGATCAACGGCATTTTCATAAATAATAGAAAAGTATAAGGGTAAAATAGTAATTACCCATACATCAGACATTTTATATGTTTTGATGTTTGAAGCTTAAATTAAATTATTGAAACAAATGTTTGGTTGATTTTATGATATGTGTGATGGATTGAACTTTGGTTGATGTATTTGAGCTTGATTGAGACTTGGTTTGATTTGTTATTGATTGAAATTGTTGGGTTGAATTTGTTGAAATGTTGTTGGAATTGAATGAGGGCCATTCGGCCATGGCTAGAAACAAGGGGTACTATTTGGAAATTTTCAAATAAACAAGGGAAAAATAGTCATTTCACATGTAGGGATACATTGGGAATTTTATAGGAAGATCAGGGGCATTTTTGGAAATAATAGAAATGTATAAGGGTAATATAGTAATTACCCATACATCGGGCATTTTATATGTTTTGATGTTTGAAGCTTAACATAAATGATTGAAATAAATGTTTGGTTGATTTTATGATATGTGTGTCGGATTGAACTTTTGTTGATGTATTTGAGCTTGATTGAGACTTGGTTTGATTTGTTATTGATTGAAATTGTTGGGTTGAATTTGTTGAAATGTTGTTGGAATTGAATGAGGGCCATTCGGCCATGGCTAGAAACAAGGGGTACTATGTGCATATTTTCAAATAACCAAGGGCAAAATAGTCATTTCACATGTAGGGATAGATTGGGAATTTTATCGGAAGATCGGGGGTATTTTCGGAAATAATAGAAATGTATAAGGGTAAAATAGTAATTACCCATACATCGGGCATTTTATATGTTTTGATGTTTGAAGCTTAACATAAATGATTGAAATAAATGTTTGGTTCATTTTATGATGTGTGACGGATTGAACTTTTGTTGATGTATTTGTGCTTGATTAAGACTTGGTTTGATTTGTTATTGATTGAAATTGTTGGGTTGAATTTGTTGAAATGTTGTTGGGATTGAATGAGGGCCATTCGGCCATGGCTAGAAAGAAGGGGTACTATGTGGAAATTTTGAAATAACCAAGAGCAAAATAGTCATTTCACATGTAGGGATACATTGGGAATTTTAAAGGAAGATCAAGGGCATTTTCGGAAATAACAGAAAAGTATATGGGCAAAATAGCAGTTACCCATACATCGGGCATTTTATATGTTTTGATGTTTGAAGCTTAAAATAAATTATTGAAACAAATGTTTGGTTGATTTTATGATATGTGTGATGGATTGAACTTCGATTGATGTATTTGAGCTTGATTGAGACTTGGTTTGATTTGTTATTGATTGAAATTGTTGGGTTGAATTTGTTGAAATGTTGTTGGAATTGAATGAGGGCCATTTGGCCATGGCTAGAAAGAAGGGGTACTATGTGGAAATTTTCAAATAACCAAGGGTAAAAAAGTCATTTCACATGTAGGGATACATTGAGAATTTTACAGGAAGATCAGGGGCATCTTCGGAAATAATAGAAAAGTGTAAGGGTAAAATAGTAATTACCCATACATCGGGCATTTTATATGTTTTGATGTTTGAAGCTTCACATAAATGATTGAAACAAATGTTTGGTTGATTTTTGATATGTGTGATGGATTGAACTTTGGTTGATGTATTTGAGCTTGATTGAGACTTGGTTTGATTTGTTGTTGATTGAAATTGTTGGGTAGAATTTGTTGAAATGTTGTTGGAATTGAATGAGGGCCATTCGGCCATGGCTAGAAACAAGGGGTACTATGTGGAAATTTTCAAATAACCAAGGGCAAAATAGTCATTTCACATGTAGGGATACATTGGGAATTTTATAGGAAGATCAACGGCATTTTCAGAAATAATAGAAAAGTATAAGGGTAAAATAGTAATTACCCAAACATCGGGCATTTTATATGTTATGATGTTTGAAGCTTAAAATAAATGATTGAAAAAAATGTTTGGTTGATTTTATGATATGTGTCATGGATTGAACTTTGGTTGATGTATTTGAGCTAGATTGAGACTTGGTTTGATTTGTTATTGATTGAAATTATTGGGTTGAATTTGTTGAAATGTTGTTGGAATTGAATGAGGGCCATTCGGCCATGGCTAGAAAGACGGGGTACTATGTGGAAATTTTCAAATAACCAAGGGCAAAATAGTCATTTCACATGTAGGGATACATTAGGAATTTTATAGGAAGATCAAGGGCATTTTCAGAAATAATAGAAAAGTATAAGGGTAACATAGTAATTACCCATACATCGGGCATTTTATATGTTTTGATGTTTGAAGCTTAAAATAAATGATTGAAACAAATGTTTGGTTGGTTTTGTGATATGTCTGATGGATTGAACTTTGGTTGATGTATTTGAGCTTGATTGCGACTTGGTTTTGTAACCCCCCTTCTAATTAATTAATTTCCATCTAAAATCTATAAAAAGAATTTACCATTAAAATAAATACATTCCATTAAAATTTAAAGTTTGTCATTATAATTTATATTATTAAAATTTACAGAAAATACTACTACCAATTTATTTCTAATTAATACAAAAGTATCTAAAGCCAAAAACACCCATTCCTATAGCTCTGGAAAATATCTGCATCTTTAACTTCTAATTGATCTTCAAAATACCTGCAATTCACACTCCCCTAGAATCTGGGGACAGCATTACCGGATCAGGCATTTAATTTCTCATACAATTAAAACAATTTCAAGCATATACATATCCGATACAAATTAACCGTTCTCACACATAATTAAATGCAATATGATTTATGCAAATGCAATTTTTGACTCAAAATCATTTTTGACCCTGCTCCATGGAGACTTCCCCTTTGAGTGTTTAGTAAGTAACTGGCCTACCATTACCTCATGTAATTCAGCTATCAGCCCCTACTAAACGCGAATAAACTAGACAGAATTAGGAGGTCAGGATACCCAGGAAGGCCACCACGACAGTATCTGCGCTCCAGATTACGGTCCTCTGTGGAATTGCCAATATCCTTCACCCCACAGACTATATAATCACAGACTATACGGTCCTGTCTAACTTACTCTGCTCACCCATTTCTCAGGACTATCATATTCTCTGTTCATAATCTCAATCATCTTTTCAAATACATGACTACCGCAGTCCGGTCAGTCAACACAGTTCTCTGTTCATAATCTCAATCATATTTTCAAATACATGACTACCGCAGTCCGGTCAGTCAACACAGTCCTGGAAATCAATTCCCCCAAAAATACTCATTTCTCATTTGAAATCTTTGTATTTTCCAAGAACTCAAACGTATGCAATATGACAATGATACTAATAAACAAATAATTAATATTAATCAATCACATAAAATTTATAAAAATTCACTATTTTGCATCATAACATCAATACCTTAATAAAATACTAACTAGTCCTTTACTAGGAAAAATTACTAAACTTTTACTAAAAATGCCAATTATTCTTTACTATGGAAATTACTAAAATACCCCTATCTTTTTCTAAAATTCCAATTTTGCCCTCAAAGGGTGAAATTTCCAAATTATCCTTACTATTTTCTAAAATTTCCCATTTTGCCCTTGATCTTTTTATGAAATTCCAAATATGTCCCTAATTGTTCTAGAATCTATGAAATTACCTAATTATCCTCAATCTTTTTATAAAATTCCAATTGTGTCCTCTAAATGTGAAATTACCTAATTAACCTCAATCTTTTTATACAATTCCAATTGTATCCTCTAAATGTGAAATTACCTAATTAACCTCAATCTTTTTATAAAATTCCAATTGTATCCTCTAAATGTGAAATTACCTAATTACCCTTATACTTTTTAATTATTGCCGAAAATGCCCTTAAACTTTTTCTAAAATTCCCAATGTGTCCCTACATGTGAAATGACTATTTTACCCTTGGTCATTTGAAAAATTTCCACCTAGCACCCTTTCAATTCCTTCATGGCCGTGAATGATTTTTTTTCTCAAAATTTCCAACATCTCAAAATCAACCAAGCAATTTCAATCACAAACAAACCAATCAAAGTTCAATTCAATCATAACACATCATCAATATCAATCAAACATTACATCAAACACCAATTTCACACTTCTAACATCAAATTTATATAAGCCCCAAATTCAATTTCATGGCTCTTGATCAATTCTTGAATTTAAACATCAAGACATGTTTTTCTACATTCCAAGTGGTCTAAATTGAAATTAAATGCCATGATCCTTACCTAGAATCCTTAGTTTGATGAAGAAATCCCTTGAATCCTTTTCTCCCTTGCTCCCTTGGTTTCTTGAAATTTTTAGAGTTTTCTTCTAATTCTTTCCTTTTTGGCCGATTGAAATTGGATGAGGGGGAAAGGTGAGATGGGTTTCTTTCTTGAATTTAGAAACTAAGATGAAGAGAAAATGGAGTTTAAGATGAAGTGAAATGGGGGCTGTAGCTGCCTTAGAAGCTCACGGTTTGTGGGAAAGGAAAAACTAGCTTTTTGGTTTCTTTATCTTTGATTGTCTTATGCTTTTATAAACAAAATTTTCTGCACCAAATTTAATAAACACCACACGTCCACTGCAGTGCTTTGGGCAGCTAATTTTGGCCAGAATTCAGCCCACTTGGACGTTCAACTTGGTGCCTTGTGTGGTTTGCTTTTTGCTTTGTTTAATTAGTCAAAAAAAGTAGGAAAAAGTAGCATTTTCTAGAAAATTCTAGGGCTTTTTAATTATCTTACAAACTAATTAGAATTTGAAGAAACTAACACCACCATTAAATTCCTCACTATCAAAAACCTTGGGGTAGTGTCTTAACTATCTCTTAATCAAGGTCTAATTAGCTTAATTTAATTACATTAGAAATGTCAATTTGTCAAATTTTGATTGGTTAATACTTTTATTTTTCTTTTTCTTAGTTAAACAATTTTAATAATTATTCTAAGTATGTTATAATTAATAGATAATTCTATAGATGTCATATAGATTTTATCTTAATTTTCTACCTTAAAATTTTACCGTAATAATTCCTTAGAGTCCTAATTCTCAGAAAATTCTAATAATTCGAAACTAGCATTTTGATTCTTCAACTGTATATATATTTCATCTATATTCAATTACCTTTTTATTAAGTTACAGATTAGTCCAAAATTTTACACTTGAAAATTTATCCTGGACAGCCGTCAGACACAACGGTCCAGTCAACAAGTAATTCATTTCTCAACTGTATATATTTTAAATCTACATTAAATTCTTGATTTATTAGAGTACAGTGTAATCCAAAATGTTATACTGGAAAATCTTATCCTGGACAGCTGTCTGACACAACTGTCCGGTCAACAAGAAATTTATGTATAAACAAAAGTATTAAAAGACTTAGAAAATTTTACTGAATAGCACTGTATTAATTTTATTATGAAAATAGGTACATAAAGTTTCTATAAAATACAGTACATCATTTCTCATAATATTTATATAAAAATATTTACAAATGGTAAAGTAGTAAAATTGAGGGTGTTACAATTCTCCCCTACTAATAAAAATTTCGTCCTCGAAATTTCTAATACAATTATACAAACAATTGAGGATATTTTTCTCTCATTTTTCTCTTCTAAGGTATAGGCTCTTAAGAAATCTTCTAATGTCTGAATAGTCCTTTCTGTTTGACCATCAATCTGAGAGTGGTATACTGAACTAAGATGTAATTTACTTCCTAAAGCTTTATGAAGTTCTCTCCAAAATTTAGAAACAAATCTAAGGTCCTTATCCAACACTATACTATTAGGTACTTCATGTAATCTAACTATTTCCTTTATGTACCATTGACCTAATCTTTATAAAGAGTAACTAATATTTATTAGAAGAAAATGTGCTGATTTAGTTAATCTATCTACAATTACCCAAATAATATCACAATTCCTATTTGTTCTAGGTAATCCTACCACAAAATCTATTGATATACTATCCAATTTCCATATAGGTATCTTCAAAGTTATAACATGTCAGATGGTTTCTGATGTTCAATATTTACTTTCTGACACATTAAACATCTAGTTACATATTCTGCTACATCTCTCTTCACCCTAGGCCACCAAAACATCTCCTTTAAATCTTTATACATTTTTGTATTTCTAGGTTGAATACTAAATTTACTTGTGTCATTCCTTCCAAAATCAATTCCTTTAATTCTTGAATGTTAGGTACATAAATTCTATTTTTAAACCTAATAATTGCATCCATTCCTAAATTAAATCCTTTTACTTTATCTGTTCTTATTAATCCTTTTTTTTTTAAAATAAATTCATCTACATGTTGTTTCTTCCTAATTTCTTTCAAAAATTCATTAGTGATAATAATCATTCCTAATTGAATTTTTCTTTTTATCCTTTTCCTAATGTACATAAATTCAAATCTCTAAATTGTTCTACTAATTCTAATTCTTTAATCATCATGGTTGACCTATGTACAATTTTCCTACTTATAGCATCTGCTACTACATTAGCTTTTCTTGAATGATACATTATTGAAAATCATAATCCTTAATAAACTCCATCCATATTCTTTGTCTCGTATTCAATTCTTTTAATCAAACAATTGTTTTAAACTCTTATGGTCACTATATACATTAAATCTAGATCCATATAAATAATGTCTCCAAATCTTTAAAGTAAAAACTATAGCTGCTAACTCCAAATCATGAGTAGGATAATTTCTCTCATATGATTTCAACCGCCTAGATGCATAAGCTACCCCTTTCCTATTTTACATTAACACACATCCTAACCCTAGAGATGAAACATCAGAATATAACTCATAGGATTCATTTGGGTCGGGTAAAACTAAGACTAGTGAGGTAGTCAATTTATGTTTCAATTCTTAGAAAATTTTCTCACAAGTCTCACTCCAAATAAAATTCTATTAAGGGTCCAGCTATCTTAGAAAATCCTTCAATCAATCTTCTATAATATCCGGTTAATCCCAAGAAACTCCAAATTTTAGTTACTGTTTTAGGTCTGTCCCATTCCAAAAACCGCTTCTACCTTAGAAAAATCTACACTTATTCCATCTTTAGAAATTACATGTCCTAAAGTTTTCACTTCCTCCAACCAAAATTCACACTTAGACAATTTAGCATATAATTTTCTATCTTTTAAAATTTCTAATATTATTCTAAGATGATTTTCATGTTCTTCTTTATTTTTAGAATATATTAATATATATCATCTATTCTAGATCAAGGATATTTATTCTTTATAGTTACTTTATTTAATTGTCTATAATCTATACATAACCTAGATCCTCCATCTTTCTTTTTAACTAATAATACTGGGGCTCACCATAGGGACACACTAGATCTTATAAACTATTTTCCTAATAATTCTTCCAATTGTTTCTTTAACTCAGTTAATTCCAATGGTGACATCCTATATGGTTGCATAGAAATTGGTCTAGTACCAGGCATCCAATCTATACTAAATTCTATTTCTCTTTCAGGAGGTAAGCCAAAATACATCATCAGGAAAAATTTCAGGATATTCATTTACAACTGGCACAGAGTCTATTTTAATTTTATCTTCATTAGTTCCAAGAGATGATAACATGTATTTTTGAATTTCACTTTTAAATGATATTTCTTTAGGTTGGACAGGTTTAAGTCTAGAAACATCATGTTCAGGGAAAATCAAAGATTTAGAGGTACAATCTATTAGAATATGGTTGGTTGCTAACCAATCCATTTCTAATATCACATCAAGGTCAGTTAAAGGTAAACAAATCAAGTTCACAACAATGGTCTATCTCTGATGGTTATCACATCATCTATCAGAATATCTAATCATATCCTAATATTACATCAAAGTCACTTTAAGGTAAACAACCAAGTTTACAACAAGAGTATATCTCTAATATTTATCACACAATTCAAACCTATGTTACATGTTAGTATTGGTTTAGATATAGGTACAAAATAAGCAAAGGTTAGGGCAAAGGTAACACAACTAAACTCATATTCTTAATACACAATGTCTAATGATTGTGTTAGCACCTAAATCAAACAACACAGTCAAGGATTTATCTTACATTTGTCCTTGTCCTATATCAGATCTTCAGACTGAGAGCAACAGCACCACTCAAGGTAAAACTATTCCAGTCCGATTCTTTCTTGGTGAACGACATTCTTTAGATATATGACCTGGTTTTCCACATTCAAAGCAAACTGGACCAGATAGAATACAATCCTTTGCCGAATGTCCCTTTCCACATCTCCAACATCTAATTGCTAACTGGGATTTTTGAGAATTCCCAGCTCCACTTACTCCTCCTATAGGTCTAAATCTAACTGTACTTCCTCCTCCTCTAGAATGCCACTGTGGGGGTCTACTATATGGTTTCTGTGGTTGAATATTTTTCCTTTTCTGTATAGAACCTATTCTTCCTAATTTACCTCTACCTTCATATCCAGCCATCTTGGATCTTTGCTCCCTTTTCATATCTTCTATTACTTTGCATTGATCCATTAATTCAGGAAACACAGAAATCCTCAATGGAACTATTGCTTCCTTAAGTTCATATCTCAATCCCTTTTCATACCTTCTGCATTTCCATTGCTCATCCCCAGAAATTTGTAAATATTTGGAATATTTTGCCAGAGATTCAAACTTAGCGGTATAATCAGGAACAGTCATACTCCCTTGAGTTAAACTAATAAATTCTTCCTCTTTAGCCTGTCTAACAGTCTCTGGAAAATATTTCTCAAGAAACAGGGTCTTGAAAATATCCCAGGTGATCACTTCTTCTCTATTCTCCAACATCCTCTGAGTAGATTTCCACCACAGTCTGGCATCACCAAGCAACTGGAAGGCTGCATGTGATACTCTCCTCTCATCAGGACACTTCATGGCTACAAAAATATCCTCTAAGTTCTGGATCCACTCTTCAGCTTTTTCTGGATCATATTCTCCTTTAAAATAAGGTGGATTATGCTTTTTAAAATCTGTCAAAGTGGTCCTATCAGCAGGTGGTGGTTGATGCTGAGTTATTGCCTGATTAGCTAATATCTCAGTCTGATGGGTCACAGCATTAGCCATATCCCTCATGGCTCTTGCCATCTCAGCTATACTGTCATTTTCATCCCTGGGATTTGTAACTGGTCTTTCCCTTCCTCTTCCTGCCATTTCTACCTGTCTAAACAAAATCTAAAATCTAATTACTACCCTTTTTCCCAAAACAAACAATTCATACAAAACAAACAATTTCACCTATAAGGAACATGGAAATTTAACCCAACTTGGTCAATAAAAATATCTAGTATTAGGAGGAAAAGCCATCTCGACTGAGTCCTGAGTGTGCACCCTCACAACTCTATCAAGATTTCCTTTCTTCCTTACTGCCATCTCTACATATCTTAGAACCTCAAGTCTAGTTACTATCTTTTTTTTTTTCATAATATTATTAACAACCAATCAGTTCTAATCAGGATAACACAACAGAACACCTAATAGACCCACTACTCACAAGTCCTAGAGATGCATAACCAGAGCTCTGATACCACTAATGTAACCCCCCTTCTAATTAATTAATTTCCATCTAAAATCTATAAAAAGAATTTACCATTAAAATAAATACATTCCATTAAAATTTAAAGTTTGTCATTATAATTTATATTATTAAAATTTACAGAAAATACTACTACCAATTTATTTCTAATTAATACAAAAGTATCTAAAGCCAAAAACACCCATTCCTATAGCTCTGGAAAATATCTGCATCTTTAACTTCTAATTGATCTTCAAAATACCTGCAATTCACACTCCCCTAGAATCTGGGGACAGCATTACCGGATCAGGCATTTAATTTCTCATACAATTAAAACAATTTCAAGCATATACATATCCGATACAAATTAACCGTTCTCACACATAATTAAATGCAATATGATTTATGCAAATGCAATTTTTGACTCAAAATCATTTTTGACCCTGCTCCATGGAGACTTCCCCTTTGAGTGTTTAGTAAGTAACTGGCCTACCATTACCTCATGTAATTCAGCTATCAGCCCCTACTAAACGCGAATAAACTAGACAGAATTAGGAGGTCAGGATACCCAGGAAGGCCACCACGACAGTATCTGCGCTCCAGATTACGGTCCTCTGTGGAATTGCCAATATCCTTCACCCCACAGACTATATAATCACAGACTATACGGTCCTGTCTAACTTACTCTGCTCACCCATTTCTCAGGACTATCATATTCTCTGTTCATAATCTCAATCATCTTTTCAAATACATGACTACCGCAGTCCGGTCAGTCAACACAGTTCTCTGTTCATAATCTCAATCATATTTTCAAATACATGACTACCGCAGTCCGGTCAGTCAACACAGTCCTGGAAATCAATTCCCCCAAAAATACTCATTTCTCATTTGAAATCTTTGTATTTTCCAAGAACTCAAACGTATGCAATATGACAATGATACTAATAAACAAATAATTAATATTAATCAATCACATAAAATTTATAAAAATTCACTATTTTGCATCATAACATCAATACCTTAATAAAATACTAACTAGTCCTTTACTAGGAAAAATTACTAAACTTTTACTAAAAATGCCAATTATTCTTTACTATGGAAATTACTAAAATACCCCTATCTTTTTCTAAAATTCCAATTTTGCCCTCAAAGGGTGAAATTTCCAAATTATCCTTACTATTTTCTAAAATTTCCCATTTTGCCCTTGATCTTTTTATGAAATTCCAAATATGTCCCTAATTGTTCTAGAATCTATGAAATTACCTAATTATCCTCAATCTTTTTATAAAATTCCAATTGTGTCCTCTAAATGTGAAATTACCTAATTAACCTCAATCTTTTTATACAATTCCAATTGTATCCTCTAAATGTGAAATTACCTAATTAACCTCAATCTTTTTATAAAATTCCAATTGTATCCTCTAAATGTGAAATTACCTAATTACCCTTATACTTTTTAATTATTGCCGAAAATGCCCTTAAACTTTTTCTAAAATTCCCAATGTGTCCCTACATGTGAAATGACTATTTTACCCTTGGTCATTTGAAAAATTTCCACCTAGCACCCTTTCAATTCCTTCATGGCCGTGAATGATTTTTTTTCTCAAAATTTCCAACATCTCAAAATCAACCAAGCAATTTCAATCACAAACAAACCAATCAAAGTTCAATTCAATCATAACACATCATCAATATCAATCAAACATTACATCAAACACCAATTTCACACTTCTAACATCAAATTTATATAAGCCCCAAATTCAATTTCATGGCTCTTGATCAATTCTTGAATTTAAACATCAAGACATGTTTTTCTACATTCCAAGTGGTCTAAATTGAAATTAAATGCCATGATCCTTACCTAGAATCCTTAGTTTGATGAAGAAATCCCTTGAATCCTTTTCTCCCTTGCTCCCTTGGTTTCTTGAAATTTTTAGAGTTTTCTTCTAATTCTTTCCTTTTTGGCCGATTGAAATTGGATGAGGGGGAAAGGTGAGATGGGTTTCTTTCTTGAATTTAGAAACTAAGATGAAGAGAAAATGGAGTTTAAGATGAAGTGAAATGGGGGCTGTAGCTGCCTTAGAAGCTCACGGTTTGTGGGAAAGGAAAAACTAGCTTTTTGGTTTCTTTATCTTTGATTGTCTTATGCTTTTATAAACAAAATTTTCTGCACCAAATTTAATAAACACCACACGTCCACTGCAGTGCTTTGGGCAGCTAATTTTGGCCAGAATTCAGCCCACTTGGACGTTCAACTTGGTGCCTTGTGTGGTTTGCTTTTTGCTTTGTTTAATTAGTCAAAAAAAGTAGGAAAAAGTAGCATTTTCTAGAAAATTCTAGGGCTTTTTAATTATCTTACAAACTAATTAGAATTTGAAGAAACTAACACCACCATTAAATTCCTCACTATCAAAAACCTTGGGGTAGTGTCTTAACTATCTCTTAATCAAGGTCTAATTAGCTTAATTTAATTACATTAGAAATGTCAATTTGTCAAATTTTGATTGGTTAATACTTTTATTTTTCTTTTTCTTAGTTAAACAATTTTAATAATTATTCTAAGTATGTTATAATTAATAGATAATTCTATAGATGTCATATAGATTTTATCTTAATTTTCTACCTTAAAATTTTACCGTAATAATTCCTTAGAGTCCTAATTCTCAGAAAATTCTAATAATTCGAAACTAGCATTTTGATTCTTCAACTGTATATATATTTCATCTATATTCAATTACCTTTTTATTAAGTTACAGATTAGTCCAAAATTTTACACTTGAAAATTTATCCTGGACAGCCGTCAGACACAACGGTCCAGTCAACAAGTAATTCATTTCTCAACTGTATATATTTTAAATCTACATTAAATTCTTGATTTATTAGAGTACAGTGTAATCCAAAATGTTATACTGGAAAATCTTATCCTGGACAGCTGTCTGACACAACTGTCCGGTCAACAAGAAATTTATGTATAAACAAAAGTATTAAAAGACTTAGAAAATTTTACTGAATAGCACTGTATTAATTTTATTATGAAAATAGGTACATAAAGTTTCTATAAAATACAGTACATCATTTCTCATAATATTTATATAAAAATATTTACAAATGGTAAAGTAGTAAAATTGAGGGTGTTACAGGTTTGATGTGTTATTGATTGAAATTGTTGGGTTGAATTTATTGAAATGTTGTTGGGATTATATGCGGGCCATTCGGCCATGGCTAGAAAGAAGGGGTACTATGTGGAAATTTTGAAATAACCAAGAGCAAAATAGTCATTTCACATGTAGGGATACATTGGGATTTTTAAAGGAAGATCAAGGGCATTTTCGGAAATAATAGAAAAGTATAAGGGTAAAATAGTAGTTACCCATACATCGGGCATTTTATATGTTTTGATGTTTGAAGCTTAAAATAAATGATTGAAATAAATGTTTGGTTGATTTTATGATATGTGTGATGGGTTAAAATTCGGTTGATATATTTGAGCTTGATTGAGACTTGGTTTGATTTGTTATTGATTGAAATTGTTGGGTTGAATTTGTTGAAATGTTGTTGGAATTGAATGAGGGCCATTCGGCCATGGCTAGAAACAAGGGGTACTATGCGAAAATTTTCAAATAACCAAGGGCAAAATAGTCATTTCACATGTAGGGATGCATTGGGAATTTTACAGGAAGATCAGGGGCATCTTCGGAAATAATAGAAAAGTATAAGGGTAAAATAGTAATTACCCATACATCGGGCATTTTATATGTTTTGATGTTTGAAGCTTAAAATAAATGATTGAAATAAATGTTTGGTTGATTTTATGATATGTGTGATGGATTAAACTTTGGTTGATGTATTTGAGCTTGATTGAGGCTGGGTTTGATTTTTTATTGATTGAAATTTTTGGGTTGAATTTGTTGAAATGTTATTGGAATTGAATGAGGGCCATTCGGCATCTCTAGAAACAAGGGGTACTATGTGGAAATTTTCAAATAACCAAGGGCAAAATAGTCATTTGACATGTAGGGATACATTGGGAATTTTATAGGAAGATTAGGGGCATTTTCGAAAATAATAGAAAAGAATAAGGGTGAAATAGTAATTACCCATATATCAGACATTTTATATGTTTTGATGTTTGAAGCTTAACATAAATGATTGAAGCAAATGTTTGGTTGATTTTATGATATGTGTGATGGATTGAACTTTGGTTGATGTATTTGAGCTTGATTGAGACTTGGTTTGATTTGTTGTTGATTGAAATTGTTGGGTTGAATTTGTTGAAATGTTGTTGGAATTGAATTAGGGCCATTCGGCCATGGCTAGAAACAAGGGGTATTTTGTGGAAATTTTCAAGTAACCATGGCAAAATAGTCATTTCGCATGTAGGGATACATTGGGAATTTTATAGGAAGATCAGGGGCATTTTCGAAAATAATAGAAAAGAATAAGGGTGAAATACTAATTACCCATACATCGAACATTTTATATGTTTTGATGTTTCAAGCTTAACATAAATGATTGAAGAAAATGTTTGGTTGATTTTATGATATGTGTGATGGATTGAACTTTGGTTGATGTATTTGAGCTTGATTGAGACTTGGTTTGATGTGTTATTGATTGAAATTGTTGGGCTGAATTTGTTGAAATCTTGTTGGAATTGAATGAGGGCCATTCGGCCATGGCTAGACACAAGGGGTACTATGTGGAAATTTTAAAATAACCTAGGGCAAAGTAGTCATTTCACTTGTAGGGATACATTGGGATTTTTAAAGGAAGATCAAGGGCATTTTCGGAAATAATAGAAAAGTATAAGGGTAAAATAGTAGTTACCCATACATCGGGCATTTTATATGTTTTGATGTTTGAAGCTTAAAATAAATGATTGAAATAAATGTTTGGTTGATTTTATGATATGTGTGATGGGTTAAAATTCGGTTGATATATTTGAGCTTGATTGAGACTTGGTTTGATTTGTTATTGATTGAAATTGTTGGGTTGAATTTGTTGAAATGTTGTTGGAATTGAATGAGGGCCATTCGGCCATGGCTAGAAACAAGGGGTACTATGCGGAAATTTTCAAATAACCAAGGGCAAAATAGTCATTTCACATGTAGGGATACATTGGGAATTTTACAGGAAGATCAGGGGCATCTTCGGAAATAATAGAAAAGTATAAGGGTAAAATAGTAATTACCCATACATCGGGCATTTTATATGTTTTGATGTTTGAAGCTTAAAATAAATGATTGAAATAAATGTTTGGTTGATTTTATGATATGTGTGATGGATTAAACTTTGGTTGATGTATTTGAGCTTGATTGAGGCTGGGTTTGATTTTTTATTGATTGAAATTTTTGGGTTGAATTTGTTGAAATGTTATTGGAATTGAATGAGGGCCATTCGGCATCTCTAGAAACAAGGGGTACTATGTGGAAATTTTCAAATAACCAAGGGCAAAATAGTCATTTGACATGTAGGGATACATTGGGAATTTTATAGGAAGATTAGGGGCATTTTCGAAAATAATAGAAAAGAATAAGGGTGAAATAGTAATTACCCATATATCAGACATTTTATATGTTTTGATGTTTGAAGCTTAACATAAATGATTGAAGCAAATGTTTGGTTGATTTTATGATATGTGTGATGGATTGAACTTTGGTTGATGTATTTGAGCTTGATTGAGACTTGGTTTGATTTGTTGTTGATTGAAATTGTTGGGTTGAATTTGTTGAAATGTTGTTGGAATTGAATTAGGGCCATTCGGCCATGGCTAGAAACAAGGGGTATTTTGTGGAAATTTTCAAGTAACCATGGCAAAATAGTCATTTCGCATGTAGGGATACATTGGGAATTTTATAGGAAGATCAGGGGCATTTTCGAAAATAATAGAAAAGAATAAGGGTGAAATACTAATTACCCATACATCGAACATTTTATATGTTTTGATGTTTCAAGCTTAACATAAATGATTGAAGAAAATGTTTGGTTGATTTTATGATATGTGTGATGGATTGAACTTTGGTTGATGTATTTGAGCTTGATTGAGACTTGGTTTGATGTGTTATTGATTGAAATTGTTGGGCTGAATTTGTTGAAATCTTGTTGGAATTGAATGAGGGCCATTCGGCCATGGCTAGACACAAGGGGTACTATGTGGAAATTTTAAAATAACCTAGGGCAAAGTAGTCATTTCACTTGTAGGGATACATTGGGATTTTTAAAGGAAGATCAAGGGCATTTTCGGAAATAATAGAAAAGTATAAGGGTAAAATAGTAATTACCCAAACGTCGGGCATTTTATATGTTTTGATGTTTGAAGCTTAAAATAAATTATTGAAACAAATGTTTGGTTGATTTTATGATATGTGTGATGTACTAAACTTTGGTTGATGTATTTGAGCTTGATTGAGACTTGGTTTGATTTGTTATGGATTGAAATTGTTGGGTTGAATTTGTTGAAATGTTGTTGGAATTGAATGAGGGCCATTCGGCCATGGCTAGAAACAAGGGGTACTACGTGGAAATTTTCAAATAACTATGGGCAAAATAGTCATTTGACATGTAGGGATATATTGGGAATTTTATAGGAAGATCAAGGGCATTTTCAGAAATAATAGAAAAGTATAAGCGTAAAATAGTAATTACTCATACATCGGGCATTTTATATGTTTCGATGTTTGAAGCTTAAAATAAATGATTGAAACAAATGTTTGGTTGATTTTATGATATGTGTGATGGATTGAACTTTGGTTGATGTATTTGAGATTGATTGAGACTTGGTTTGATTTGTTATTGATTGAAATTGTTGGGTTGAATTTGTTGAAATGTTGTTGGAATTGAATGAGGGCCATTCGGCCATCGCTAGAAACAAGGGGTACTATGTGGAAATTTTCAAATAACCAAGGGCAAAATAGTCATTTCACATGTAAGGATACATTTGGAATTTTATAGGAAGATCAGGGGCATTTTCAGAAATAATAGAAAAGTATAAGGGTAAAATAGTAATTACCCATACATCGGACATTTTATATGTTTTGATGTTTCAAGCTTCACATAAATGATTGAAACAAATGTTTGGTTGATTTTTTGATATGTGTGATGGATTGAACTTTGGTTGATGTATTTGAGCTTGATTGAGACTTGGTTTGATTTGTTATTGATTGAAATTGTTGGGTTGAATTTGTTGAAATGTTGTGGGAATTGAATGAGGGCTGTTTGGCCATGGCTAGAAACAAGGGGTACTATGTGGAAATTTTCAAATAACAAAGGGCAAAATACTTGTAACATCCCCATTTTACTATTTGTACGCATTTATATATGTACATTATGAACACTTATGCACTGTATTTTATAGAAACTCTATGAACATATTTTCTTAATGAAATTAATACAGTTCTACTCAGAAGATTTTTCTGAATTTGTAAATGTCTTCGTTTTTGCTGAAATTAATTGTTGACTGGACTGCTATGTCAGACAGCTGTCCAGGATAAATTTTCAAGTATAGAATTTTGAACTCAATTATAACTTAAAAGAAAGGTAATAGAATATAGATTAAAAATATATACAGATAAAGAATTAAAATGCTTATTCAGAATTGTTAGGATTTTCTGAAAGTTAGAACTTTGAGAAATTATTACGGTAAAATTTTAAGACAGAAAATTTAGAGAAAATTCATAGGATATCTATAGAATTATCTAATAATTGTAATATACTTAGAATAATTATTAAAAATGTTTAACCAAGAAAAATTTAATTTAGAACCTTAACCAATCAAAAAGTGACAACTTAGGCTTTTCTAATGTCACTAAATTAAGCTAATTAGACTTGGATTAAGAGATAAGTAAGACACTACCCCAAGGTTTTTGATAGTGAGGAATCCAATGGTGGTGTTAGTTTCTTCAAATTCTAATTAGTTTGTAAGATAATTAAAAGCCCTAAAAGACCTTCTAGACTAATCTACCATTTTCCAAATTTTTGACTTTTGACACAAATTGAAAAGTCACCAAGGCAAGCCATCTTGAACGTGCAAGTGGCTGTGATTTTTGTCCAAATTGGCTGCTATTGGAACAAGGCAGCAGCAGCAGCTGGACGTGTGAATGCCATTCAATTTGGTGAAGAAAACTTTTTATTAAAGACATAGAAATTAATATAAAACAAAAAGCACAAAATTTAACTCTTTAAGAAACCCAAACCCGTGAGCTTCTGCAGCTGCTGCCCCTCCATTTCACTTCATCTTTTCAACCAAAATCAAGAAAGAAACCAACCTAAATCTCACAAATTCTAACATAGCTTCGGTCCAAAGAGAAGAAATTTGAAGAAAAACCTTAAAATTTCAAGAAACCAAGGGAGAAAGGGAGAAGAAGATTCAAGGGTTCCTCTTCAAACTAAGGATCTAAGGTAAGGATCTTGGCATTTAATTTCAATTTAGATAAATTGGAAGTAGGAGAAACATGTTCTTAGGTTTAATTTCAAAATTTGGTTAAGAACCATGAAAATAGGAAATTGATTTGGGGCTTTTATATGTTTTGATGCTTGAATCTTAAATTAGATGATTGAAACAAATGTTTGGTTGATTTAATGAGATGTGTGATGGATTGAACCTTGTTTGATCTTGATTGAATCTTGAATTGGTTGATTTGGTTGATTATTGATTGCAAATTGGCTTAGTTGATTTTGTGAAAATTGTTGGAATTGGTAGAAATGACTCACGGCCATGGTGAGTTTGGAAAGATACCATGTGGAAATTTTTTAAAAGACCAAGGGCAAAATAGTAATTTCACATGTAGGGACACATTGGGAATTTTACAAAAAGATTAAGGGCATTTTCGGCAATAATGAAAAAGTATAAGGGCACAATGGTAATTTTACATATTCTAGAAAGTTGGAGGACATAATTGGAATTTTGAGAAAAGATTAGGGTAATTTAGTAATTTTACATTTTTAGGACATAATTGGAATTTTAGGAAAAGATCAAGGGTAATTAGGTAATTTCACATTTAGAGGATACAATTGGAATTTTATAAAAAGATTGAGGGTAATTAGGTAATTTCATAGATTCTAGAACAATTAGGGACATATTCGGAATTTCATAAAAAGATCAAGGGCAAAATGGGAAATGTTAGAAAATAGTAAAAGTTTAGTAATTTTTCCTAGTAAAGGACTAATTAGTATTTTATTAAGGTATTGATGTTATAATGCAAAATAGTGAATTTTTATAATTTTTATGTGATTGCTTAATATTAATTATTTGTTTATTAGCATCATTGTCATATTGCATAAGTTTGATTTGCAGGTGTTTTAAAGAATAGTTAGATGGAAAAGATGTAGCAACTTCCAGAGCTATAGGATGGGGGACTTTTTGGGGTATTTTAATGCTTGTAATAATTAGAATTATTTTGTAGTAGTATTTCTATAAATTTTAATAATGTAAATTATAATGATACATCTTGAACTTTAATGGATTGTATTTATTATATTTAGAATTTTTTTTATGAATATTATATGTAAATTAAATAAATTGAAAGGGGGTTACATTAGTGGTATCAGAGCTCTGGTTATGCATCTCTAGGACTTGTGAGTAGTGGGTCTATTAGGTGTTTTGCTGTGTTACCCTGATTATAATTGTTTGTTTGTTAAGAATATTATGGGAAAAAGGGTAATAACTAGATCTGAGATTTAAGACATGTAGAAATGAGAAGAGGAAGGCTAGTTATAAATCCTAGGGTTGAAACTAATAGTATAGCTGAGATGGTAGAAAGGAAGAAAGGAAATCTTGATAGAGTTGTGAGGGTGCACACTCAGGACTCAGTTGAGATGACTTTTCCCTCCTAATGCTAAATTTAATATTATCCAAGTTGGGTTATTTTCCATGTTCCTTATATTGTGAAGTTACGAGTTATACCTTGAGTTAGTTGAGGAAGGAGATCCAAAGATCCGAGTTCGTAGATCAAGGTTGAGAATGGAGGTCCAAATAATTGAGTTTATAGGATAAGGGTGAGTTTGACAAAGGAACGAAAACAAAGTTTTGAAGGTACCTTGATGTTTGGAATATGATGAGATGTTGAAAGTATGGTTATTGCCATATTGTTCTAATGGATGTTTTCATGTGTTTTGAAGGCTGAAACAGTGTATCTTAGTATAAATTTGTCACAGGATTTATATCTTAACTATTAGGACTTGAAATTTTGTGTTTTGGACATGATTTAGAACCAAAATAGTACATTTTTCTGGTGCAGTAAAATAGCTTGTGGGTGTAACACTGTTAAATTACATTCCATGGTGTAAGTGGTGATTTAAGGCTTGTATAATTGAGGTTATTAATGATCCATGGTATAGGACTTAGTGGGTAGGTATTAGTGAGGGTTCTTGATGGTTAAACCTTGACTAAGAGAGTAGAATAGGAGCCAAATGCTAAGTTAGTAGCAGTTGTCCTAAGAAAAAAAAAAAAAAAAAAAAAGTTGATGATGTTAATCATCTTTAAAATCCTAACCTCTAAAATACGTTTGAATTGTGTGATAACTATCCGAGATAGACAATTTGTTGTGAACTTTATTTGTTCGCCTTTGATTGACCTTGATGTGATATTAGGAATGGATTGGTTAACAGCCAACCTTATTCTAATAGATTGTGCTTCTAAAACTTTAATTTTTCCTAAACTTAATGTTTCTAGACTTAAGCCTATCCAACCTAAGGAAATATCATTTAGAAGTGAAATTCAAAAAAAAAAAAAATACAAGTTATCATCTCTTGGAACTAAGGAAGATAAAATTGAAATAGACTCTGTGCTAGTTGTAAATGAGTATCCTTAAATTTTTCCTGATGATGTTTCTGGTTTGCCTCCTGAAAGAGAAATAGAAATTATTATAGATTTGATGCCTGGTACTAGACCAATTTCTATGCAACCATATAGAATGTCATTATTGAAATTAATTGAGTTAAAGAAACAATTGAAAGAATTATTAGAAAAATAATTTGTAAGGCCTAGTGTGTCCCTATGGTGAGCCCCAGTATTATTAGTTAAAAAGAAAGATGGAGTATCTAGGTTATGTATAGATTATAGACATTTAAATAAAGTAACTATAAAGAATAAATATCCTTGATCTAGAATAGATGATATATTAATATATTCTAAAAATAAAGAAGAACATGAAAATCATCTTAGAATAATATTAGAAATTTTAAAAGATAGAAAATTATATGCTAAATTGTCTAAGTGTGAATTTTGGTTGGAGGAAGTGAAAATTTTAGGATATGTAATTTCTAAAGATGGAATAAGTGTAGATTTTTCTAAGATAGAAGCAGTTTTAGAATGGGAAAGGCCTAAGACAGTAACTGAGATTAGTAGTTCTTAGGATTTGATGGATATTATAGAAGATTGATTGAAGGAATTTCTAAGATAGCTGGACCCTTAATAGAATTTTATTTGGAGTGAGAGTTGTGAGAAAATTTTCCAAGAATTGAAAGATAAATTGACTACCTCACTAGTTTTAGTTTTACCTGACTCAAATGAATCCTATGAGGTATATTGTGATGTTTCATCTCTAGGGTTAGGATGTGTGTTGATATAAAATAGGAAAGTGGTAGCTTATGCATCTAGGCGGTTGAAATCACATGAGAGAAATTATCCTACTCATGATTTGGAGTTAGCAGCTATAGTTTTTACTTTGAAGATTTGGAGACATTATTTATATGGATCTAGATTTAATGTATATAGTGACCATAAGAGTTTAAAACAATTGTTTGATTAAAAGGAATTGAATACGAGACAAAGAATATGGATGGAGTTTATTAAGGATTATGATTTTCAGTAATGTATCATCCAGGAAAAGCTAATGTAGTAGCAGATGCTTTAAGTAGGAAAATTGTACATATGTCAACTATGATGATTAAAGAATTAGAATTAATACAATAATTTAGAGATTTGAATTTGTGTACAGTTAGAGAAAAAGATAAAAATTCAATTAGGAAGGATTACTAATGATTTTTGGAAGAGATTAAGAAGAAACAAGATGTAGATATATTTATTCAAGAAAAGAAAGCATTAATAGGAACAAATAAAGTAAAAGAATTTAATGTAGGAACAGATGGAATTATTAGATTTAAAAATAGAATTTGTGTACCTAATAATCAAGAATTTAAGGAATTAATTTTGAAGGAAGGGCACAAAAGTAAACTTAGTATTCATCCTGGAACAACAAAAATATATAAAGATTTAAAGGGAATGTTTAGTGGTCTAGGATGAAGAGAGATGTAGCAGAATATGTGGCTAGATGTTTAACATGTTAGAAAGCAAAGATTGAATGTCAGAAACCCTTTGATATGTTACATCCTTTAGAGATACCTATATGGACACGGAATAGTATATCAATGGATTTTGTGGTAGGATTACCTAGAACACATAGGAATTTTGATACCATTTGAGTAATTGTAGATAGATTAACTAAATTAGTACATTTTGCTTTCAATAAATATTAGGTATTCTTTAGAAAGATTAGCTTAATTTAGAAAAATTAGCTTAATTGTACTTAAAGGAAATAGTTAGATTATCTGGAGTACCTACTAGTATAGAGTCTAATAAAGACCCTAACTTTGTTTTTAAATTTTTGGAAAGATTTTCAGAAAGCTTTAAGAAGTAAAATTATATCTTAGTTTAGTATAACACCCTAAGATTGATGGTCAAACAGAAAGGACTATTCGGACATTAGAAGATCTCTTAAGAGCCTGTACATTAGAAGAGAAAGGAAAACCTAACATTTGAAACAAAGCCTATTAAGATTGAGGACAGAAGGATTAAGTACCTGAGAGGTAAAGAAATTTCTCTAGTTAAGGTTATTTGGGATGATATCAGAGGTGATGCTACATGGGAGTTAGAGGAAAAAAATGAAAGAAACATATCCTCATTTGTTTGTATAGTTATTTTGTTGTATAGTTGTATGGTTGTATATTTGTATTAGAAATTTCGAGGACGAAATTTTTATTAGTAGGGGAGAATTGTAACATCCCCATTTTACTATTTGTACGCATTTATATATGTACATTATGAACACTTATGCACTGTATTTTATAGAAACTCTATGAACATATTTTCTTAATGAAATTAATACAGTTCTACTCAGAAGATTTTTCTGAATTTCTAAATGTCTTCGTTTTTGCTGAAATTAATTGTTGACTGGACTGCTATGTCAGACAGCTGTCCAGGATAAATTTTCAAGTATAGAATTTTGAACTCAATTATAACTTAAAAGAAAGGTAATAGAATATAGATTAAAAATATATACAGATAAAGAATTAAAATGCTTATTCAGAATTGTTAGGATTTTCTGAAAGTTAGAACTTTGAGAAATTATTACGGTAAAATTTTAAGACAGAAAATTTAGAGAAAATTCATAGGATATCTATAGAATTATCTAATAATTGTAATATACTTAGAATAATTATTAAAAATGTTTAACCAAGAAAAATTTAATTTAGAACCTTAACCAATCAAAAAGTGACAACTTAGGCTTTTCTAATGTCACTAAATTAAGCTAATTAGACTTGGATTAAGAGATAAGTAAGACACTACCCCAAGGTTTTTGATAGTGAGGAATCCAATGGTGGTGTTAGTTTCTTCAAATTCTAATTAGTTTGTAAGATAATTAAAAGCCCTAAAAGACCTTCTAGACTAATCTACCATTTTCCAAATTTTTGACTTTTGACACAAATTGAAAAGTCACCAAGGCAAGCCATCTTGAACGTGCAAGTGGCTGTGATTTTTGTCCAAATTGGCTGCTATTGGAACAAGGCAGCAGCAGCAGCTGGACGTGTGAATGCCATTCAATTTGGTGAAGAAAACTTTTTATTAAAGACATAGAAATTAATATAAAACAAAAAGCACAAAATTTAACTCTTTAAGAAACCCAAACCCGTGAGCTTCTGCAGCTGCTGCCCCTCCATTTCACTTCATCTTTTCAACCAAAATCAAGAAAGAAACCAACCTAAATCTCACAAATTCTAACATAGCTTCGGTCCAAAGAGAAGAAATTTGAAGAAAAACCTTAAAATTTCAAGAAACCAAGGGAGAAAGGGAGAAGAAGATTCAAGGGTTCCTCTTCAAACTAAGGATCTAAGGTAAGGATCTTGGCATTTAATTTCAATTTAGATAAATTGGAAGTAGGAGAAACATGTTCTTAGGTTTAATTTCAAAATTTGGTTAAGAACCATGAAAATAGGAAATTGATTTGGGGCTTTTATATGTTTTGATGCTTGAATCTTAAATTAGATGATTGAAACAAATGTTTGGTTGATTTAATGAGATGTGTGATGGATTGAACCTTGTTTGATCTTGATTGAATCTTGAATTGGTTGATTTGGTTGATTATTGATTGCAAATTGGCTTAGTTGATTTTGTGAAAATTGTTGGAATTGGTAGAAATGACTCACGGCCATGGTGAGTTTGGAAAGATACCATGTGGAAATTTTTTAAAAGACCAAGGGCAAAATAGTAATTTCACATGTAGGGACACATTGGGAATTTTACAAAAAGATTAAGGGCATTTTCGGCAATAATGAAAAAGTATAAGGGCACAATGGTAATTTTACATATTCTAGAAAGTTGGAGGACATAATTGGAATTTTGAGAAAAGATTAGGGTAATTTAGTAATTTTACATTTTTAGGACATAATTGGAATTTTAGGAAAAGATCAAGGGTAATTAGGTAATTTCACATTTAGAGGATACAATTGGAATTTTATAAAAAGATTGAGGGTAATTAGGTAATTTCATAGATTCTAGAACAATTAGGGACATATTCGGAATTTCATAAAAAGATCAAGGGCAAAATGGGAAATGTTAGAAAATAGTAAAAGTTTAGTAATTTTTCCTAGTAAAGGACTAATTAGTATTTTATTAAGGTATTGATGTTATAATGCAAAATAGTGAATTTTTATAATTTTTATGTGATTGCTTAATATTAATTATTTGTTTATTAGCATCATTGTCATATTGCATAAGTTTGATTTGCAGGTGTTTTAAAGAATAGTTAGATGGAAAAGATGTAGCAACTTCCAGAGCTATAGGATGGGGGACTTTTTGGGGTATTTTAATGCTTGTAATAATTAGAATTATTTTGTAGTAGTATTTCTATAAATTTTAATAATGTAAATTATAATGATACATCTTGAACTTTAATGGATTGTATTTATTATATTTAGAATTTTTTTTATGAATATTATATGTAAATTAAATAAATTGAAAGGGGGTTACAATACTCATTTCACATGGAGGGATACATTGGGAATTTTATAGAAAGATCAGGGGCATTTTCGAAAATAATAGACAAGTATAAGGGTAAAATAGTAATTACCCATACATCGGGCATTTTATATGTATTGATGTTTGAAGCTTAAAATAAATGATTGAAACAAATGTTTGGTTGATTTTATGATATGTGTGACGTATTGAACTTTGGTTGATGTATTTGAGCTTGATTGAGACATGGTTTGGTTTGTTATTGATTGAAATTGTTGGGTTGAATTTGTTGAAATCTTGTTGGAATTGAATGAGGGCCATTCGGCCATGGCTAGAAACAAGGGGTACTATGTGGAAATTTTAAAATAACCTAGGGCAAAGTAGTCATTTCACTTGTAGGGATACATTGGGAATTTTAGAGGAAGATCAAGGGCATTTTCGGAAATAATAGAAAAGTATAAGGGTAAAATAGTAATTACCCATACGTCGGGCATTTTATATGTTTTGATGTTTGAAGCTTAAAATAAATTATTGAAACAAATGTTTGGTTGATTTTATGATATGTGTGATGTACTAAACTTTGGTTGATGTATTTGAGCTTGATTGAGACTTGGTTTGATTTGTTATGGATTGAAATTGTTGGGTTGAATTTGTTGAAATGTTGTTGGAATTGAATGAGGGCCATTCGGCCATGGCTAGAAACAAGGGGTACTACGTGGAAATTTTCAAATAACCATGGGCAAAATAGTCATTTGACATGTAGGGATATATTGGGAATTTTATAGGAAGATCAAGGGCATTTTCAGAAATAATAGAAAAGTACAAGCGTAAAATAGTAATTACTCATACATCGGGCATTTTATATGTTTCGATGTGTGAAGCTTAAAATAAATGATTGAAACAAATGTTTGGTTGATTTTATGATATGTGTGATGGATTGAACTTTGGTTGATGTATTTGAGATTGATTGAGACTTGGTTTGATTTGTTATTGATTGAAATTGTTGGGTTGAATTTGTTCAAATGTTGTTGGAATTGAATGAGGGCCATTCGGCCATGGCTAGAAACAAGGGATACTATGTGGAAATTTTCAAATAACCAAGGGCAAAATAGTCATTTCACATGTAAGGATACATTTGGAATTTTATGGGAAGATCAGGGGCATTTTCGGAAATAATAGAAAAGTATAAGGGTAAAATAGTAATTACCCATACATCGGACATTTTATATGTTTTGATGTTTCAAGCTTCACATAAATGATTGAAACAAATGTTTGGTTGATTTTTTTATATGTGTGATGGATTGAACTTTGGTTGATGTATTTGAGCTTGATTGAGACTTGGTTTGATTTGTTATTGATTGAAATTGTTTGGTTGAATTTGTTGAAATGTTATGGGAATTGAATGAGGGTTGTTTGGCCATGGCTAGAAACAAGGGGTACTATGTGGAAATTTTCAAATAACAAAGGGCAAAATACTCATTTCACATGGAGGGATACATTGGGAATTTTATAGAAGGATCAGGGGCATTTTCAAAAATAATAGACAAGTATAAGGGTAAAATAGTAATTACCCATACATCGGGCATTTTATATGTATTGATGTTTGAAGCTTAAAATAAATGATTGAAACAAATGTTTGGTTGATTTTATGATATGTGTGACGTATTGAACTTTGGTTGATGTATTTGAGCTTGATTGAGACTTGGTTTGGTTTGTTATTGATTGAAATTGTTGGGTTGAATTTGTTGAAATCTTGTTGGAATTGAATGAGGGTCATTCGGCCATGGCTAGAAACAAGGGGTACTATGTGGAAATTTTAAAATAACCTAGGGCAAAGTAGTCATTTCACTTGTAGGGATACATTGGGAATTTTAGAGGAAGATCTAGGGCATTTTCGGAAATAATAGAAAAGTATAAGGGTAAAATAGTAATTACCCATACGTCGGGCATTTTATATGTTTTGATGTTTGAAGCTTAAAATAAATTATTGAAACAAATGTTTGGTTGATTTTATGATATGTGTGATGTACTAAACATTGGTTGATGTATTTGAGCTTGATTGAGACTTGGTTTGATTTGTTATGGATTGAAATTGTTGGGTTGAATTTGTTGAAATGTTGTTGGAATTGAATGGGGGCCATTCGGCCATGGCTAGAAACAAGGGGTACTATGTGGAAATTTTCAAATAACCAAGGGCAAAATAGACATTTCACATGTAGGCATACATTGGGAATTTTACAGGAAGATCAAGGGCGTCTTCAAAAATAATAGAAAAGTATAAGGGTAAAATAGTAATTACCCATACATCGGGCATTTTATATGTTTTGATGTTTGAAGCTTAAAATAAATTATTGAAACAAATGTTTGGTTGATTTTATGATATGTGTGATGGATTGAACTTTGGTTGATGTATTTGAGATTGATTGAGACTTGGTTTGATTTGTTATTGATTGAAATTGTTGGGTTGAATTTGTTGAAATGTTGTTGGAATTGAATGAGGGCCATTCGGCCATGGCTAGAAACAAGGGGTACTATGTGGAAATTTTCAAATAACCAAGGGCAAAATAGTCATTTCACATGTAAGGATACATTTGGAATTTTATAGGAAGATCAGGGGCATTTTCAGAAATAATAGAAAAGTATAAGGGTAAAATAGTAATTACCCATACATCGGACATTTTATATGTTTTGATGTTTCAAGCTTCACATAAATGATTGAAACAAATGTTTGGTTGATTTTTTGATATGTGTGATGGATTGAACTTTGGTTGATGTATTTGAGCTTGATTGAGACTTGGTTTGATTTGTTATTGATTGAAATTGTTGGGTTGAGTTTGTTGAAATGTTGTGGGAATTGAATGAGGGCTGTTTGGCCATGGCTAGAAACAAGGGGTACTATGTGGAAATTTTCAAATAACAAAGGGCAAAATACTCATTTCACATGGACGGATACATTGGGAATTTTATAGAAAGATCAGGGGCATTTTCAAAAATAATAGACAAGTATAAGGGTAAAATAGTAATTACCCATACATCGGGCATTTTATATGTATTGATGTTTAAAGCTTAAAATAAATGATTGAAACAAATGTTTGGTTGATTTTATGATATGTGTGACGTATTGAACTTTGGTTGATGTATTTGAGCTTGATTGAGACTTGGTTTGGTTTGTTATTGATTGAAATTGTTCGGTTGAATTTGTTGAAATCTTGTTGGAATTGAATGAGGGCCATTCGGCCATGGCTAGAAACAAGGGGTACTATGTGGAAATTTTAAAATAACCTAGGGCAAAAAAGTTATTTCACATGTAGGGATACATTGGGAATTTTAGAGGAAGATCAAGGGCATTTTTGGAAATAATAGAAAAGTATAAGGGTAAAATAGTAATTACCCATACATCGGGCATTTTATATGTTTTGATGTTTGAAGCTTAAAATAAATGATTGAAACAAATGTTTGGTTGATTTTATGATATGTGTGATGTACTAAACTTTGGTTGATGTATTTGAGCTTGATTGAGACTTGGTTTGATTTGTTATGGATTGAAATTGTTGGGTTGAATTTGTTGAAATGTTGTTGGAATTGAATGAGGGCCATTCGGCCATGGCTAGAAAAAAGGGGTACTACGTGGAAATTTTTAAATAACCAAGCGCAAAATAGTCATTTGACAAGTAGGGATATATTGGGAATTTTATAGGAAGATCAAGGGCATTTTCAGAAATAATAGAAAAGTATAAGGGTAAAATAGTAATTACCCATACATCGGGGATTTTATATGTTTCCATTGTTGAAGGCTTAAAATAAATGATTGAAACAAGTGTTTGGTTGATTTTATGATATGTGTGATGGATTGAACTTTGGTTGATGTATTTGAGCTTGATTGAGACTTGAATTGATTTGTTATTGATTGAAATTGTTCGGTTGAATTTGTTGAAATGTTGTTGGAATTGAATGAGGGCCATTCGGCCATGGCTAGAAACAAGGGGTACTATGTAGAAATTTTCAAATAACCAAGGGCAAAATAGTCATTTCACATGGAGGGATACATTGGGAATTTTATAGAAAGATCAGGGGCATTTTTGAAAATAATAGACAAGTATAAGGGTAAAATAGTAATTACCCATACATCGGGCATTATATATGTATTCATGTATGAAGCTTAAAATAAATGATTGAAACAAATGTTTGGTTGATTTTATGATATCTGTGACGTATTGAACTTTGGTTGATGTATTTGAGCTTGATTGAGACTTGGTTTGATTTGTTATTGATTGAAATTGTTGGGTTGAATTTGTTGAAATGTTGTTTGAACTGAATGAGCGCCATTCGGCCATGGCTTGAAACAAGGGGTACTATGTGGAAATTTTCAAATAACCAAGGGCAAAATAGTCATTTCACATGGAGGGATACATTGGGGATTTTATAGGAAGATCAGGGGCATTTTCGAAAATAATAGAAATGTATAAGGGTAAAATAGTAATTACTCATACATCGGGCATTTTATATGTATTGATGTTTGAAGCTTAAAATAAATGATTGAAACAAATGTTTGATTGATTTTATGATATGTGTGATGGATTGAACTTTGGTTGATTTATTTGAGCTTGATTGAGACTTGGTTTGATTTGTTATGGATTGAAATTGTTAGGTTGAATTTGTTGAAATCTTGTTGGAATTGAATGAGGGCCATTCGGCCATGGCTAGAAACAAGGGGTACTATGTGGAAATTTTAAAATAACCTAGGGCAAAAAAGTTATTTCACATGTAGGGATACATTGGGAATTTTAGAGGAAGATCAAGGGCATTTTCGGAAATAATAGAAAAGTATAAGGGTAAAATAGTAATTACCCATACATCGGGCATTTTATATGTTTTGATGTTTGAAGCTTAAAATAAATGATTGAAACAAATGTTTGGTTGATTTTATGATATGTGTGATGTACTAAACTTTGGTTGATGTATTTGAGCTTGATTGAGACTTGGTTTGATTTGTTATGGATTGAAATTGTTGGGTTGAATTTGTTGAAATGTTGTTGGAATTGAATGAGGGCCATTCGGCCGTGGCTAGAAAAAAGGGGTACTACGTGGAAATTTTTAAATAACCAAGGGCAAAATAGTCATTTGACAAGTAGGGATATATTGGGAATTTTATAGGAAGATCAAGGGCATTTTCAGAAATAATAGAAAAGTATAAGGGTAAAATAGTAATTACCCATACATCGGGCATTTTATATGTTTCCATTGTTGAAGGCTTAAAATAAATGATTGAAACAAGTGTTTGGTTGATTTTATGATATGTGTGATGGATTGAACTTTGTTTGATGTATTTGAGCTTGATTGAGACTTGAATTGATTTGTTATTGATTGAAATTGTCCGGTTGAATTTGTTGAAATGTTGTTGGAATTGAATGAGGGCCATTCGGCCATGGCTAGAAACAAGGGGTACTATGTAGAAATTTTCAAATAACCAAGGGCAAAATAGTCATTTCACATGGAGGGATACATTGGGAATTTTATAGAAAGATCAGGGGCATTTTCGAAAATAATAGAAATGTATAAGGGTAAAATAGTAATTACCCATACATCGGGCATTTTATATGTATTGATGTTTGAAGCTTAAAATAAATGATTGAAACAAATGTTTGTTTGATTTTATGATATGTGTGACGTATTGAACTTTGGTTGATGTATTTGAGCTTGATTGAGACTTGAATTGATTTGTTATTGATTGAAATTGTTGGGTTGAATTTGTTGAAATGTTGTTGGAATTGAATGAGGACCATTCGGCCATGGCTAGAAACAAGGGGTACTATGTGCAAATTATCAAATAACCAAGGGCAAAATAGTAATTTCACATGTAGGGATACATTGGGAATTTTATAGGAAGATCAGGGGCATTTTCGGAAATAATAGAAAAGTATAAGGGTAAATTACCCATACATCGAGCATTTTATATGTTTTGATGTTTGAAGCTTAAAATAAATGATTGAAACAAATGTTTGGTGGAATTTATGATATATGTGACGAATTGAACTTTGGTTGATGTATTTGAGCTTGATTGAGACTTGATTGATTTGTTATTGATTGAAATTGTTGGGTTGAATTTGTTGAAATGTTGTTGGAATTGAATGAGGGCCATTCGGCATGGCTAGAAACAAGGGGTACTATGTAGAAATTTTCAAATAACCAAGGGCAAAATAGTCATTTCACATGGATGGATACATTGGGAATTTTATAGAAAGATCAGGAGCATTTTCGAAAATAATAGACAAGTATAAGGGTAAAATAGTAATTACCCATACATCGGGCATTTTATATGTATTGATGTATGAAGCTTAAAATAAATGAATGAAACAAATGTTTGGTTGATTTTATGATATCTGTGACGTATTGAACTTTGGTTGATGTATTTGAGCTTGATTGAGACTTGGTTTGATTTGTTATTGATTGAAATTGTTGGGTTGAATTTGTTGAAATGTTGTTTGAACTGAATGAGCGCCATTCGGCCATGGCTTGAAACAAGGAGTGCTATGTGGAAATTTTAAAATAACCAAGGGCAAAATAGTCATTTCACATGGAGGGATACATTGGGGATTTTAAAGGAAGATCAGGGGCATTTTCGAAAATAATAGAAATGTATAAGGGTAAAATAGTAATTACTCATACATCGGGCATTTTATATGTATTGATGTTTGAAGCTTAAAATAAATGATTGAAACAAATGTTGGATTATTTTATGATATGTGTGATGGATTGAACTTTGGTTGATTTATTTGAGCTTGATTGAGACTTGGTTTGATTTGTTATTGATTTAAATTGTAGGGTTGAATTTGTTGAAATGATATTGGAATTGAATGAGGGCCATTCGGCCATGGCTAGAAACAAGGGGTACTATGTAGAAATTTTCAAATAACCAAGGGCAAAATAGTCATTTCACATGGAGGGATACATTGGAAATTTTATAGGAAGATCAAGGGCATTTTCGGAAATAATAGAAAAGTATAAGGGTAAAATAGTAATTACCCGTACATCGGGAATTTTATATGTTTTGATGTTTGAAGCTTAAAATAAATGATTGAAACAAATGTTTGGTTGATTTTATGATATGTATGGTGTACTAAACTTTGGTTGATGTATTTGAGCTTGATTGAGACTTGGTTTGATTTGTTATGGATTGAAATTGTTGGGTTGAATTTGTTGAAATATTGTTGGAATTGAATGAGGGCCATTCGGCCATGGCTAGAAACAGGGGGTACTACGTGGAAAATTTCAAATAACCAAGGGCAAAATAGTCATTTGACATGTAGGGATATATTGGGAATTTTATAGGAAGATCAAGGGCATTTTCAGAAATAATAGAAAAGTATAAGGGTAAAATAGTAATTACGCATACATCGGACATTTTATATGTTTCGATGTTTGAAGCTTCACATAAATGATTGAAACAAATGTTTGGTTGATTTTATGATATGTGTGATGGATTGAACTTTGGTTGATGTATTGGAGATTGATTGAGACTTGGTTTCATTTGTTATTGATTGAAATTCTTGGGTTGAATTTGTTGAAATGTTGTTTGAATTGAATGAGGGCCATTTGGCCATGGCTAGAAACAACGGGTACTATGTGGAAATTTTCAAGTAACCAAGGGCAAAATAGTCATTTTAAATGTAGGGATACATTGGGGATTTTATAGGAAGATCAGGGGCATTTTCGAAAATAATAGACATGTATAAGGGTAAAATAGTAATTACCCATACATCGGACATTTTATATGTTCGATGTTTGAAGCTTAACATAAATGATTGAAGCAAATGTTTGGTTGATTTTATGATATGTGTGATGGATTGAACTTTGGTTGATGTATTTGAGCTTGATTGAGACTTGGTTTGATTTGTTGTTGATTGAAATTGTTGGGTTGAATTTGTTGAAATGTTGTTGGAATTGAATTAGGGCCATTCGGCCATGGCTAGAAACAAGGGGTATTTTGTGGAAATTTTCAAATAACCATGGCCAAAATAGTCATTTCACATGTAGGGATACATTGGGAATTTTATAGGAAGATCAGGGGCATTTTCGAAAATAATAGAATAGAATAAGGGTGAAATACTAATTACCCATACATCGGACATTTTATATGTTTGATGTTTGAAGCTTAACATAAATGATTGAAGCAAATGTTTGGTTGATTTTAGGATATGTGTGATGGATTGAACTTTGGTTGATGTATTTAAGCTTGATTGACACTTGGTTTGATTTGTTGTTGATTGAAATTGTTGGGTTGAATTTGTTGAAATGTTGTTGGAATTGAATGAGGGCCATTCGGCCATGGCTAGAAACAAGGGGTACTATGCCGAAATTTTCAAATAACCAAGGGCAAAATAGTCATTTCACATGTAAGGATACATTTGGAATTTTATAGGAAGATCAAGGGCATTTTCGGAAATAATAGAAAAGTATAAGGGTAAAATAGTAATTACCCATACATCGGGCATTTTATATGTTTTGATGTTTGAAGCTTAAAATAAATTATTGAAACAAATGTTTGGTTGATTTTATGATATGTGTGATGGATTGAACTATGGTTGATGTATTTGAGATTGATTGAGACTTGGTTTGATTTGTTATTGATTGAAATTGTTGGGTTGAATTTGTTGAAATGTTGTTGGAACTGAATGAGCGCCATTCGGCCATGGCTTGAAACAAGGGGTACTATGCGGAAATTTTCAAATAACCAAGGGCAAAATACTCATTTCACATGTAGGGATACATTGGAAATTTTATAGGAAGATCAGGGCCATTTTCGGAAATAATAGAAATGTATAAGGGTAAAATAGTAATTACCCATACATCGGGCATTTTATATGTTTTGATGTGTGAAGCTTAAAATAAATGATTGAAACAAATGTTTGGTTGATTTTATGATATGTGTGATGGATTGAACTTTGGTTGATGTATTTGAGCTTGATTGAGACTTGGTTTGATTTGTTATTGATTGAAATTGTTGGGTTGAATTTGTTGAAATGTTGTTTGAATTGAATGAGGGCCATTTGGCCAAGGCTAGAAACAACGGGTACTATGTGGAAATTTTCAAGTAACCAAGGGAAAAATAGTCATTTTACATGTAGGGATACATTGGGGATTTTATAGGAAGATCAGGGGCATTTTCGAAAATAATAGAAATGTATAAGGGTAAAATAGTAATTACCCATACATCGGACATTTTATATGTTTGGATGTTTGAAGCTTAAAATAAATGATTGAAACAAATGTTTGGTTGATTTTATGATATGTATGATGTACTAAACTTTGGTTGATGTACTTGAGCTTGATTGAGACTTGGTTTGATTTGTTATGGATTGAAATTGTTGGGTTGAATTTGTTGAAATGTTGTTGGAATTGAATGAGGGCCATTCGGCCATGGCTAGAAACAAGGGGTACTATGTAGAAATTTTCAAATAACCAAGGGCAAAATAGTCATTTCACATGGAGGGATACGTTGGAAATTTTATAGGAAGATCAAGGGCATTTTCGGAAATAATAGAAAAGTATAAGGGTAAAGTAGTAATTACCCATTAATCGGGCATTTTATATGTTTTGATGTTTGAAGCTTAAAATAAATTATTGAAACAAATGTTTGGTTGATTTTATGATACGTGTGATGTACTAAACTTTGGTTGATGTATTTGAGCTTGATTGAGACTTGGTTTGATTTGTTATGGATTGAAATTGTTGGGTTGAATTTGTTGAAATGTTGTTGGAATTGAATGAGGGCCATTCGGCCATGGCTAGAAACAAGGGGTACTACGTGGAAATTTTCAAATAACCAAGGGCAAAATAGTCATTTGACATGTAGGGATATATTGGGAATTTTATAGGAAGATCAAGGGCATTTTCAGAAATAATAGAAAAGTATAAGGGTAAAATAGTAATTACCCATACATCGGGCATTTTATATGTTTCGATGTTTGAAGCTTAAAATAAATGATTGAAACAAATGTTTGGTTGATTTTATGATATGTGTGATGGATTGAACTATGGTTGATGTATTTGAGATTGATTGAGACTTGGTTTGATTTGTTGTTGATTGAAATTGTTGGGTTGAATTTGTTGAAATGTTGTTGGAACTGAATGAGCGCCATTCGGGCATGGCTTGAAACAAGGGATACTATGCAGAAATTTTCAAATAACCAAGGGCAAAATACTCATTTCACATGTAGGGATACATTGGAAATTTTATAGGAAGATCAGGGCCATTTTCGGAAATAATAGAAATGTATAAGGGTAAAATAGTAATTACCCATACATCGGGCATTTTATATGTTTTGATGTTTGAAGCTTAAAATAAATGATTGAAACAAATGTTTGGTTGATTTTATGATATGTGTGATGGATTGAACTTTGGTTGATGTATTTGAGCTTGATTGAGGCTTGGTTTGATTTGTTAATGATTGAAATTGTTGGGTTGAATTTGTTGAAATGTTGTTTGAATTGAATGAGGGCCATTTGGCCAAGGCTAGAAACAACGGGTACTATGTGGAAATTTTCAAGTAACCAAGGGCAAAATAGTCATTTGACATGTAGGGATACATTGGGGATTTTATAGGAAGATCAGGGGCATTTTCGAAAATAATAGAAATGTATAAGGGTAAAATAGTAATTACCCATACATCGGGCATTTTATATGTTTTGATGTTTGAAGCTTAAAATAAATGATTGAAACAAATGTTTGGTTGATTTTATGATATGTATGATGTACTAAACTTTGGTTGATGTATTTGAGCTTGATTGAGACTTGGTTTGATTTGTTATGGATTGAAATTGTTGGGTTGAATTTGTTGAAATGTTGTTGGAATTGAATGAGGGCCATTCGGCCATGGCTAGAAACAAGGGGTACTACGTGTGACAAATTTATACTACGATACACTGTTTCAGCCTTCAAAACACATGAAAACATCCATTAGAACAATATGGCAATAACCATACTTTCAACATCTCATCATATTCCAAACATCAAGGTACCTTCAAAACTTTGTTTTCTTTCTTTTGTTAAACTCATCCTATAAACTCAAATATTTGGACCTCTATTCTCAATCTTGATCTATAAATAGATCTCCTTCCTCAACTAACTGAAGATTATAACTCTTAAATCCACACAATAAGAAACATGGAAAATAACCCAACTTGAACAATACTAATAATAATAAAAATTTTAGCATTAGGAGGGAAAGTCATCTCGACTGAGTCCTGAGTGTGCACTCTCACAACTCTATCAAGATTTCCTTTCTTCCTTTCTGCCATCTCAGCTATACTATTAGTTTGAACTCTAGGATTTATAACTAGCATTCCTCTTCTCATTTCTACATGTCTTAAAATTTCATATCTAGTTACTACCCTTTTCCCCATAATATTCTTAACAAACAAACAATTCTAATCAGGGTAACACAGCAAAACACCTAATAGACCCACTACTCACAAGTCCTAGAGATGCATAACCAGAGCTCTGATACCACTAATGTAACCCTCCTTTTTCTTTTTTCTTATAAAACATAATTTAACTATTTAATTTATTTTATATATTTATTTCAAAGTTCTGATACGTTCTCTTACAATCCAAAATATGTTCTGTAATTTACATCATTAAAATTTATATAAACACTACTACAAAATAATTCTAACTACTACAAATTATTGTCTACCCAAAATAATCCCATCCTATATGCTATGGAATTTTTGCATCTTCATCATTTAACTATATCTTCAGGCACCTGCAAGTCACACTCCCCTAGAATCTGGGGACAGCATTGTCGGATCAGGCATTTAATTTCTCATAGAATTAAAACAATTTCAAACAAATACATATCATAACAAATTAATTAGTTACACACATAATTAAATGCAGTATGATTTATGCAATGCAGTTTTTGACTCAAATTCATTTTGACCCTACTCCATGGAGACTTCCCCTTTGAGTGTTTAGTAAGTAACTGGCCTACCATTACGTACTGCAATTCAGCTATCAGCCCCTGCTAAACGCGAATAAACTAAACAGAATTAGGAGGTCAGATACCCGGAAGGCCACCACGACCGCATCTCTGTCCAGATTACAGCCACATATGGAATTGCCAATATCCTTCACCCCACAGACTATATAATCACAGACTATACAGCCCTGTCTAACTTATTCTGCTCACCCCAAAGATTCAATTCTCAAATCATATTCATTTCACATGACTACCGCAGTCCCGGTTAGTCAACAAAATCATTTCTCATATATCAACTCGTTTCTCATGACTACCGCTATCCCGGTTAGTCAACATAATTCTTTCTCAATCATTTTCATTTCACATGACTACCGCAGTCCCGGTTAGTCAACATAATTCTTTCTTTTCTTTCTTTTCTTTTCTTTTCTTTCTTTTCATGGCTACCGCAATCCCGGTTAGCCAACATCAATTATTTTTCACTTGAATCTTTATAAATCCCCCAAAAAGACTCATGCAATGAATTATGTTCATGATCACAATTAAATAAATAATTTGTACACATTAACATACAAGAATACAAAAAAATAAGCAATTTACCTTATAACATTAGTATTTTAATAATTTCCGAAAATGCCCTCAATCTTTTTCCAAAATACCCAATGTGTCCCTACATGTAAAATGACCATTTTGCCCTTGGTTTTACAAAAATTTCCACATAATATCCCTTGCATTTAGGGCTGGCCGAATGGTCTCACTACCATTCTCAACATATTTTCCAAAGCAACAAACTCCAATTCCAACCAAAATTCAACCAAATCTCAATTCAATTAAAAATCAAGCAACTCAAATTTCAACCATCACAACACATTAAAAATTCAATGACACATCATTCCAATCCATGAATTACAATCACAAGCATCAAAAACACAAAACCCCTAAATAAATTTCAAGTTTTCATGATTCTAGGTCACAAATTGAATTTAACCCTACAACATGTTTTCGTCTAATTCCAAGGGTTCTAATTGAAATTAAATGCCTAGATCCTTACCTTAGACTCTTTAATTGAAGAAAAAGCCTTGAATTCCTTTCTCCCTCACTCCTTGGTCTTGTAGTAATTTTTGAGGTTTTCTCCAATTTCTTTCTCTACTAGCCGAATTATGTGAGGTAGGGTGAAGTTTGGATGGTTGGGTTTCTTAATTTGAGTTGAAATGATGAAGTTAAGAAGAAATTGAAATGAAGGAGCTGCAGCTGCTGTGGAGGAACTCACGGTTCTGTTTTGAGGGAAAATAACTTTTTGTGACTTTTTCTCCTTTTACTTAAGTTAAATGCTTCTAAAAAATTTTATTAACCAAATTGGACTTTGCCTTCAAGTCCAGCTGCTGCCTGCACGTCCAGTAGCTCAATTGGACCAAGGGAAGTCCACTTGCCAAGCCTTTCCAGCCCACTTGGACAGCCAAGGAGTTCCAAGTCACTTGCCTACCCCAAAAGTCAACATTTCAAGCACTTTGTAGAAAATTCTAGAAGGTAATTAGGGCTGCTAATTATTTTACAATGTGATTAGAATTTGAAGAAAATAACATCACCAATGGATTCCTCACTATCAAAAACCTTGGGGTAGTGTCTTACTTATCTCTTAATCCAAGCCTAAATAGCTTAATTTAGTGACATTAGAAAAGCCTAAGTTGTCACTTTTTGATTGGTTAAGGTTCTAAATTAAAATTTTCTTGGTTAAACATTTTTAATAATTATTCTAAGTATATTACAATTATTAGATAATTCTATAGATATCCTATGAATTTTCTCTAAATTTTCTGTCTTAGAATTTTACCGTAATAATTCCTCAAAGTTCTAACTTTCAGAAAATCCTAACAATTCTAAATAAGCATTTTAATTCTTTATCTGTATATATTTTTAATCTATATTCTATTACCTTTCTTTTAAGTTATAAATGAGTTCAAAATTCTATACTTGAAAATTTATCCTGGACAGCTGTCTGACATAGCAGTCCAGTCAACTATCAATTTTGGCAAAAATAAAAACATTTGGAAATTCAGAAAATTCTTCTGAGTAGAACTGTATTAATTTCATTAAGAGAATATGTACATAAGGTTTCTATAAAATACAGTGCATAAATGTTAATAATATACATATATAAATGCGTACAATTAATAAAATAGGATGTTGTTATTGATTGGAAATTGTCCGGTTGAATTTGTTGAAATGTTGTTGGAATTGAATGAGGGTCATTCGGCATGGCTAGAAACAAGGGGTACTATGTGGAAATTTTCAAATAACCAAGGGCAAAATAGTCATTTCACATGTAGGGATACATTGGGAATTTTATAGGAAGATCAGGGGCATTTTCGAAAATAATAGAAAAGAATATGGGTGAAATACTAATTACCCATACATCGGACATTTTATATGTTTTGATGTTTGAAGCTTAACATAAATGATTGAAGCAAATGTTTGGTTGATTTTATGATATGTGTGATGGATTGAACTTTGGTTGATGTATTTGAGCTTGATTGGGACTTGGTTTAATTTGTTGTTGATTGAAATTGTTGGGTTGAATTTGTTGAATTGTTGTTGGAATTGAATTAGGGCCATTCGGCCATGGCTAGAAACAAGGGGTATTTTGTGGAAATTTTCAAATAACCATGGCCAAAATAGTCATTTCACATGTAGGGATACAATGGGAATTTTATAGGAAGATCAGGGGCATTTTCGAAAATAATAGAAATGTATAAGGGTAAAATAGTAATTACCCATACATCGGGCTTTTTATATGTATTGATGTTTGAAGCTTAAAATAAATGATTGAAACAAATGTTTGGTTGATTTTATGATATGTGTGATGGATTGAACTTTGGTTGATGTATTTGAGCTTGATTGAGACTTGAATTAATTTGTTATTGATTGAAATTGTCCGGTTGAATTTGTTGAAATGTTGTTGGAATTGAATGAGGGCCATTCGGCCATGGCTAGAAACAAGGGGTACTATGTAGAAATTTTCAAATAACCAAGGGCAAAATAGTCATTTCACATGGAGGGATACATTGGGAATTTTATAGAAAGATCAGGGGCATTTTCGAAAATAATAGACAAGTATAAGGGTAAAATAGTAATTACCCATACATCGGGCATCTTATATGTATTGATGTATGAAGCTTAAAATAAATGATTGAAACAAATGTTTGGTTGATTTTATGATATGTGTGACGTATTGAACTTTGGTTGATGTATTTGAGCTTGATTGAGACTTGGTTTGATTTGTTATTGATTGAAATTGTTGGGTTGAATTTGTTGAAATGTTGTTTGAACTGAATGAGCGCCATTCGGCCATGGCTTGAAACAAGGGGTACTATGTGGAAATTTTCAAATAACCAAGGGCAAAATAGTCATTTCACATGTAGGGATACATTGGAAATTTCATAGGAAGATCAGGGGCATTTTCGGAAATAATAGAAAAGTATAAGGGTAAATTACCCATACATCGAGCATTTTATATGTTTTGATGTTTGAAGCTTAAAATAAATGATTGAAACAAATGTTTGGTTGAATTTATGATATATGTGACGAATTGAACTTTGGTTGATGTATTTGAGCTTGATTGAGACTTGAATGGATTTGTTATTGATTGAAATTGTTGGGTTGAATTTGTTGAAATGTTGTTGGAATTGAATGAGGGCCATTCGGCATGGCTAGAAACAAGGGGTACTATGTGGAAATTTTCAAATAACCAAGGGCAAAATAGTCATTTCACATGTAGGGATACATTGGGAATTTTATAGGAAGATCAGGGGCATTTTCGAAAATAATATAATAGAATAAGGGTGAAATACTAATTACCCATACATCGGACATTTTATATGTTTTGATGTTTGAAGCTTAACATAAATGATTGAAGCAAATGTTTGGTTGATTTTATGATATGTGTGATGGATTGAACCTTGGTTGATGTATTTGAGCTTGATTGAGACTTGGTTTGATTTGTTGTTGATTGAAATTGTTGGGTTGAATTTGTTGAAATGTTGTTCGAATTGAATTAGGGCCATTCGGCCATGGCTAGAAACAAGGGGTATTTTGTGGAAATTTTCAAATAACCATGGCCAAAATAGTCATTTCACATGTAGGGATACATTGGGAATTTTATAGGAAGATCAGGGGCATTTTCGAAAATAATAGAAATGTATAAGGGTAAAATAGTAATTATCCGTACATCGGGCATTTTATATGTTTTGATGTTTGAAGCTTAACATAAGTGATTGAAACAAATGTTTGGTTGATTTTATGATATGTGTGATGGATTGAACTTTGGTTGATGTATTTGAGCTTGATTGAGACTTGGTTTGATGTGTTATTGATTGAAATTGTTGGGCTGAATTTGTTGAAATGTTGTTGGAATTGAATGAGGGCCATTCGGCCATGGCTAGAAAGAAGGGGTACTATGTGGAAATTTTGAAATAACCAAGAGCAAAATAGTCATTTAACATGTTGGGATACATTGGGAATTTTATAGGAAGATCAAGGGCATTTTCGGAAATAATAGAAAAGTATAAGGGTAAAATAGTAATTACCCATACATCGGACATTTTATATGTTTTGATGTTTCAAGCTTCACATAAATGATTGAAACAAATGTTTGGTTGATTTTATGATATGTGTGATGGATTGAACTTTGGTTGATGTATTTGAGCTTCATTGAGACTTGGTTTGATTTGTTATTGATTGAAATTGTTGGGTTGAATTTGTTGAAATGTTGTTGGAATTGAATGAGGGACATTCGGCCATGGCTAGAAACAAGGGGAACTATGTGGAAATTTTCAAATAACCTAGGGCAAAATAGTCATTTCACCTGTAGGGAGACATTGAGATTTTTATAGGAAGATCAAGGGCATTTTCGGAAATAATAGAAATGTATAAGTGTAAAATAGTAATGACCCATACATCGGGCATTTTATATGTTTTCATGTGTTAAGCTTAAAATAAATTATTGAAACAAATGTTTGGTTGATTTTATGATATGTGTGATGGATTGAACTATGGTTGATGTATTTGAGATTGATTGAAACTTGGTTTGATTTGTTGTTGATTGAAATTGTTGGGTTGAATTTGTTGAAATGTTGTTGGAACTGAATGAGCGCCATTCGGCCATGGCTTGAAACAAGGGGTACTATGCGAAAATTTTCAAATAACCAAGGGCAAAATACTCATTTCACATGTAGGGATACATTGGAAATTTTATAGGAAGATCAGGGCGATTTTCGGAAATAATAGAAATGCATAAGGGTAAAATAGTAATTACCCATCCATCGGGCATTTTATATGTTTTGATGTTTGAAGCTTAAAATAAATGATTGAAACAAATGTTTGGTTGATTTTATGATATGTGTGATGGATTGAACTTTGGTTGATGTATTTGAGCTTCATTGAGACTTGGTTTGATTTGTTATTGATTGAAATTGTTGGGTTGAATTTGTTGAAATGTTGTTTGAATTGAATGAGGGCCATTTGGCCATGGCTAGAAACAACGGGTACTATGTGGAAATTTTCAAGTAACCAAGGGCAAAATAGTCATTTCACATGTAGGGATACATTGGGGATTTTATAGGAAGATCAGGGGCATTTTCGAAAATAATAGAAATGTATAAGGGTAAAATAGTAATTACCCATACATCGGGCATTTTATATGTATTGATGTTTGAAGCTTAAAATAAATGATTGAAACAAATGTTTGGTTGATTTTATGATATGTGTGATGGATTGAACTTTGGTTGATGTATTTGAGCTTGATTGAGACTTGAATTAATTTGTTATTGATTGAAATTGTCCGGTTGAATTTGTTGAAATGTTGTTGGAATTGAATGAGGGCCATTCGGCCATGGCTAGAAACAAGGGGTACTATGTAGAAATTTTCAAATAACCAAGGGCAAAATAGTCATTTCACATGGAGGGATACATTGGAAATTTTATAGGAAGATCAGGGCATTTTCCGAAATAATAGAAAAGTATAAGGGTAAAATAGTAATTACCCATACATCGGGCATTTTATATGTTTTGATGTTTGAAGCTTAAAATAAATTATTGAAACAAATGTTTGGTTGATTTTATGATATGTGTGATGTACTAAACTTTGTTTGATGTATTTGAGCTTGATTGAGACTTGGTTTGATTTGTTATGGATTGAAATTGTTGGGTTGAATTTGTTGAAATGTTGTTGGAATTGAATGAGGGCCATTCGGCCATGGCTAGAAACAAGGGGTATTTTGTGGAAATTTTCAAATAACCATGGCCAAAATAGTCATTTCACATGTAGGGATACATTGGGAATTTTATAGCAAGATCAGGGGCATTTTCGAAAATAATAGAAATGTATAAGGGTAAAATAGTAATTATCCGTACATCGGGCATTTTATATGTTTTGATGTTTGAAGCTTAACATAAGTGATTGAAACAAATATTTGGTTGATTTTATGATATGTGTGATGGATTGAACTTTGGTTGATGTATTTGAGCTTGATTGAGACTTGGTTTGATGTGTTATTGATTGAAATTGTTGGGCTGAATTTGTTGAAATGTTGTTGGAATTGAATGAGGGCCATTCGGCCATGGCTAGAAAGAAGGGGTACTATGTGGAAATTTTGAAATAACCAAGAGCAAAATAGTCATTTAACATGTTGGGATACATTGGGAATTTTATAGGAAGATCAAGGGCATTTTCGGAAATAATAGAAAAGTATAAGGGTAAAATAGTAATTACCCATACATCGGACATTTTATATGTTTTGATGTTTGAAGCTTAAAATAAATGATTGCAACAAATGTTTGGTTGATTTTATGATATGTGTGATGGATTGAACTTCGGTTGATGTATTTGAGCTTGATTGAGACTTGGTTTGGTTTGTTATTGATTGAAATTGTTGGGTTGAATTTGTTGAAATCTTGTTGGAATTGAATGAGGGCCATTCGGCCATGGCTAGAAACAAGGGGTACTATGTGGAAATTTTAAAATAACCTAGGGCAAAATAGTCATTTCACATGCAGGGATACATTGGGAATTTTAGAGGAAGATCAAGGGCATTTTCGGAAATAATAGAAAAGTATGAGGGTAAAATAGTAATTACCCATACATCGGGCATTTTATATGTTTTGATGTTTGAAGCTTAAAATAAATGATTGAAATAAATGTTTGGTTGATTTTATGATATGTGTGATGGATTAAACTTTGGTTGATGTATTTGAGCTTGATTGAGACTGGGTTTGATTTTTTATTGATTGAAATTGTTGGGTTGAATTTGTTGAAATGTTGTTGGAATTGAATGAGGGCCATTCGGCCATGGCTAGAAACAAGAGGTACCATGTGGAAATTTTCAAATAACCTAGGGCAAAATAGTCATTTCACCTGTAGGGATACATTGAGATTTTTATAGGAAGCTCAAGGGCATTTTCGGAAATAATAGAAATGTATAAGGGTAAAATAGTAATTACCCATACATCGGGCATTTTATATGTTTTGATGTTTGAAGCTTAAAATAAATTATTGAAACAAATGTTTGGTTGATTTTATGATATGTGTGATGGATTGAACTATGGTTGATGTATTTGAGATTGATTTAGACTTGGTTTGATTTGTTATTGATTGAAATTGTTGGGTTGAATTTGTTGAAATGTTGTTGGAACTGAATGAGCGCCATTCGGCCATGGCTTGAAACAAGGGGTACTATGCGGAAATTTTCAAATAACCAAGGGCAAAATACTCATTTCACATGTAGGGATACATTGGAAATTTTATAGGAAGATCAGGGCCATTTTCGGAAATAATAGAAATGTATAAGTGTAAAATAGTAATTACCTATACATCGGGCATTTTTTATGTTTTGATGTTTGAAGCTTAAAATAAATGATTGAAACAAATGTTTGGTTGATTTTATGATATGTGTGATGGATTGAACTTTGGTTGATGTATTTGAGCTTCATTGAGACTTGGTTTGATTTGGTATTGATTGAAATTGTTGGGTTGAATTTGTTGAAATGTTGTTTGAATTGAATGAGGGCCATTTGGCCATGGCTAGAAACAACGGGTACTATGTGGAAATTTTCAAGTAACTAAGGGCAAAATAGTCATTTCACATGTAGGGATACATTGGGGATTTTATAGGAAGATCAGGGGCATTTTCAAAAATAATAGAAATGTATATGGGTAAAATAGTAATTACCCATACATCGGGCATTTTATATGTATTGATGTTTGAAGCTTAAAATAAATGATTGAAACAAATGTTTGGTTGATTTTATGATATGTGTGATGGATTGAACTTTGGTTGATGTATTTGAGCTTGATTGAGACTTGAATTGATTTGTTATTGATTGAAATTGTCCGGTTGAATTTATTGAAATGTTGTTGGAATTGAATGAGGGCCATTCGGCCATGGCTAGAAACAAGGGTTACTATGTAGAAATTTTCAAATAACCAAGGGCAAAATAGTCATTTCACATGGAGGGATACATTGGAAATTTTATAGGAAGCTCAGGACCATTTTCGAAAATAATAGAAATGTATAAGGGTAAAATAGTAATTACCCATAAATCGGGCATTTTATATGTTTTGATGTTTGAAGCTTAAAATAAATGATTGCGACTTGGTTTGATGTGTTATTGATTGAAATTGTTGGGTTGAATTTGTTGAAATGTTGTTGGGATTAAATGCGGGCCATTCGGCCATGGCTAGAAAGAAGGGGTACTATGTGGAAATTTTGAAATAACCAAGAGCAAAATAGTCATTTCACATGTAGGGATACATTGGGATTTTTAAAGGAAGATCAAGGCCATTTTCAGAAATAATAGAAAAGTATAAGTGTAAAATAGTAATTACGCATACATCGGGCATTTTATATGTTTCGGTGTTTGAAGCTTAAAATAAATGATTGAAACAAATGTTTGGTTGATTTTATGATATGTGTGATGGATTGAACTTTGGTTGATGTATTTGAGATTGATTGAGACTTGGTTTGATTTGTTATTGATTGAAATTCTTGGGTTGAATTTGTTGAAATGTTGTTTGAATTGAATGAGGGCCATTGGGCCATAGCTAGAAACAACGGGTACTATGTGGAAATTTTCAAGTAACCAAGGGCAAAATAGTCATTTCACATGTAGGGATACATTGGGGATTTTATAGGAAGATCAAGGGCATTTTCAGAAATAATAGAAAAGTATAAGGGTAAAATAGTAATTACCCATACATCGGGCATTTTATATGTTTTGATGTTTGAAGCTTAAAATAAATTATTGAAACAATTGTTTGGTTGGTTTTATGATATGTGTGATGGATTGAAGTTTGGTTGATGTATTTGAGCTTGATTGCGACTTGGTTTGATGTGTTATTGATTGAAATTGTTGGGTTGAATTTGTTGAAATGTTGTTGGGATTAAATGCTGGCCATTCGGCCATGGCTAGAAAGAAGGGGTACTATGTGGAAATTTTGAAATAACCAAGAGCAAAATAGTCATTTCACATGTAGGGATGCATTGGGATTTTTAAAGGAAGATCAAGGCCATTTTCAGAAATAATAGAAAAGTATAAGGGTAAAATAGTAATTACGCATACATCGGGCATTTTATATGTTTCGGTGTTTGAAGCTTAAAATAAATGATTGAAACAAATGTTTGGTTGATTTTATGATATGTGTGATGGATTGAACTTTGGTTGATGTATTTGAGATTGATTGAGACTTGGTTTGATTTGTTATTGATTGAAATTCTTGGGTTGAATTTGTTGAAATGTTGTTTGAATTGAATGAGGGCCATTGGGCCATAGCTAGAAACAACGGGTACTATGTGGAAATTTTCAAGTAACCAAGGGCAAAATAGTCATTTGACATGTAGGGATATATTCGAAATTTTATAGGAAGATCAAGGGCATTTTCGGAAATAATAGAAAAGTATAAGGGTAAAATAGTAATTACCCATACATTGGGCATTTTATATGTTTTGATGTTTGAAGCTTAACATAAATGATTGAAGCAAATGTTTGGTTGATTTTATGATATGTGTGATGGATTGAACTTTGGTTGATGTATTTGAGCTTGATTGAGACTTGGTTTGATTTGTTGTTGATTGAAATTGTTGGGTTGAATTTGTTGAAATGCTGTTGGAATTGAATTAGGGCCATTCGGCCATGGCTAGAAACAAGGGGTATTTTGTGGAAATTTTCAAATAACCATGGCCAAAATAGTCATTTCACATGTAGGGATACATTGGGAATTTTATAGGAAGACAGGGGCATTTTCGAAAATAATAGAAATGTATAAGGGTAAAGTAATTATCCGTACATCGGGCATTTTATATGTTTTGATGTTTGAAGCTTAACATAAGTGATTGAAACAAATGTTTGGTTGATTTTATGATATGTGTGATGGATTGAACTTTGGTTGATGTATTTGAGCTTGATTGAGACTTGGTTTGATGTGTTATTGATTGAAATTGTTGGGCTGAATTTGTTGAAATGTTGTTGGAATTGAATGAGGGCCATTCGGCCATGGCTAGAAAGAAGGGGTACTATGTGGAAATTTTGAAATAACCAAGAGCAAAATAGTCATTTCACATGTAGGCATACATTGGGATTTTTAAAGGAAGATCAAGGGCATTTTCGGAAATAATAGAAAAGTATAAGGGTAAAATAGTAGTTACCCATACATCGGACATTTTATATGTTTTGATGTTTGAAGCTTAAAATAAATGATTGAAACAAATGTTTGGTTGATTTTATGATATGTGTGATGGGTTGAACTTCGGTTGACGTATTTGAGCTTGATTGAGACTTGGTTTGGTTTGTTATTGATTGAAATTGTTGGGTTGAATTTGTTGAAATCTTGTGGGAATTGAATGAGGGCCATTCGGCCATGGCTAGAAACAAGGGGTACTATGTGGAAATTTTGAAATAACCTAGGGCAAAATAGTCATTTCACATGTAGGGATACATTGGGAATTTTAGAGGAAGATCAAGGGCATTTTCGAAAATAATAGAAAGTATAAGGGTAAAATAGTAATTACCCATACATCGGACATTTTATATGTTTTGATGTTTGAAGCTTAACATAAATGATTGAAACAAATGTTTGGTTGATTTTATGATATGTGTGATGGATTGAACTTTGGTTGATGTATTTGAGCTTGATTGAGACTTGGTTTGATGTGTTATTGATTGAAATTGTTGGGCTGAATTTGTTGAAATGTTGTTGGAATTGAATGAGGGCCATTCGGCCATGGCTAGAAAGAAGGGGTACTATGTGGAAATTTTGAAATAACCAAGAGCAAAATAGTCATTTAACATGTTGGGATACATTGGGAATTTTATAGGAAGATCAAGGGCATTTTCAGAAATAATAGAAAAGTATAAGGGTAAAATAGTAATTACCCATACATCGGACATTTTATATGTTTCGATGTTTGAAGCTTAAAATAAATGATTGCAACAAATGTTTGGTTGATTTTATGATATGTGTGATGGATTGAACTATGGTTGATGTATTTGAGATTGATTGAGACTTTGTTTGATTTGTTATTGATTGAAATTGTTGGGTTGAATTTGTTGAAATGTTGTTGGAACTGAATGAGCGCCATTCGGCCATGGCTTGAAACAAGGGGTACTATGCGGAAATTTTCAAATAACCAAGGGCAAAATACTGATTTCACATGTAGGGATACATTGGAAATTTTATAGGAAGATCAGGGCCATTTTTGGAAATAATAGAAATGTATAAGGGTAAAATAGTAATTACCCATACATCGGGCATTTTATATGTTTTGATGTTTGAAGCTTAAAATAAATGATTGAAACAAATGTTTGGTTGATTTTATGATATGTGTGCTGGATTGAACTTTGGTTGATGTATTTGAGCTTGATTGAGACTTGGTTTGATTTGTTATTGATTGAAATTGTTGGGTTGAATTTGTTGAAATGTTGTGGGAATTGAATGACGGCCGTTTGGCCATGGCTAGAAACAAGGGGTACTATGTGGAAATTTTCAAATAACAAAGGGCAAAATACTCATTTCACATGGAGGGATACATTGGGAATTTTATAGAAAGATCAGGGGCATTTTCGAAAATAATAGACAAGTATAAGGGTAAAATAGTAATTACCCATACATCGGGCATTTTATATGTATTGATGTTTGAAGCTTAAAATAAATGATTGAAACAAATGTTTGGTTGATTTTATGATATGTGTGACGTATTGAACTTTGGTTGATGTATTTGAGCTTGATTGAGACTTGGTTTGATTTGTATTGATTGAAATTGTTGGGCTGAATTTGTTGAAATGTTGTTGGAACTGAATGAGCGCCATTCGGCCATGGCTTGAAACAAGGGGTACTATGTGGAAATTTTCAAATAACCAAGGGCAAAATAGTCATTTCACATGTAGGCATACATTGGGAATTTTATAGGAAGATCAGGGGCATTTTCGGAAATAATAGAAATGTATAAGGGTAAAATAGTAATTACCCATACATCGGGCATTTTATATGTTTCGATGTTTGAAGCTTAAAATAAATTATTGAAACAAATGTTTGGTTGATTTTATGATATGTATGATGGATTGAACTTTGGTTGATGTATTTGAGATTGATTGAGACTTGGTTTGATTTGTTATTGATTGAAATTGTTGGGTTGAATTTGTTGAAATGTTGTTGGAATTGAATGAGGGCCATTCGGCCATGGCTAGAAACAAGGGGTACTATGTGGAAATTTTCAAATAACCAAGGGCAAAATAGTCATTTCACATGTAGGGATACATTTGGAATTTTATAGGAAGATCAGGGGCATTTTCGGAAATAATAGAAAAGTATAAGGGAAAAATAGTAATTACCCATACATCGGACATTTTATATGTTTTGATGTTTCAAGCTTCACATAAATGATTGAAACAAATGTTTGGTTGATTTTTTGATATGTGTGATGGATTGAACTTTGGTTGATGTATTTGAGCTTGATTGAGACTTGGTTTGATTTGTTATTGATTGAAATTGTTGGGTTAAATTTGTTTAAATGTTGTGGGAATTGAATGAGGGCCGTTTGGCCATGGCTAGAAACAAGGGGTACTATGTGGAAATTTTCAAATAACAAAGGGCAAAATACTCATTTCACATGGAGGGATACATTGGGAATTTTATAGAAAGATCAGGGGCATTTTCGAAAATAATAGACAAGTATAAGGGTAAAAGAGTAATTACCCATACATCGGGCATTTTATATGTATTGATGTTTGAAGCTTAAAATAAATGATTGAAACAAATGTTTGGTTGATTTTATGATATGTGTGACGTATTGAACTTTGGTTGATGTATTTGAGCTTGATTGAGACTTGGTTTGATTTGTTATTGATTGAAATTGTTGGGTTGAATTTGTTGAAATGTTGTTGGAACTGAATGAGCGCCATTCGGCGATGGCTTGAAACAAGGGGTACTATGTGGAAATTTTCAAATAACCAAGGGCAAAATAGTCATTTCACATGTAGGGATACATTGGGAATTTTATAGGAAGATCAGGGGCATTTTTGGAAATAACAGAAATGTATAGGGGTAAAATAGTAATTACTCATACATCGGGCATTTTATATGTTTTGATGTTTGAAGCTTAACATAAATGACTGAAACAAATGTTGGGTTGATTTTATGATATGTGTGATGGATTAAACTTTGGTTGATTTATTTGAGCTTGATTGAGACTTGGTTTGATTTGTTATTGATTTAAATTGTTGGGTTGAATTTTTGAAATGTTGTTGGAATTGAATGAGGGACATTCGGCCATGGCTAGAAACAAGGGGTACTATGTGGAAATTTTCAAATAACCTAGGGCAAAATAGTCATTTCACCTGTAGGGATACATTGAGATTTTTATAGGAAGATCAAGGGCATTTTCAGAAATAATAGAAATGTATAAGGGTAAAATAGTAATTACCCATACATCGGGCATTTTATATGTTTTGATGTTTGAAGCTTAAAATAAATTTTTGAAGCAAATGCTTGGTTGATTTTATGATATGTGTGACGTATTGAACTTTGGTTGATGTATTTGAGCTTGATTGAGACTTGAATTGATTTGTTATTGATTGAAATTGTTGGGTTGAACATGTTGAAATGTTGTTGGAATTGAATAAGGGCCATTCGGCCATGGCTAGAAACAAGGGGTACTATGTGGATATTTTCAAATCACCAAGGGCAAAACAGTCATTTCACATGTAGGGATACATTGGAAATTTTATAGGAAGATCAAGGGCATTTTCGGAATTAATAGAAAAGTATAAGGGTAAAATAGTAATTACCCATACATCGGGCATTTTATATGTTTTGAGGTTTGAAGCTTAAAATAAATTATTGAAATAAATGTTTGGTTGATTTTATTATATGTGTGATGGATTGAACTTTGGTTGATGTACTTGAGCTTGATTGAGACTTGGTTTGATTTGTTATTGATTGGAATTGTTGGGTTGAATTTGTTGAAATGTTGTTGGAATTGAATGAGGGCCACTCGGCCATGGCTAGAAACAACGGGTACCGTGTGGAAATTTTCAAATAACCAAGGGCAAGACAGTCATTTCACATGTAGGAATACATTGGGAATTTTATCAGAAGATCAAGGGCAATTTTGGAAATATTAGAAAAGTATAAGGGTAAAATAGTAATTACCCATACATCGGACATTTTATATGTTTTGATGTTTGAAGCTTAAAATAAATCATTGAAACAAATGTTTGGTTGATTTTATGATATGTGTGATGGATTGAACTTTGGTTGATGTATTTGAGCTTGATTGAGACTTGGTTTGATTTGTTATTGATTGGAATTGTTGGGTTGAATTTGTTGAAATGTTGTTGGAATTGAATGAGGGCCATTCGGCCATGGCTAGAAACAACGGGTACTATGTGGAAATTTTCAAATAACCAAGGGCAAAACAATCATTTAACATGGAGCGATAGATTGGGAATTTTATAGGAAGATCAAGGGCATTTTCGGAAATATTAGAAAAGTATAAGGGTAAAATAGTAATTACCCATACATCGGGCATTTTATATGTTTTGATGTTTGAAGCTTAAAATAAATTATTGAAACAAAATTTTGGTTAATTTTATGGTATGTGTGATGTATTGAACTTTGGTTGATGTATTTGAGCTTGATTGAGACGTGGTTTGATTTGTTATTGATTGGAATTGTTGGGTTGAATTTGTTGAAATGTTGTTGGAATTGAATGAGGGCCGTTCGGCCATGGCTGGAAACAAGGGGTACCATGTGGAAATTTTTAAATAACCAAGGGCCAAATAGTCATTTCACATGTAGGGATACGTTGAGAATTTTGTAGGAAGATCAAGGGCATTTTCGGAAATAATAGAAAAGTATAAGGGTAAAATAGTAATTACCCATACATCGGGCATTTTACATGTTTTCATGTTTGAAGCTTAAAATAAAGGATTGAAACAAATGTTTGGTTGATTTTATGATATCTGTGATGGATTGAACTTTGGTTGATGTATTTGAGCTTGATTGAGACTTGGTTTGATTTGTTATTGATTGGAATTGTTGGGTTGAATTTGTTGAAATGTTGTTGGAATTCAATGAGGGCCATTCGGCCATGGCTAGAAACAACGGGTACTATGTGGAAATTTTCAAATAACCAAGGGCTAAACAATCATTTCACATGTAGGGATACATTGGGAATTTTATAGGAAGATCAAGGGCATTTTCGGAAATATTAGAAAAGTATAAGGGTAAAATAGTAATTACCCATACATCGGGCATTTTATATGTTTTGATGTTCGAAGCTTAAAATAAATGATTGAAACAAATGTTTGGTTGATTTTATGATATGTGTGATGGACTGAACTTTGGTTGATGTATTTGAGCTTGATTGAGACTTGGTTTGATTTGTTATTGATTGGAATTGTTGGGTTGAATTTGTTGAAATGTTGTTGGAATTGAATGAGGGCCACTCGACCATGGCTAGAAAGAACGGGTACCATGTGGAAATTTTCAAATAACCAAGGGCAAGACAGTCATTTCACATGTAGGGATACATTGGGAATTTTATCGGAAGATCAAGGGCAATTTCAGAAATATTAGAAAAGTATAAGGGTAAAATAGTAATTACCCATACGTCGGACATTTTATATGTTTTGATGTTTGAAGCTTAAAATAAATCATTGAAGCAAATGTTTGGTTGATTTTATGATATGTGTGATGGATTGAAGTTTGGTTGATGTATTTGAGCTTGATTGAGACTTGGTTTGATTTGTTATTGATTGGAATTGTTGGGTTGAATTTGTTGAAATGTTGTTGGAATTGAATGAAGGCCATTCGGCCATGGCTAGAAACAAGGGGTACCATGTGGAAATTTTCAAATAACCAAGGGCAAAACAGTCATTTCACATGTAGGGATACGTTGGGAATTTTATAGGAAGATCAACGGCATTTTCGGAAATAATAGAAAAGTATAAGGGTAAAATAGTAATTACCCAAACATCGTGCATTTTATATGTTTTGATGTTTGAAGCTTAAAATAAATGATTGAAACAAATGTTTGGTTGATTTTATGATATGTGCGATGGATTGAAGTTTGGTTGATGTATTTGAGCTTGATTGAGACTTGGTTTGATTTGTTATTGATTGGAATTGTTGGGTTGAATTTGTTGAAATGTTGTTGGAATTGAATGAGGGCCACTCGGCCATGGCTAGAAACAACGGGTACCGTGTGGAAATTTTCAAATAACCAAGGGCAAGACAGTCATTTCACATGTAGGAATACATTGGGAATTTTATCGGAAGATCAAGGGCAATTTTGGAAATATTAGAAAAGTATAAGGGTAAAATAGTAATTACCCATACATCGGACATTTTATATGTTTTGATGTTTCAAGCTTAAAATAAATCATTGAAACAAATGTTTGGTTGATTTTATGATATGTGTGATGGATTGAACTTTGGTTGATGTATTTGAGCTTGATTGAGACTTGGTTTGATTTGTTATTGATTGGAATTGTTGGGTTGAATTTGTTGAAATGTTGTTGGAATTGAATGAGGGCCATTCGGCCATGGCTAGAAACAACGGGTACTATGTGGAAATTTTCAAATAACCAAGGGCAAAACAATCATTTCACATGTAGGGATACATTGGGAATTTTATAGGAAGATCAAGGGCATTTTCGGAAATATTAGAAAAGTATAAGGGTAAAATAGTAATTACCCATACATCGTTCATTTTATATGTTTTGATGTTTGAAGCTTAAAATAAATTATTGAAACAAAATTTTGGTTAATTTTATGGTATGTGTGATGTATTGAACTTTGGTTGATGTATTTGAGCTTGATTGAGACGTGGTTTGATTTGTTATTGATTGGAATTGTTGGGTTGAATTTGTTGAAATGTTGTTGGAATTGAATGAGGGCCATTCGGCCTTGGCTGGAAACAAGGGGTACCATGTGGAAATTTTTAAATAACCAAGGGCCAAATAGTCATTTCACATGTAGGGATACGTTGAGAAATTTGTAGGAAGATCAAGGGCATTTTCGGAAATAATAGAAAAGTATAAGGGTAAAATAGTAATTACCCATACATCGGGCATTTTACATGTTTTCATGTTTGAAGCTTAAAATAAATGATTGAAACAAATGTTTGGTTGATTTTATGATATCTGTGATGGATTGAACTTTGGTTGATGTATTTGAGCTTGATTGAGACTTGGTTTGATTTGTTATTGATTGGAATTGTTGGGTTGAATTTGTTGAAATGTTGTTGGAATTCAATGAGGGCCATTCGACCATGGCTAGAAACAAGGGGTACCATGTGGAAAATTTCAAATAACCAAGGGCAAAATAGTTATTTCACATGTAGGGATATGTTGGGAATTTTATAGGAAGATCAAGGGCATTTTTGGAAATAATAGAAAAGTATAAGGGTAAAATAGTAATTACCCATACATCGGGCATTTTATATGTTTTGATGTTCGAAGCTTAAAATAAATGATTGAAACAAATGTTTGGTTGATTTTATGATATGTGTGATGGACTGGACTTTGGTTGATGTATTTGAGCTTGATTGAGACTTGGTTTGATTTGTTATTGATTGGAATTGTTGGGTTGAATTTGTTGAAATGTTGTTGGAATTGAATGAGGGCCACTCGGCCATGGCTAGAAACAACGGGTACCATGTGGAAATTTTCAAATAACCAAGGGCAAGACAGTAATTTCACATGTAGGGATACATTGGGAATTTTATCGGAAGATCAAGGGCAATTTCGGAAATATTAGAAAAGTATAAGGGTAAAATAATAATTACCCATACGTCGGACATTTTATATGTTTTGATGTTTGAAGCTTAAAATAAATCATTGAAACAAATGTTTGGTTGATTTTATGATATGTGTGATGGATTGCACTTTGGTTGATGTAGTTGAGCTTGATCGAGACTTGGTTTGATTTGTTATTGATTGGAATTGTTTGGTTGAATTTGTTGAAATGTTGTTGGAATTGAATGAGGGTCATTCGGCCATGGCTAGAAACAAGGGGTACTATGTGGAAATTTTAAAATAACCAAGGGCAAAATAGTCATTTCACATGTAGGGATACATTGGGAATTTTATAGGAAGATCAGGGGCATTTTCGGAAATAATAGAAAAGTATAAGGGTAAAATAGTAATTACCCATACATCGGGCATTTTATAAGTTTTGATGTTTGAAGCTTAAAATAAACGATTGAAACAAATGTTTAGTTGATTTTATGATATGTGTGATGGATTGAACTTTGGTTGATGTATTTGAGCTTAATTGAAACTTGGTTTTATTTGTTATTGATTGGAGTTTTTGGGTTGAATTTTTTGAAATGTTGTTGGAATTGAATGAGGGCCATTCGGCCATGGCTAGAAACAAGGGGTACTGTGTGGAAATTTTCAAATAACCAATGGCAAAATTGTCATTGCACATGTAGGGATACATTCGAAATTTTATAGGAAGATAAAGGGCATTTTCGGAAATAATAGAAAAGTATAAGGGTAAAATGGTAATTACCCATACATCGGGCAGTTTATATGTTTTGATGTTTGAAGCTTAAAATAAATTATTCAAACAAAAATTTGGTTGATTTTATGATATATGTGATGGATTGAACTTTGGTTGATGTATTTGAGCTTGATTGAGACTTGGTTTGATTTGTTATTGATTGGAATTGTTGGGTTGAATTTGTTGAAATGTTGTTGGAATTGAATGAGGGCCATTCGGCCATGGCTAGAAACAAGGGGTACCATGTGGAAATTTTCAAATAACCAAGGGTAAATCAGTCATTTCACATGTAGGGATACTTTGAGAATTTTATAGGAAGATCAAGGGCATTTTCGGAAATAATAGAAAAGTATAAGGGTAAAATAGTAATTACCCATACATCGGGCATTTTATATGTTTTGATGTTTGAAGCTTAAAATAAACGATTGAAACAAATGTTTAGTTGATTTTATGATATGTGTGATGGATTGAACTTTGGTTGATGTATTTGAGCTTAATTGAAACTTGGTTTTATTTGTTATTGATTGGAGTTTTTGGGTTGAATTTTTTGAAATGTTGTTGGAATTGAATGAGGGCCATTCGGCCATGGCTAGAAACAAGGGGTACTGTGTGGAAATTTTCAAATATCCAAGGGCAAAATTGTCATTGCACATGTAGGGATACATTCGAAATTTTATAGGAAGATAAAGGGCATTTTCGGAAATAATAGAAAAGTATAAGGGTAAAATGGTAATTACCCATACATCGGGCAGTTTATATGTTTTGATGTTTGAAGCTTAAAATAAATTATTGAAACAAAAATTTGGTTGATTTTATGATATATGTGGTGGATTGAACTTTGGTTGATGTATTTGAGCTTGATTGAGACTTGGTTTGATTTGTTATTGATTGGAATTGTTGGGTTGAATTTGTTGAAATGTTGTTGGAATTGAATGAGGGCCATTCGGCCATGGCTAGAAACAAGGGGTACCATGTGGAAATTTTCAAATAACCAAGGGCAAATCAGTCATTTCACATGTAGGGATACATTGAGAATTTTATAGGAAGATCAAGGGCATTTTCGGAAATAATAGAAAAGTATAAGGGTAAAATAGTAATTACCCATACATCGGGCATTTTATATGTTTTGATGTTTGAAGCTTAAAATAAATTATTGAAACAAAAATTTGGTTGATTTTATGATATGTGTGATGGATTGAACTTTGGTTGATGTATTTGAGCTTGATTGAGACTTGGTTTGATTTGTTATTGATTGGAATTGTTTGGTTGAATTTGTTGAAATGTTGTTGGAATTCAATGAGGGACATTCGGCCATGGCTAGAAACAAGGGATACCATGTGGAAATTTTCAAATAACCAAGGGCAAAACAGTGATTTCACATGGAGGGATACGTTGGGAATTTTATCGGAAGATCACGGGCAATTTCAAAAATAATAGAAAAGTATAAGGGTAAAATAGTAAATACCCATACATAGGGCATTTTATATGTTTTGATGTTTGAAGCTTTAAATAAATGATTGAAACAAATGTTTGGTTGATTTTATGATATGTGTGATGGACTGTAACTTTGGTTGATGTATTTGAGCTTGATTGAGACTTGGTTTGATTTGTTATTGATTGGAATTGTTGGGTTGAATTTGTTGAAATGTTGTTGGAATTGAATGAGGGCCATTCGGCCATCGCTAGAAACAAGGGGTACCATGTGGAAATTTTCAAATAACCAAGGGCAAAACAGTCATTTCACATGTAGGGATACATTGGGAATTTTATCGGAAGATCAAGGGCAATTTCAAAAATAATAGAAAAGTATAAGGGTAAAATAGTAAATACCCATACATAGGGCATTTTATATGTTTTGATGTTTGAAGCTTAAAATAAATCATTGAAACAAATGTTTGGTTGATTTTATGATATGTGTGATGGACTGAACTTTGGTTGATGTATTTGAGCATGATTGAGACTTGGTTTTATTTGTTATTGATTGGAATTGTTGGGTTGAATTTGTTGAAATGTTGTTGGAATTGAATGAGGGCCATTCGGCGATGGCTAGAAACAAGGGGTACCATGTGGAAATTTTCAAATAACCAAGGGCAAAACAGTCATTTCACATGTAGGGATACATTGGGAATTTTATCGGAAGATCAAGGGAATTTCAAAAATAATAGAAAAGTATAAGGGTAAAATAGTAAATACCCATACATAGGGCATGTTATATGTTTTGATGTTTGAAGCTTTAAATAAATGATTGAAACAAATGTTTGGTTGATTTTATGATATGTGTGATGGACTGTAACTTTGGTTGATGTATTTGAGCTTGATTGAGACTTGGTTTGATTTGTTATTGATTGGAATTGTTGGGTTGAATTTGTTGAAATGTTGTTGGAATTGAATGAGGGCCATTCGGCCATGGCTAGAAACAAGGGGTGTAACCCCCTTCTAAATTAATTAATTTTACATCTAATACGTATAAAAAAAAATATATAATTTCCAAGGAAAATAAATACAATCCATTAAAGTTCAAAGTTTGCCTTTATCATTTACATTATTAAAATTTACAGAAAATACTAGTACAAAATTATTTCTAATTAATACAAAAGTATCTAAAACCAAAAACCCATATTCCTATAGCTCTGGAACATGTCTGCATCTGTGACTTCTAATTATTCTTCTTTATACCTGCAATCACACTCCCCTAGTATCTGGGGACAGCATTACCGGATCAGGCATTTAATTTCTCATAGAATAAAACAATTTCAAACAATTACACATCATAACAATTTAATTAATTACACACATAATTAAATGCAGTATGATTTATGCAAATGCAATTTTTGACTCAAATTCATTTTTGACCCTGCTCCATGGAGACTTCCCCTTTGAGTGTTTAGTAAGTAACTGGCCTACCATTACGTACAGCAATTCAGCCATCAGCCCCTACTAAACGCGAATAAACTAAACAGAATTAGGAGATCAGGATACCCAGGAAGGCCACCACGACCGCATCTCTGTCCAGATTACAGCCACATATGGAATTGCCAATATCCTTATCCCCACAGACTATATAATCACAGATTATACGGTCCTGTTTAACAAATTCTACTCACCCCAAAAATCATTTCTCAATCATTTTCATTTCACATGACTACCGCAGTCCCGGTTAGTCAACAATTCATTTCTCAATCAGTTTCATTTCACATGACTACCGCAGTCCCGGTTAGTCAACAAAAGTCATTTCTCATAGATCAACTCAATTCTCATGACTACCACAGTCCTGGTTAGTCAACATAATTCTTTCTCATTTGATACTTTTATAAATCCCCCAAAAAGACTCATGCTAATGAATTTTTTTCATGATCACAATCAAATAAATAATTTGTACACATTAACATACAAGGATACAAAGATTTAAGCAATTTACATTATAACATTAGTATTTTTAATAATTTCCAAAAATGCCCTCAATCTTTTTCCAAAATACCCAATGTGTCCCTACATGTAAAATGACCATTTTGCCCTTGGTTTTATAAAAATTTCCACATAATATCCCTTGCATTTAGGGCTGGCCGAATGGTCTACAAGCCATTCTCAACAATTCTTCCAAAGCTACAAACTCCAATTCCAACCAAAATTCAATCAAATCACAATTTCAATCAAAATTCAACAAACCAATTTTCAACCATTACAACACCTTAAAAATTCAATCAAACATCATTCCAATCCATGAATTACAATCACAAGCATCAAAAACACAAAACCCCTAAATCAATTTCAAGTTTTCATGATTTTAGTTCAAATTTTTAATCTAAGCCTACAACATGTTTTCTTCTAATTCCAAGGGTTCTAATTGAAATTAAATGCCTAGATCCTTACCTTAGACTCTTTAATTGAAGAAAAAGCCTTGAATTCCTTTCTCCCTCACTCCTTGGTCTTGTAGGAATTTTTGAGATTTTCTCCAATTCTTTCTCTACTAGCCGAATTAGCTTTGTGTTTTGGAAGTTTGGATGGTTTGGTTTCTTAATTTGAGTTGAAATGGTGAAGTTAAGATGAAATTTAATGAAGAACTGCAGCTGCTGGGTTTTGGAGTCTCACGGTTCTGTTTTGGAGAGAAAAATAGCTTTTGTGACTTTTTGCCTTTTTTCTTAAGTTATTTGCTTCATTAAACCAAGAATTAACCAAATTGGATGTTTCCTTCACATCCAGCAGCTCCTGCACGTCCAGCAGCCCCTATTGGCCAAGGGAGATCAGTTCTCCAAGCTTCCCCATCCACTTGGACAGCCAAAGGAGTGCAGCAAGTGACTTGCCTTCCAAAAGGTCAAAAGTCAACATTTGTAGGTAATTTAATGGAATTTTCTAGAATAATTTAGGGCTGTTAATTATCTTACAAACTAATTAGAATTTGAAGAAAATAACACCACCATTGAATTCCTTACTATCAAAAACCTTGGGGTAGTGTCTTACTTATCTCTTAATCCAAGCCTAATTAGCTTAATTTAGTGATCTTAGAAAAGCCTAAGTTGTCACTTTTTGATTGGTTAAGGTTCTAAATTAAATTTTTCTTGGTTAAACATTTTTAATAATTATTCTAAGTATATTACAATTATTAGATAATTCTATAGATATCCTATGAATTTTCTCTAAATTTTCTGTCTTAAAATTTTACCGTAATAATTTCTCAAAGTTCTAACTTTCAGAAAATCCTAACAATTCTGAATAAGCATTTTAATTCTTTATCTGTATATATTTTTAATCTATATTCTATTACCTTTCTTTTAAGTTATAATTGAGTTCAAAATTCTATACTTGAAAATTTATCCTGGACAGCTGTCTGACATAGCAGTCCAGTCAACAATTAATTTCAGCAAAAATGAAAACATTTAGAAATTCAGAAAATTCTTCTGAGTAGAACTGTATTAATTTCATTAAGAAAATATGTTCATAGAGTTTTATAAAATACAGTGCATAAGTGTTCATAATGTACATATATAAATGCGTACAAATAGTAAAATGAGGATGTTACACAAAACAGTCATTTCACATGTAGGGATACGTTGGGAATTTTATAGGAAGATCAAGGGCATTTTTGGAAATAATAGAAAAGTATAAGGGTAAAATAGTAATTACCCTTACATCGGGCATTTTATATGTTTTGATGTTTGAAGCTTAAAATAAATGATTGAAACAAATGTTTGGTTGATTTTATGATATGTGTGATGGATTGAACTTCGGTTGATGTATTTGAGCTTAATTGAAACTTGGTTTGATTTGTTATTGATTGGAATTGTTGGGTTGAATTTGTTGAAATGTTGTTGGAATTGAATGAGGGCCATTCGGCCATGGCTAGAAACAAGGCGTACCATGTGGAAATTTTCAAATAACCAAGGGCAAAACAGTGATTTCCCATGTACGGATACGTTGGGAATTTCATAGGAAGATCAAGGGTATTTTCGAAAATAATAGAAAAGTATAAGGGTAAAATAGTAATTACCCAGACATCGGGCACTTTATATGTTTTGATGTTTGAAGCTTAAAATAAATGGTTGAAACAAATGTTTGGTTGATTTTATGGTATGTGTGATGGATTTAACTTTGGTTGATGTATTTGAGCTTGATTGAGACTTGGTTTGATTTGTTATTGATTGGAATTGTTGGGTTGAATTTGTTGAAATGTTGGAATTCACTGAGGGTCGTTCGGCCATTGTTAGAAACAAGGGGTACCATGTGGAAATTTTCAAATAACCAAGGGCAAAACAGTCATTTCACATATAGGGATACGTTGGGAATTTTATAGGAAGAACAACGGCATTTTTGGAAATAATAGAAAAGTATAAGGGTAAAATACTAATTACCCATCCATCGGGCATTTTATATGTTTTGATGGTTGAAGCTTAAAATAAATGATTTAAATGAATGTTTGGTTGATTGTATGATGTGTGATGGATTGAACTTTGGTTGATGTATTTGAGCTTAATTGAAACATGGTTTGATTTGTTATTGAATGGAAATGTTGGGTTGAATTTGTTGAAATGTTGTTGGAATTGAATGAGGGCCATTCGGCCAAGGCTAGAAACAAGGGGTATTATGTGGAAATTTTCAAATAAGGAAGGGAAAAACAGTCATTTCACATGAAGGGATACATTGGAAATTTTATGGGAAGATCAAGGGCATTTTTGGAAAAAATAGAAAAGTATAAGGGTAAAATAGTAATTACTCATACATCGGGCATTTTATATGTTTTGATGTTTGAATCTTAAAATAAATGATTGAAACAAATGTTTGGTTGATTTTATGATATGTGTGATGGATTGAACTTTGGTTGATGTATTTGAGCTTAATTGAAACTTGGTTTGATTTGTTATTGATTGGAATTGTTGGGTTGAATTTGTTGAAATATTATTGGAATTGAATGAGGGCCATTCGGCCATGGCTGGAAGCAAGGGGTACCATGTGGAAATTTTCAAATAACCAAGGGCAAAACAGTCATTTCACATGTAAGGATACGTTGGGAATTTTATAGGAACATCAAGGGCATTTTCGAAAATAATAGAAAAGTATAAGGGTAAAATGGTAATTACCCATACATCGGGCATTTTACATGTTTTGATGTTTGAAGCTTAAAACAAATGATTGAAACAAATGTTTGGTTGATTTTATGATATGTGTGACGGATTGAACTTTGGTTGATCTATTTGAGCTTGATTGAGACTTGGTTTGATTTGTTATTGATTGGAATTGTCGGGTTGAATTTGTTGAAATGTTGTTGGAATTCAATGAGGGCCATTCGGCCATGGCTAGAAACAAGGGGTACCATGTGGAAATTTTCAAATAACCAAGGGCAAAACAGTCATTTCACATGTAGGGATACATTGGAAATTTTATACGAAGATCAAGGGCATTTTCGGAAATAATAGAAAAGTATAAGGGTAAAATAGTAATTACCCATACACCGGGCATTTTATATGTTTTGATGTTTGAAGCTTAAAACATCAAAACATATAAAATGCCAGATGCATGGGTAATTACTATTTTACGCTTATATTTTTCTATTATTTTTGAAAATGCCCTTGATCTTCCTATAAAATTCCGAATGTATCCCTACATGTGAAATGACTGTTTTGCCCTTGGTTATTTGAAAATTTTCCACACAGTACCCGTTGTTTCTAGCCATGGCCAAATGGCCCTCATTCAATTCCAACAACATTTCAACAAATTCAACCCAACATTTTCAATCAATAAGAAATCAAACCAAGTCTCAATCAAGCTCAAATACATCAACCAAAGTTCAATCCATCACACATATCATAAAATCAACCAAACATTTGTTTCAATCATTTATTTTAAGCTTCAAACATCAAAACATATAAAATGCCCGATGTATGGGTAATTACTATTTTACCCTTATACTTTTCTATTATTTTCGAAAATGCCCTTGATCTTACTATAAAATTCCGAATGTATCCCTACATGTGAAATGACTGTTTTGCCCTTGGTTATTTGAAAATTTTCACATAGTACCCCTTGTTTCTAGCCATGGCCGAATGGCCCTCATTCAATTCCAACAACATTTCAACAAATTCAACCCAACATTTTTAATCAATAACAAATAAAACCAAGTCTCAATCAAGCTCAAATACATCAACCAAAGTTCAATCCATCACTTATATCATAAAATCAACCAAACATTTGTTTCAATCATTTATTTTAAGCTTAAAACATCAAAACATATAAAATGCCCGATGCATGGGTAATTACTATTTTACGCTTATATTTTTCTATTATTTTTGAAAATGCCCTTGATCTTCCTATAAAATTCCGAATGTATCCCTACATGTGAAATGGCTATTTTGCCCTTGGTTATTTGAAAATTTTCCACACAGTACCCGTTGTTTCTAGCCATGGCCGAATGGCCCTCATTCAATTCCAACAACATTTCAACAAATTCAACCCAACATTTTCAATCAATAAGAAATCAAACCAAGTCTCAATCAAGCTCAAATACATCAACCAAAGTTCAATCCATCACATATATCACAAAATCAACCAAACATTTGTTTCAATCATTTATTTTAAGCTTCAAACATCAAAACATATAAAATGCCCGATGTATGGGTAATTACTATTTTACCCTTATACTTTTCTATTATTTTCGAAAATGCCCTTGATCTTACTATAAAATTCCGAATGTATCCCTACATGTGAAATGACTGTTTTGCCCTTGGTTATTTGAAAATTTTCACATAGTACCCCTTGTTTCTAGCCATGGCCGAATGGCCCTCATTCAATTCCAACAACATTTCAACAAATTCAACCCAACATTTTTAATCAATAACAAATAAAACCAAGTCTCAATCAAGCTCAAATACATCAACCAAAGTTCAATCCATCACTTATATCATAAAATCAACCAAACATTTGTTTCAATCATTTATTTTAAGCTTCAAACATCAAAACATATAAAATGCCCGATGTTTGGGTAATTACTATTTTGCCCTTATACTTTTCTATTATTTTTTAAAATTCCCTTGATCTTCCTATAAAATTCCGAATGTATCCCTACATGTGAAATGACTGTTTTGCCCTTGGTTATTTGAAAATTTCCACATACTATCCCTTGTTTCTAGCCATGGCCGAATGGCCCTCATTCAATTCCAACAACATTTCAACAAATTCAACCCAACATTTTTAATCAATAACAAATCAAACCAAGTCTCAATCAAGCTCAAATACATCAACCAAAGTTCAATCCATCACACATATCATAAAATCAACCAAACATTTATTTCAATTATTTATTTTAAGCTTCAACCATCAAAACATATAAAATGCCTGATGTTTGGGTAATTACTATTTTACCCTTATACTTTTCTATTATTTCCGAAAATGCCCTTGATCTTCCTATAAAATTCTCAATGTATCCCTACACATGAAATAACTATTTTGCCCTTGGTTCTTTGAAAATTTCCACATAGTACCCCTTGTTTCTAGCCATGGCCGAATGGCCCTCATTCAATTCCAACAACATTTCAACAAATTCAACCCAACAATTTCAATCAATAACAAATCAAACCAAGTCTCAATCAAGCTCAAATACATCAACCAAAGTTCAATCCATCACACATATCATAAAATCAACCAAACATTTATTTCAATTATTTATTTTAAGCTTCAAACATCAAAACATATAAAATGCCTGATGTTTGGGTAATTACTATTTTACCCTTATACTTTTCTATTATTTCCGAAAATGCCCTTCATCTTCCTATAAAATTCCCAATGTATCCCTACACATGAAATAACTATTTTGCCCTTGGTTCTTTGAAAATTTCCACATAGTACCCCTTGTTTCTAGCCATGGCCGAATGGCCCTCATTCAATTCCAACAACATTTCAACAAATTCAACCCAACATTTTCAATCAATAAGAAATCAAACCAAGTCTCAATCAAGCTCAAATACATCAACCAAAGTTCAATCCATCACACATATCATAAAATCAACCAAACATTTGTTTCAATCATTTATTTTAGGCTTCAAACATCAAAACATACAAAATGCCCGATGTATGGGTAATTACTATTTTACCCTTATACTTTTCTATTATTTCTGAAAATGCCCATCATCTTCCTATAAAATTCCCAATGTATCCCTACATGTGAAATGACTGTTTTGCCGTTGGTTGTTTGAATATTTTCCACACAATACCCCTTGTTTCTAGCCATGGCCGAATGGCCCTCATTCAATTCCAACAACATTTCAACAAAATCAACCCAACATTTTCAATCAATAACAAATCAAACCAAGTCTCAGTCAAGCTCAAATACATCAACAAAAGTTTAATCCATCACACATATCATAAAATCAACCAAACCTTTATTTCAATCATTTATTTTAAGCTTCAAACATCAAAACATATAAAATGCTTGATGTATGGGTAATTATTATTTTACCCTTATAATTTTCTATTATTTTCGAAAATGCCCTTGATCTTCGTATAAAATTCCCAATGTATCCCTACATGTGAAATGACTGTTTTGCCCTTGGTTATTTGAAAATTTTCCACACAGTACCCGTTGTTTCTAGCCATGGACGAATGGCCCTCATTCAATTCCAACAACATTTCAACAAATTCAACCAAACATTTTCAATCAATAACAAATCAAACCAAGTCTCAATCAAGCTCAAATACATCAACCAAAGTTCAATCTATCACACATATCATAAAATCAACCAAACATTTGTTTCAATCATTTATTTTAAGCTTCAAACATCAAAACATATAAAATGCCCGATGTATGGGTAATTACTATTTTACCCTTATACTTTTCTATTATTTTCGAAAATGCCCTTGATCTTCCTATAAAATTTCCAATGTATCCCTACATGTGAAATGACTGTATTGCCCTTGGTTATTTGAAAATTTCCTCATGGTACCCCTTGTTTCTAGCCATGGCCGAATGACCCTCATTGAATTCCAACAACATTTCTACAAATTTAACACAACAATTCCAATCAATAACAAATCAAACCAAGTCTCAATCAAGCTCAAATACATCAACCAAAGTTCAATCCATCACACATATCATAAAATCAACCAAACATTTGTTTCAATCATTTATTTTAAGCTTCAAACATCAAAACATATAAAATGACTACATGTGTGGGTAATGACTATTTTACCCTTATACTTTTCTATTATTTCCAAAAATGCCCTTGATCTTCCTATAAAATTCCCAACGTATCCCTACATGTGAAATGACTGTTTTGCCCTTGGTTATTTGAAAATTTCCACATGGTACCCCCTGTTTCTAGCCATGGCCGAATGGCCCTCATTGAACTCCAACAACATTTCAACCAATTCAACCCAACAATTCCAATCAATAACGAATCAAACCAAGTCTCAATCAAGCTCAAATACATCAACCAAAGTTCAATCCATCACACATATCATAAAATCAACCAAACATTTGTTTCAATGATTTATTTTAAGCTTCAAACATCAAAACATATAAAATGCCCGATGTGTGGGTAATTACTATTTTACCCTTATACTTTTCTATTATTTTCGAAAATGCCGTTGATCCTCCTATAAAATTCCCAATGTATCCCTACATGTGGAATGACTATTTTGCCCTTGGTTATTTGAAAATTTCCACATGGTATACCTTGTTTCTAGCCATGGCCGAATGGCCCTCATTGAATTCCAACAACATTTCAGCAAATTCAACCTAACAATTCCAATCAATAACGAATCAAACCAAGTCTCAATCAAGCTCAAATACATCAACCAAAGTTCAATCCATCACACATATCATAAAATCAACCAAACATTTGTTTCAATAGTTTATTTTCAGCTTCAAACATCAAATCATATAAAATGCCCGATGTATGGGTAATTACTATTTTACCCTTATACTTTTCTATTATTTCCAAAAATGCTCTTGATCATCCTATAAAATTCCCAATGTATGCCTAATTGTGAAATGACTGTTTTGTCCTTGGCTATTTGAAAATTTCCACATGGTACCCGTTGTTTCTACCCATGGCCGAATGGCCCTCATTGAATTCCAACAACATTTCAACAAATTCAACCCAACAATTCCAATCAATAACAAATCAAACCAAGTCTCAATCAAGCTCAAATACATCCACCAAAGTTCAATCCATCACACATATCAGAAAATCAACCAAACATTTGTTTCAATCATTTATTTTAAGCTTCAAACATCAAAACTTATGAAATGCCCGATGTACGGGTAATTACTATTTTACCCTTATACTTTTCTATTATTTTCGAAAATGCCCTTGATCTTCCTATAAAATTCCCAATGTATCCCTACATGTGAAATGACTGTTTTGCCATTGGTTATTTGAAAATTTCCACATAGTACCCCTTGTTTCTAGCCATGGCCGAATGGCCCTCATTCAATTCCAACAACATTTCAACAAATTCAACCCAACATTTTTAATCAATAACAAATCAAACCAAGTCTCAATCAAGCTCAAATACATCAACCAAAGTTCAATCCATCACTTATATAATAAAATCAACCAAAGATTTGTTTCAATCATTTATTTTAAGCTTCAAACATCAAAACATGTAAAATGCCCGATGTATGGGTAATTACTATTTTACCCTTATACTTTTCTATTATTTCCAAAAATACCCTTGATCTTCCTATAAAATTCCCAATGTATCCCTACATGTGAAATGACTATTTTGCCCTTGGTTATTTGAAAATTTCCACATGGTACCCCTTGTTTCTAGCCATGGCCGAATGGCCCTCAATCAATTCGAACAACATTTCAACAAATTCAACCCAACAATTCCAATCAATAACAAATCAAACCAAGTCTCAATCAAGCTCAAATACATCAACCAAAGTTCAGTCCATCACACATATCATAAAATCAACCAAACATTTGCTTCAATCATTTATTTTAAGCTTCAAACATCAAAACATATAAAATGCCCGATGTAGGGGTAATTACTATTTTAACCTTATACTTTTCTATTATTTCCAAAAATGCCCATGATCTTCCTATAAAATTACCAACGTATCCCTACATGTGAAATGACTGTTTTGCCCTTGGTTATTTGAAAATTTCCACATGGTACCCCTTGTTTCTAGCCATGGCTGAATGGCCCTCATTCAATTCCAACAACATTTCAACAAATTCAACCCAACAATTCCATTCAATAACAAATCGAAACAAGTTTCAATTAAGCTCAAATAGATCAACCAAAGTTCAATCCATCACACATATCATAAAATCAACCAAACATTTGTTTCAACCATTTATTTTAAGCTTCAAACATCAAAACATATAAAATGCCCGATGTATGGGTAATTACTATTTTACCCTAATACTTTTCTACTATTTCCGAAAATGCCCTTGATCTTCCTATAAAATTTCCAATGTATCCCTACATGTGAAATAACAGTTTTGCCCTTGGTTATTTGAAAATTTCCACATGGTACCCCTTGTTTCTAGCCATGGCCGAATGGCCCTCATTGAATTCCAACAACATTTCAACAAATTCAACCCAACAATTCCAATCAATAACAAATCAAACCAAGTCTCAATCAAGCTCAAATACATCAACCACAGTTCAATCCATCACACATATCATAAATTCAACCAAACATTTGTTTCAATAATTTATTTTAAGCTTCAAATATCAAAACATATAAAATGCCCGATGTATGGGTAATTACTATTTTACCCTTATACTTTTCTATTATTTCCGAAAATGCCCTTGATCTTCCTATAAAATTCCCAACGTATCCCTACATGTGAAATGACTGTTTTGCCCTTGGTTATTTGAAAATTTCCACATGGTACCCCTTGTTTCTAGCCATGGCCGAATGGCCCTTATTCAATTCCAACAACATTTCAACAAATTCAACCCAACGATTCCAATCAATAACAAATCAAAACAAGTTTCAATTAAGCTCAAATACATCAACCAAAGTTCAATCCATCACACATATCATAAAATCAACCAAACATTTGTTTCAATCATTTATTTTAAGCTTCAAACATCAAAACATATAAAATGCCCGATGTGTTAGTAATTACTATTTTACCCTTATACTTTTCTATTATTTCCGAAAATGCCCTTGATCTTCCTATAAAATTTCCAATGTATCCCTACATGTGAAATGACTGTTTTGCCCTTGCTTATTTGAAAATTTCCACATAGTACCCCTTGTTTCTAGCCATGGCCGAATGGCCCTCATTCAATTCCAACAATATATTTCAACAAATTCAACCCAACAATTCCAATCAATAACAAATCAAACCAAGTTTCAATTAAGCTCAAATACATCAACCAAAGTTCAATCCATCACACATCATAAAATCACCCACAAATTCGTTTCAAACATTTATTTTAAGCTTCAAACATCAAAACATATAAAATGCCCGATGTATGGGTAATTACTATTTTACCCTTATACTTTTGTATTATTTCCAAAAATGCCCTTGATCTTCCTATGAAATTCCCAATGTATCCCTACATGTGAAATGACTGTTTTGCCCTTGGTTATTTGAAAATTTCCACATGGTACCCCTTGTTTCTAGCCATGGCCGAATGGCCCTCATTGAATTCCAACAACATTTCAACAAATTCAACACAACAATTCCAATCAATAACAAATCAAACCAAGTCTCAATCAAGCTCAAATACATCAACCAAAGTTCAATCCATCACACATATCATAAATTCAACCAAACATTTGTTTCAATAATTTATTTTAAGCTTCAAATATCAAAACATATAAAATGCCCGATGTATGGGTAATTACTATTTTACCCTTATACTTTTCTATTATTTCCGAAAATGCCCTTGATCTTCCTATAAAATTCCCAACGTATCCCTACATGTGAAATGACTGTTTTGCCCTTGGTTATTTGAAAATTTCCACATGGTACCCCTTGTTTCTAGCCATGGCCGAATGGCCCTTATTCAATTCCAACAACATTTCAACAAATTCAACCCAACGATTCCAATCAATAAGAAATCAAAACAAGTTTCAATTAAGCTCAAATACATCAACCAAAGTTCAATCCATCACACATATCATAAAATCAACCAAACATTTGTTTCAATCATTTATTTTAAGCTTCAAACATCAAAACATATAAAATGCCCGATGTGTTAGTAATTACTATTTTACCCTTATACTTTTCTATTATTTCCGAAAATGCCCTTGATCTTCCTATAAAATTTCCAACGTATCCCTACATGTGAAATGACTGTTTTGCCCTTGGTTATTTGAAAATTTCCACATGGTGCCCCTTGCTTCCAGCCATGTCCGAATGGCCCTAATTCAATTCCAATAATATTTCAACAAATTCAACCCAACAATTCCAATCAATAACAAATCAAACCAAGTTTCAATTAAGCTCAAATACATCAACCGAAGTTCAATCCATCACACATATCATAAAATCAATCAAACATTTGTTTCAATCATTTATTTTAAGCTTCAAACATCAAAACATATAAAATGCCCGATGTAAGGGTAATTACTATTTTACCCTTATACTTTTCTATTATTTCCAAAAACGCCCTTGATCTTCCTATAAAATTCCCAACGTATCCGTACATGTGAAATGACTGTTTTGCCCTTGGTTATTTGAAAATTTCCACATGGTACCCCTTGTTTCTAGCCATGGCCGAATGGCCCTTATTCAATTCCAACAACATTTCAACAAATTCAACCCAACGATTCCAATCAATAACAAATCAAAACAAGTTTCAATTAAGCTCAAATACATCAACCAAAGTTCAATCCATCACACATATCATAAAATCAACCAAACATTTGTTTCAATCATTTATTTTAAGCTTCAAACATCAAAACATGTAAAATGCCCGATGTGTTAGTAATTACTATTTTACCCTTATACTTTTCTATTATTTCCGAAAATGCCCTTGATCTTCCTATAAAATTTCCAATGTATCCCTACATGTGAAATGACTGTTTTGCCCTTGCTTATTTGAAAATTTCCACATAGTACCCCTTGTTTCTAGCCATGGCCGAATGGCCCTCATTCAATTCCAACAATATATTTCAACAAATTCAACCCAACAATTCCAATCAATAACAAATCAAACCAAGTTTCAATTAAGCTCAAATACATCAACCAAAGTTCAATCCATCACACATATCATAAAATCAACCAAACATTTGTTTCAACCATTTATTTTAAGCTTCAAACATCAAAACATATAAAATGCCCGATGTTTGGGTAATTACTATTTTACCCTAATACTTTTCTACTATTTCCGAAAATGCCCTTGATCTTCCTATAAAATTTCCAATGTATCCCTACATGTGAAATAACAGTTTTGCCCTTGGTTATTTGAAAATTTCCACATGGTACCCCTTGTTTCTAGCCATGGCCGAATGGCCCTCATTGAATTCCAACAACATTTCAACAAATTCAACCCAACAATTCCAATCAATAACAAATCAAACCAAGTCTCAATCAAGCTCAAATACATCAACCACAGTTCAATCCATCACACATATCATAAATTCAACCAAACATTTGTTTCAATAATTTATTTTAAGCTTCAAATACCAAAACATATAAAATGCCCGATGTATGGGTAATTACTATTTTACCCTTATACTTTTCTATTATTTCCGAAAATGCCCTTGATCTTCCTATAAAATTCCCAACGTATCCCTACATGTGAAATGACTGTTTTGCCCTTGGTTATTTGAAAATTTCCACATGGTACCCCTTGTTTCTAGCCATGGCCGAATGGCCCTTATTCAATTCCAACAAAATTTCAACAAATTCAACCCAACGATTCCAATCAATAACAAATCAAAACAAGTTTCAATTAAGCTCAAATACATCAACCAAAGTTCAATCCATCACACATATCATAAAATCAACCAAACATTTGTTTCAATCATTTATTTTAAGCTTCAAACATCAAAACATATAAAATGCCCGATGTGTTAGTAATTACTATTTTACCCTTATACTTTTCTATTATTTCCGAAAATGCCCTTGATCTTCCTATAAAATTTCCAATGTATCCCTACATGTGAAATGACTGTTTTGCCCTTGCTTATTTGAAAATTTCCACATAGTACCCCTTGTTTCTAGCCATGGCCGAATGGCCCTCATTCAATTCCAACAATATATTTCAACAAATTCAACCCAACAATTCCAATCAATAACAAATCAAACCAAGTTTCAATTAAGCTCAAATACATCAACCAAAGTTCAATCCATCACACATATCATAAAATCAACCAAACATTTGTTTCAATCATTTATTTTAAGCTTCAAACATCAAAACATATAAAATGCCCGATGTGTTAGTAATTACTATTTTACCCTTATACTTTTCTATTATTTCCGAAAATGCCCTTGATCTTCCTATAAAATTTCCAATGTATCCCTACATGTGAAATGACTGTTTTGCCCTTGGTTATTTGAAAATTTCCACATGGTACCCCTTGCTTCCAGCCATGTCCGAATGGCCCTCATTCAATTCCAATAATATTTCAACAAATTCAACCCAACAATTCCAATCAATAACAAATCAAACCAAGTTTCAATTAAGCTCAAATACATCAACCGAAGTTCAATCCATCACACATATCATAAAATCAATCAAACATTTGTTTCAATCATTTATTTTAAGCTTCAAACATCAAAACATATAAAATGCCCGATGTAAGGGTAATTACTATTTTACCCTTATACTTTTCTATTATTTCCAAAAACGCCCTTGATCTTCCTATAAAATTCCCAACGTATCCGTACATGTGAAATGACTGTTTTGCCCTTGGTTATTTGAAAATTTCCACATGGTACCCCTTGTTTCTAGCCATGGCCAAATGGCCCTCATTGAATTCGAACAACATTTCAACAAATTCAACCCAACAATTCCAATCAATAACAAATCAAACCAAGTCTCAATCAAGCTCAAATACATCAACCAAAGTTCAATCGATCACACATATCATAAAATCAACCAAACATTTGTTTCAATAATTTGTTTTAAGATTCAGACATCAAAACATATAAAATGCCCGATGTATGGGCAATTACTATTTTACCCTTATACTTTTCTATTATTTTCGAAAATGCCCTTGATGTTCCTATAAAATTCCCAACGTATCCTTACATGTTAAATGACTATTTTGCCCTTGGTTATTTGAAAATTTCCACATGGTACCCCTTGCTTCCAGCCATGGCCGAATGGCCCTCATTCAATTCCAATAATATTTCAACAAATTCAACCCAACAATTCCAATCAATAACAAATCAAACCAAGTCTCAATCAAGCTCAAATACATCAACCAAAGTTAAATCGATCACACATATCATAAAATCAACCAAACATTTGTTTCAACCGTTTATTTTAAGCTTCAAACATCAAAACATATAAAGTGCCCGATGTCTGGGTAATTACTATTTTACCCTTATACTTTTCTATTATTTCCGAAAATGCCCTTGATCTGCCTATGAAATTCCCAACGTATCCGTACATGTGAAATGACTGTTTTACCCTTGGTTATTTGAAAATTTCCACATGGTACCCCTTGTTTCTAGCCATGGCCAAATGGCCCTCATTGAATTCGAACAACATTTCAACAAATTCAACCCAACAATTCCAATCAATAACAAATCAAACCAAGTCTCAATCAAGCTCAAATACATCAACCAAAGTTCAATCGATCACACATATCATAAAATCAACCAAACATTTGTTTCAATAATTTGTTTTAAGATTCAGACATCAAAACATATAAAATGCCCGATGTATGGGTAATTACTATTTTACCCTTATACTTTTCTATTATTTTCGAAAATGCCCTTGATGTTCCTATAAAATTCCCAACGTATCCTTACATGTTAAATGACTGTTTTGCCCTTGGTTATTTGAAAATTTCCACATGGTACCCCTTGCTTCCAGCCATGGCCGAATGGCCCTCATTCAATTCCAATAATATTTCAACAAATTCAACCCAACAATTCCAATCAATAACAAATCAAACCAAGTCTCAATCAAGCTCAAATACATCAACCAAAGTTAAATCGATCACACATATCATAAAATCAACCAAACATTTGTTTCAACCGTTTATTTTAAGCTTCAAACATCAAAACATATAAAGTGCCCGATGTCTGGGTAATTACTATTTTACCCTTATACTTTTCTATTATTTCCGAAAATGCCCTTGATCTGCCTATGAAATTCCCAACGTATCCGTACATGTGAAATGACTGTTTTGCCCTTGGTTATTTGAAAATTTCCACATGGTACGCCTTGTTTCTAGCCATGGCCGAATGGCCCTCATTCAATTCCAACAACATTTCAACAAATTCAACCCAACAATTCCAATCAATAACAAATCAAACCAAGTTTCAATTAAGCTCAAATACATCAACCGAAGTTCAATCCATCACACATATCATAAAATCAACCAAACATTTGTTTCAATCATTTATTTTAAGCTTCAAACATCAAAACATATAAAATGCCCGATGTAAGGGTAATTACTATTTTACCCTTATACTTTTCTATTATTTCCAAAAATACCCTTGATCTTCCTATAAAATTCCCAACGTATCCCTACATGTGAAATGACTGTTTTGCCCTTGCTTATTTGAAAATTTCCACATGGTACCCCTTGTTTCTAGCCATGGCCAAATGGCCCTTATTGAATTCGAACAACATTTCAACAAATTCAACCCAACAATTCCAATCAATAACAAATCAAACCAAGTCTCAATCAAGCTCAAATACATCAACCAAAGTTCAATCCATCACACATATCATAAAATCAACCAAACATTTGTTTTAAGATTCAAACATCAAAACATATAAAATGCCCGATGTATGGGTAATTACTATTTTACCCTTATACTTTTCTATTATTTTCGAAAATGCCCTTGATGTTCCTATAAAATTCCCAACGTATCCTTACATGTGAAATGACTGTTTTGCCCTTGGTTATTTGAAAATTTCCACATGGTACCCCTTGCTTCCAGCCATGGCCGAATGGCCCTCATTCAATTCCAATAATATTTCAACAAATTCAACCCAACAATTCCAATCAATAACAAATCAAACCAAGTTTCAATTAAGCTCAAATACATCAACCGAAGTTCAATCCATCACACATATCATAAAATCAACCAAACATTTGTTTCAATCATTTATTTTAAGCTTCAAACATCAAAACATATAAAATGCCCGATGTAAGGGTAATTACTATTTTACCCTTATACTTTTCTATTATTTCCAAAAATGCCCTTGATCTTCCTATAAAATTCCCAACGTATCCGTACATGTGAAATGACTGTTTTGCCCTTGGTTATTTGAAAATTTCCACATGGTACCCCTTGTTTCTAGCCATGGCCAAATGGCCCTCATTGAATTCGAACAACATTTCAACAAATTCAACCCAACAATTCCAATCAATAACAAATCAAACCAAGTCTCAATCAAGCTCAAATACATCAACCAAAGTTCAATCGATCACACATATCATAAAATCAACCAAACATTTGTTTCAATAATTTGTTTTAAGATTCAAACATCAAAACATATAAAATGCCCGATGTATGGGTAATTACTATTTTACCCTTATACTTTTCTATTATTTTCGAAAATGCCCTTGATGTTCCTATAAAATTCCCAACGTATCCTTACATGTGAAATGACTGTTTTGCCCTTGGTTATTTGAAAATTTCCACATGGTACCCCTTGCTTCCAGCCATGGCCGAATGGCCCTCATTCAATTCCAATAATATTTCAACAAATTCAACCCAACAATTCCAATCAATAACAAATCAAACCAAGTTTCAATTAAGCTCAAATACATCAACCAAAGTTCAATCCATCACACATATCATAAAATCAACCAAACATTTGTTTCAATCATTTATTTTAAGATTCAAACATCAAAACATATAAAATGCCCGATGTATGAGTAATTACTATTTTACCCTTATACTTTTCTATTTTTTCCAAAAATGCCCTTGATCTTCCCATAAAATTTCCAATGTATCCCTTCATGTGAAATGACTGTTTTTCCCTTCCTTATTTGAAAATTTCCACATAATACCCCTTGTTTCTAGCCTTGGCCGAATGACCCTCATTCAATTCCAACAACATTTCAACAAATTCAACCCAACATTTCCATTCAATAACAAATCAAACCATGTTTCAATTAAGCTCAAATACATCAACCAAAGTTCAATCCATCACACATCATACAATCAACCAAACATTCATTTAAATCATTTATTTTAAGCTTCAACCATCAAAACATATAAAATGCCCGATGGATGGGTAATTACTATTTTACCCTTATACTTTTCTATTATTTCCAAAAATGCCGTTGTTCTTCCTATAAAATTCCCAACGTATCCCTATATGTGAAATGACTGTTTTGCCCTTGGTTATTTGAAAATTTCCACATGGTACCCCTTGTTTCTAACAATGGCCGAACGACCCTCAGTGAATTCCAACATTTCAACAAATTCAACCCAACAATTCCAATCAATAACAAATCAAACCAAGTCTCAATCAAGCTCAAATACATCAACCAAAGTTAAATCCATCACACATACCATAAAATCAACCAAACATTTGTTTCAACCATTTATTTTAAGCTTCAAACATCAAAACATATAAAGTGCCCGATGTCTGGGTAATTACTATTTTACCCTTATACTTTTCTATTATTTTCGAAAATACCCTTGATCTTCCTATGAAATTCCCAACGTATCCGTACATGGGAAATCACTGTTTTGCCCTTGGTTATTTGAAAATTTCCACATGGTACGCCTTGTTTCTAGCCATGGCCGAATGGCCCTCATTGAATTCCAACAACATTTCAACAAATTCAACCCAACAATTCCAATCAATAACAAATCAAACCAAGTTTCAATTAAGCTCAAATACATCAACCGAAGTTCAATCCATCACACATATCATAAAATCAACCAAACATTTGTTTCAATCATTTATTTTAAGCTTCAAACATCAAAACATATAAAATGCCCGATGTAAGGGTAATTACTATTTTACCCTTATACTTTTCTATTATTTCCAAAAATGCCCTTGATCTTCCTATAAAATTCCCAACGTATCCCTACATGTGAAATGACTGTTTTGTGTAACATCCTCATTTTACTATTTGTACGCATTTATATATGTACATTATGAACACTTATGCACTGTATTTTATAAAACTCTATGAACATATTTTCTTAATGAAATTAATACAGTTCTACTCAGAAGAATTTTCTGAATTTCTAAATGTTTTCATTTTTGCTGAAATTAATTGTTGACTGGACTGCTATGTCAGACAGCTGTCCAGGATAAATTTTCAAGTATAGAATTTTGAACTCAATTATAACTTAAAAGAAAGGTAATAGAATATAGATTAAAAATATATACAGATAAAGAATTAAAATGCTTATTCAGAATTGTTAGGATTTTCTGAAAGTTAGAACTTTGAGAAATTATTACGGTAAAATTTTAAGACAGAAAATTTAGAGAAAATTCATAGGATATCTATAGAATTATCTAATAATTGTAATATACTTAGAATAATTATTAAAAATGTTTAACCAAGAAAAATTTAATTTAGAACCTTAACCAATCAAAAAGTGACAACTTAGGCTTTTCTAAGATCACTAAATTAAGCTAATTAGACTTGGATTAAGAGATAAGTAAGACACTACCCCAAGGTTTTTGATAGTGAGGAATCCAATGGTGGTGTTATTTTCTTCAAATTCTAATTAGTTTGTAAGATAATTAACAGCCCTAAATTATTCTAGAAAATTCCATTAAATTACCTACAAATGTTGACTTTTGACCTTTTGGAAGGCAAGTCACTTGCTGCACTCCTTTGGCTGTCCAAGTGGATGGGGAAGCTTGGAGAACTGATCTCCCTTGGCCAATAGGGGCTGCTGGACGTGCAGGAGCTGCTGGATGTGAAGGAAACATCCAATTTGGTTAATTCTTGGTTTAATGAAGCAAATAACTTAAGAAAAAAAAAGGCAAAAAGTCACAAAAGCTATTTTTCTCTCCAAAACAGAACCGTGAGCTTCCTTACCCAGAAGCTGCAGCTCTTGACTTCATTTCATCTTAACTTCATCATCTCATCCCAAATTAAGAAACCAAACCATCCAAACTTCCAAAACACAAAGCTAATTCGGCTAGTAGAGAAAGAATTGGAGAAAATCTCAAAAATTCCTACAAGACCAAGGAGTGAGGGAGAAAGGAATTCAAGGCTTTTTCTTCAATTAAAGAGTCTAAGGTAAGGATCTAGGCATTTAATTTCAATTAGAACCCTTGGAATTAGAAGAAAACATGTTGTAGGCTTAGATTAAAAATTTGAACAAGAATCATGAAAACTTGAAATTGATTTAGGGGTTTTGTGTTTTTGATGCTTGTGATTGTAATTCATGGATTGGAATGATGTTTGATTGAATTTTTAAGGTGTTGTAATGGTTGAAATTTGGTTTGTTGAATTTTGATTGAAATTGTGATTTGATTGAATTTTGGTTGGAATTGGAGTTTGTAGCTTTGGAAGAATTGTTGAGAATGGCTTGTAGACCATTCGGCCAGCCCTAAATGCAAGGGATATTATGTGGAAATTTTTATAAAACCAAGGGCAAAATGGTCATTTTACATGTAGGGACACATTGGGTATTTTGGAAAAAGATTGAGGGCATTTTCGGAAATTATTAAAATACTAATGTTATAAGGTAAATTGCTTATTTTTTTGTATTCTTGTATGTTAATGTGTACAAATTATTTATTTAATTGTGATCATGAACATAATTCATTGCATGAGTCTTTTTGGGGGATTTATAAAGATTCAAGTGAAAAATAATTGATGTTGGCTAACCGGGATTGCGGTAGCCATGAAAAGAAAGAAAAGAAAAGAAAAGAAAGAAAAGAAAAGAAAAGAAAAGAAAAGAAAGAAAAGAAAAGAAAAGAAAAGAAAAGAAAGAATTATGTTGACTAACCGGGACTGCGGTAGTCATGTGAAATGAAAATGATTGAGAAAGAATTATGTTGACTAACCGGGACTGCGGTAGTCATGAGAATTGAGTTGATCTATGAGAAATGACTTTTGTTGACTAGCTAGGATTGCGGTAGTCATGTGAAATGAAAATGATTGAGAAATGAATTGTTGACTAACCGAGACTACGGTAGTCATGTGGAAATGGAAATGATTGAGAAATGAATATTTGGGTGAGCAGAATAAGTTAGGCAGGGTTGTATGGTCTATGATTATATAACCTGTGGGGTGAGGGATATTGGCAATTCCACATGTGACAGTAGTCCGGAACGGGATTGCTGTCGTGGTGGCCTTCCTGGATATCCTAATCTCCTAATTCTGTTTAGTTTATTCGTGTTTAGTAGGGGCTGATAGCTGAATTGCAGTGCGTAATGGTAGGCCAGTTACTTACTAAATACTCAAAGGGGAAGTCTCCATGGAGCAAGGTCAAAAATGAATTTGAGTCAAAAATTGCATTTGCATAAATCATACTGCATTTAATTATGTGTGTAATTAATTAAATTGTTATGATGTGTAATTGTTTGAAATTGTTTTATTCTATGAGAAATTAAATGCCTGATCCGGTAATGCTGTCCCCAGATTCTAGGGGAGTGTGATTGCAGGTATTTGGAAGATTAATTAGAAGTTACAGATGTAGACATGGTCCAGAGCTATAGGATGGGGACTATTTTGGGTAGACAATAATGTTGTAGTAGTTAGAATTATTTTGTAGCAGTGTTTATATAAATTTTAATGATGTAAATTACAGAACATATTTTGGATTGTAATAGAACGTATCAGAACTTTGAAATAAATATATAAAATAAATTAAATAGTTAAATTATGTTTTATAAGAAAGGGGGGTTACATTTTGCCCTTGGTTATTTGAAAATTTCCACATGGTACCCCTTGTTTCTAGCCATGGCCAAATGGCCCTCATTGAATTCGAACAACATTTCAACAAATTCAACCCAACAATTCCAATCAATAACAAATCAAACCAAGTCTCAATCAAGCTCAAATACATCAACCAAAGTTCAATCCATCACACATATCATAAAATCAACCAAACATTTGTTTCAATCATTTATCTTAAGCTTCAAACATCAAAACATATAAAATGCCCGATGTATGGGTAATTACTATTTTACCCTTATACTTTTCTATTATTTCCGAAAATGCCCTTGATCTTCCTATGAAATTCCCAACGTATCCGTACATGGGAAATGACTGTTTTGCCCTTGGTTATTTTAAAATTTCCACATGGTACGCCTTGTTTCTAGCCATGGCCGAATGGCCCTCATTCAATTCCAACAACATTTCAACAAATTCAACCCAACAATTCCAATCAATAACAAATCAAACCAAGTTTCAATTAAGCTCAAATACATCAACCGAAGTTCAATCCATCACACATATCATAAAATCAACCAAACATTTGTTTCAATCATTTATTTTAAGCTTCAAACATCAAAACATATAAAATGCCCGATGTAAGGGTAATTACTATTTTACCCTTATACTTTTCTATTATTTCCAAAAATGCCCTTGAACTTTCTATAAAATTCCCAACGTATCCCTACATGTGAAATGACTGTTTTGCCCTTGCTTATTTGAAAATTTCCACATGGTACCCCTTGTTTCTAGCCATGGACAAATGGCCCTCATTGAATTCGAACAACATTTCAACAAATTCAACCCAACAATTCCAATCAATAACAAATCAAACCAAGTCTCAATCAAGCTCAAATACATCAACCAAAGTTCAATCCATCACACATATCATAAAATCAACCAAACATTTGTTTCAATAATTTGTTTTAAGATTCAAACATCAAAACATATAAAATGCCCGATGTATGGGTAATTACTATTTTACCCTTATACTTTTCTATTATTTTCGAAAATGCCCTTGATCTTCCTATTAAATTCCCAACGTATCCCTACATGTGAAATGACTGTTTTGCCCTTGGTTATTTGAAAATTTCCACATGGTACGCCTTGTTTCCAGCCATGGCCGAATGGCCCTCATTCAATTCCAACAACATTTCAACAAATTCAACCCAACAATTCCAATCAATAACAAATCAAACCAAGTTTCAATTAAGCTCAAATACATCAACCGAAGTTCAATCCATCACACATATCATAAAATCAACCAAACATTTGTTTCAATCATTTATTTTAAGCTTCAAACATCAAAACATATAAAATGCCCGATGTAAGGGTAATTACTATTTTACCCTTATACTTTTCTATTATTTCCAAAAACGCCCTTGATCTTCCTATAAAATTCCCAACGTATCCGTACATGTGAAATGACTGTTTTGCCCTTGGTTATTTGAAAATTTCCACATGGTACCCCTTGTTTCTAGCCATGGCCAAATGGCCCGCATTGAATTCGAACAACATTTCAACAAATTCAACCCAACAATTCCAATCAATAACAAATCAAACCAAGTCTCAATCAAGCTCAAATACATCAACCAAAGTTCAATCGATCACACATATCATAAAATCAACCAAACATTTGTTTCAATAATTTGTTTTAAGATTCAAACATCAAAACATATAAAATGCCCGATGTATGGGTAATTACTATTTTACCCTTATACTTTTCTATTATTTTCGAAAATGCCCTTGATGTTCCTATAAAATTCCCAACGTATCCTTACATGTGAAATGACTGTTTTGCCCTTGGTTATTTGAAAATTTCCACATGGTACCCCTTGCTTCCAGCCATGGCCGAATGGCCCTCATTCAATTCCAATAATATTTCAACAAATTCAACCCAACAATTCCAATCAATAACAAATCAAACCAAGTTTCAATTAAGCTCAAATACATCAACCAAAGTTCAATCCATCACACATATCATAAAATCAACCAAACATTTGTTTCAATCATTTATTTTAAGATTCAAACATCAAAACATATAAAATGCCCGATGTATGAGTAATTACTATTTTACCCTTATACTTTTCTATTTTTTCCAAAAATGCCCTTGATCTTCCCATAAAATTTCCAATGTATCCCTTCATGTGAAATGACTGTTTTTTCCTTCCTTATTTGAAAATTTCCACATAATACCCCTTGTTTCTAGCCTTGGCCGAATGGCCCTCATTCAATTCCAACAACATTTCAACAAATTCAACCCAACAATTCCAATCAATAACAAATCAAACCAAGTTTCAATTAAGCTCAAATACATCAACCAAAGTTCAATCCATCACACATATCATAAAATCAACCAAACATTTGTTTCAATCATTTATTTTAAGATTCAAACATCAAAACATATAAAATGCCCGATGTATGAGTAATTACTATTTTACCCTTATACTTTTCTATTTTTTCCAAAAATGCCCTTGATCTTCCCATAAAATTTCCAATGTATCCCTTCATGTGAAATGACTATTTTTTCCTTCCTTATTTGAAAATTTCCACATAATACCCCTTGTTTCTAGCCTTGGCCGAATGGCCCTCATTCAATTCCAACAACATTTCAACAAATTCAACCCAACATTTCCATTCAATAACAAATCAAACCATGTTTCAATTAAGCTCAAATACATCAACCAAAGTTCAATCCATCACACATCATACAATCAACCAAACATTCGTTTAAATCATTTATTTTAAGCTTCAACCATCAAAACATATAAAATGCCCGATGGATGGGTAATTACTATTTTACCCTTATACTTTTCTATTATTTCCAAAAATGCCGTTGTTCTTCCTATAAAATTCTCAACGTATCCCTATATGTGAAATGACTGTTTTGCCCTTGGTTATTTGAAAATTTCCACATGGTACCCCTTGTCTCTAACAATGGCCGAACGACCCTCAGTGAATTCCAACATTTCAACAAATTCAACCCAACAATTCCAATCAATAACAAATCAAACCAAGTCTCAATCAAGCTCAAATACATCAACCAAAGTTAAATCCATCACACATACCATAAAATCAACCAAACATTTGTTTCAACCATTTATTTTAAGCTTCAAACATCAAAACATATAAAGTGCCCGATGTCTGGGTAATTACTATTTTACCCTTATACTTTTCTATTATTTCTGAAAATGCCCTTGATCTTCCTATGAAATTCCCAACGTATCCGTACATGGGAAATAACTGTTTTGCCCTTGGTTATTTGAAAATTTCCACATGGTACGCCTTGTTTCTAGCCATGGCCGAATGGCCCTCATTCAATTCCAACAACATTTCAACAAATTCAACCCAACAATTCCAATCAATAACAAATCAAACCAAGTTTCAATTAAGCTCAAATACATCAACCGAAGTTCAATCCATCACACATATCATAAAATCAACCAAACATTTGTTTCAATCATTTATTTTAAGCTTCAAACATCAAAACATATAAAATGCCCGATGTAAGGGTAATTACTATTTTACCCTTATACTTTTCTATTATTTCCAAAAATGCCCTTGATCTTCCTATAAAATTCCCAACGTATCCCTACATGTGAAATGACTGTTTTGCCCTTGCTTATTTGAAAATTTCCACATGGTACCCCTTGTTTCTAGCCATGGCCAAATGGCCCTCATTGAATTCGAACAACATTTCAACAAATTCAACCCAACAATTGCAATCAATAACAAATCAAACCAAGTCTCAATTAAGCTCAAATACATCAACCAAAGTTCAATCCATCACACATATCATAAAATCAACCAAACATTTGTTTCAATCATTTATTTTAAGCTTCAAACATCAAAACATATAAAATGCCCGATGTATGAGTAATTGCTATTTTACCCTTATACTTTTCTATTATTTCCAAAAATGCCCATGATCTTCCTATAAAATTTCCAATGTATCCCTACATTTGAAATGACTGTTTTGCCCTGACTTATTTGAAACTTTTCACATAGTACCCCTTGTTTCTAGCCATGGCCGAATGGCCCTCCTTCAATTCCAACAACATTTCAACAAATTCAACCCAACAATTCCAATCAATAACAAATCAAACCAAGTTTCAATTAAGCTCAAATACATCAGCCAAAGTTCAATCCATCACACATCATAAAATCAACCAAACATTCGTTTCAATCATTTATTTTAAGCTTCAAACATCAAAACATATAAAATGCCCGATGTATGGGTAATTACTATTTTACCCTTATACTTTTCTATTATTTCCGAAAATGCCCTTGATCTTCCTATAAAATTCCCAACGTATCCCTAATTGTGAAATGACTGTCTTGCCCTTGGCTATTTGAAATTTTCCACATGGTACCCCTTATTTCTAGCCATGGCCGAATGACCCTCATTCAATTCCAACAAGATTTCAACAAATTCAACCCAACAATTCCAATCAATAACAAATCAAACCAAGTTTCAATTAAGCTCAAATACATCAACCAAAGTTCAATCCATCACACATATCATAAAATCAATCAAACATTTGTTTCAATAATTTGTTTTAAGATTCAAACATCAAAACATATAAAATGCCCGATGTATGGGTAATTACTATTTTACCCTTATACTTTTCTATTATTTTCGAAAATGCCCTTGATCTTCCTATTAAATTCCCAACGTATCCCTACATGTGAAATGACTGTTTTGCCCTTGGTTATTTGAAAATTTCCACATGGTACCCCTTGTTTCTAGCCATGGCCGAATGGCCCTAATTGAATTCCAACAACATTTCAACAAATTCAACACAACAATTCCAATCAATAACAAATCAAACCAAGTCTCAATGAAGCTCAAATACATCAACCAAAGTTCAATCCATCACACATATCATAAATTCAACCAAACATTTGTTTCAATAATTTATTTTAAGCTTCAAATATCAAAACATATAAAGTGCCCGATGTATGGGTAATTACTATTTTACCCTTATACTTTTCTATTGTTTCTGAAAATGCCCTTGATCTTCCTATAAAATTCCCGACGTATCCCTACATGTGAAATGACTATTTTGCCCTTGGTTATTTGAAAATTTCCACATGGTACCCCTTGTTTCTAGCCATGGCCGAATGGCTCTCATTCAATTCCAACAATATTTCAACAAATTCAACCCAACAATTCCACTCAATAACAAATCATACGAAGTCTCAATCAAGCTCAAATACATCAAGCAAAGTTCAATACATCACACATATCATAAAATCAACCAAACATTTGTTTCAATAATTTATTTTAAGCTTCAAACATCGAAACATATAAAATGCCCGATGTATGGGTAATTACTATTTTACCCTTATACTTTTCTATTATTTCTGAAAATGCCCTTGATCTTCCTATAAAATTCCCAACGTATCCCTAATAGTGAAATGACTGTCTTGCCCTTGGCTATTTGAAATTTTCCACATGGTACCCCTTGTTTCTAGCCATGGCCGAATGGCCCTAATTCAATTCCAACAAGATTTCAACAAATTCAACCCAACAATTCCAATCAATAACAAATCAAACCAAGTTTCAATTAAGCTCAAATACATCAACCAAAGTTCAATCCATCACACATATCATAAAATCAACCAAACATTTGTTTCAATAATTTGTTTTAAGATTCAAACATCAAAACATATAAAATGCCCGATGTATGGGTAATTACTATTTTACCCTTATACTTTTCTATTATTTTCGAAAATGCCCTTGATCTTCCTATTAAATTCCCAACGTATCCCTACATGTGAAATGACTGTTTTGCCTTTGGTTATTTGAAAATTTCCACATGGTACCCCTTGTTTCCAGCCTTGGCCGAATGGCCCTCATTCAATTCCAACAATATTTCAACAAATTCAACCCAACAATTCCAATCAATAACAAATCAAACCAAGTTTCAATTAAGCTCAAATACATCAACCAAACTTCAATCCATCACACATCATAAAATCAACCAAACATTCGTTTCAATCATTTATTTTAAGCTTCAAACATCAAAACATATAAAATGCCCGATGTATGGGTAATTACTATTTTACCCTTATACTTTTCTATTATTTCTGAAAATGCCCTTGATCTTCCTATAAAATTCCCGACGTATCCCTACATGTGAAATGACTATTTTGCCCTTGGTTATTTGAAAATTTCCACATGGTACCCCTTGTTTCTAGCCATGGCCGAATGGCTCTCATTCAATTCCAACAACATTTCAACAAATTCAACCCAACAATTCCAATCAATAACAAATCAAACCAAATTTCAATTAAGCTCAAATACATCAACCAAAGTTCAATCCATCACACATCATAAAATCAACCAAACATTCGTTTCAATCATTTATTTTAGGCTTCAAACATCATAACATATAAAATAACCGATGTATGGGTAATTACTATTTTACCCTTATACTTTTCTATTATTTCCAAAAATGCCCTTGATCTACCTATAAAATTCCCAACGTATCTCTACATGTGAAATGACTGTTTTGCCCTTGGTTATTTGAAAATTTCCACATGGTACCCCTTGTTTCTAGCCATGGCCGAATGGGCCTCATTGAATTCCAACAACATTTCAACAAATTCAACCCAACAACTCCAATCAATAACAAATCAAACCAAGTCTCAATCAAGCTCAAATACATCAACCAAAGTTCAATCCATCACACATATCATAAAATCAACCAAACATTTGTTTCAATAATTTATTTTAAGCTTCAAATATCAAAACATATAAAATGCCCGATGTATGGGTAATTACTATTTTACCCTTATACTTTTCTATTATTTCCGAAAATGCCCTTGATCTTCCTATAAAATTCCCAATGAATCCCTAATTGTGAAATGACTGTTTTGCCCTTGGCTATTTGAAAATTTCCACATGGTACCCCTTGTTTCTAGCCATGGCCGAATGGCCCTCATTCAACCAACAACATTTCAACAAATTCAACCAAACAATTCCACTCAATAACAAATCATACCAAGTCTCAATCAAGTTCAAATACATCAACCAATGTTCAATCCATCACACATATCATAAAATCAACCAAACATCTGTTTCAACCATTTATTTTAAGCTTCAAACATCAAAACATATAAAGTGCCCGATGTATGGGTAATTACTATTTTACCCTTATACTTTTCTATTATTTCCAAAAATGCCCATGATCTTCCTATAAAATTTCCAATGTATCCCTACATGTGAAATGACTGTATTGCCCTGGCTTATTTGAAAATTTCCACATAGTACCCCTTGTTTCTAGCCATGGCCGAATGGCCCTCATTCAATTCCAACAACATTTCAACAAATTCAACCCAACAATTTCAATCAATAACAAATCAAACCAAGTTTCAATTAAGCTCAAATACATCAACCAAAGTTCAATCCATCACACATCATAAAATCAACCAAACATTCGTTTCAATCATTTATTTTAGGCTTCAAACATCAAAACATATAAAATGCCCGATGTATGGGTAATTGCTATTTTACCCTTATACTTTTCTATTATTTCCAAAAATGCCCATGATCTTCCTATAAAATTTCCAATGTATCCCTACATGTGAAATGACTGTATTGCCCTGGCTTATTTGAAAATTTCCACATAGTACCCCTTGTTTCTAGCCATGGCCGAATGGCCCTCATTCAATTCCAACAACATTTCAACAAATTCAACCCAACAATTTCAATCAATAACAAATCAAACCAAGTTTCAATTAAGCTCAAATACATCAACCAAAGTTCAATCCATCACACATCATAAAATCAACCAAACATTCGTTTCAATCATTTATTTTAAGCTTTAAACATCAAAACATATAAAATGCCCGATGTATGGGTAATTACTATTTTACCCTTATACTTTCCTATTATTTCCAAAAATGACCTTGATCTTCCTATAAAATTCCAGACGTATCCCTACATGTGAAATCACTGTTTTGCCCTTGGTTATTTGAAAATTTCCACATGGTACCCTTTGTTTCTAGCCATGGCCGAATGGCCCTCATTCAACCAACAACATTTCAACAAATTCAACCAAACAATTCCACTCAATAACAAATCATACCAAGTCTCAATCAAGTTCAAATACATCAACCAATGTTCAATCCATCACACATATCATAAAATCAACCAAACATCTGTTTCAACCATTTATTTTAAGCTTCAAACATCAAAACATATAAAGTGCCCGATGTATGGGTAATTACTATTTTACCCTTATACTTTTCTATTATTTCCGAAAATGCCCTTGATCTTCCTCTAAAATTCCCAACGTATCCGTACATGTGAAATGACTGTTTTGCCCTTGGTTATTTGAAAATTTCCACATGGTACCCCTTGTTTCTAGCCATGGCCGAATGGCTCTCATTCAATTCCAACAACATTTCAACAAATTCAACCCAACAATTCCAATCAATAACAAATCAAACCAAGTTTCAATTAAGCTCAAATACATCAACCAAAGTTCAATCCATCACACATCATAAAATCAACCAAACATTTGTTTCAACCATTTATTTTAAGTTTCAAACATCAAAACATATAAAGTGCCCGATGTATGGGTAATTACTATTTTACCCTTATACTTTTCTGTTATTTCCGTAAATGCCCTTGATCTTCCTATAAAATTCCCAACGTATCCGTACATGTGAAATGATTGTTTTGCCCTTGGTTATTTGAAAATTTCCACATGGTACCCCTTGTTTCTAGCCATGGCCGAATGGCCCTCATTCAATTCCAACAACATTTCAACAAATTCAACCCAACAATTCCAATCAATAACAAATCAAACCAAGTCTCAATCAAGCTCAAATACATCAACCAAAGTTCAATCCATCACACATATCATAAAATCAACCAAACATTTGTTTCAATCATTTATTTTAAGCTTCAAACATCAAAACATATAAATTGCCCGATGTATGGGTAATTACTATTTTACCCTTATACTTTGCTATTTATTTCCGAAAATGCCTTTGATCTTCCTATAAAATTCCCAATATATCCCTACATATGAAATTACTGTTTTGCCCTTGGTTATTTGAAAATTTCCACATGGTACCCCTTGTTTCTAGCCATGGCCGAATGGTTCTAATTCAATTCCAACAACATTTCAACAAATTCAACCCAACAATTCCAATCAATAACAAATCAAAGCAAGTTTCAATTAAGCTCAAATATATCAACCGAAGTTCAATCCATCACACATCATAAAATCAACCAAACATTCGTTTCAATCATTTATTTTAGGCTTCAAACATCAAAACATATATAAAATAACCGATGTATGGGTAATTACTATTTTACCCTTATACCTTTCTATTTTTTCCAAAAATGCCCTTGATCTACCTATAACTATAAAATTCCCAACGTATCTCTACATGTGAAATGACTGTTTTGCCCTTGGTTATTTGAAAATCTCCACATGGTACCCCTTGTTTCTAGCCATGGCCGAATGGGCCTCATTGAATTCCAACAACATTTCAACAAATTCAACCCAACAATTCCAATCAATAACAAATCAAACCAAGTCTCAATGAAGCTCAAATACATCAACCAAAGTTCAATCCATTACACATATCATAAAATCAACCAAACATTTGTTTCAATCATTTATTTTAAGCTTCAAACATCAAAACATATAAAATGCCCGATGTATGAGTAATTGCTATTTTACCCTTATACTTTTCTATTATTTCCAAAAATGCCCATGATCTTCCTATAAAATTTCCAATGTATCCCTACATGTGAAATGAGTGTTTTGCCCTGGCTTATTTGAAAATTTCCACATAGTACCCCTTATTTCTAGCCATGGCCGAATGGCCCTCATTCAATTCCAACAACATTTCAACAAATTCAACCCAACAATTCCAATCAATAACAAATCAAACCAAGTTTCAATTAAGCTCAAATACATCAACCAAAGTTCAATCCATCACACATCATAAAATCAACTAAACATTCGTTTCAATAATTTATTTTAAGCTTCAAACATCAAAACATATAAAATGCCCGATGTATGGGTAATTACTATTTTACCCTTATACTTTTCTATTATTTCCAAAAATGACCTTGATCTTCCTATAAAATTCCAAACGTATCCCTACATGTGAAATGACTAATTTACCCTTGGTTATTTGAAAATTTCCACATGGTACCCCTTGTTTCTAGCCATGGCCGAATGGCCCTCATTCAACCAACAACATTTCAACAAATTCAACCCAACAATTCCACTCAATAACAAATCATACCAAGTCTCAATCAAGTTCAAATACATCAACGAATGTTCAATCCATCACACATATCATAAAATCAACCAAACATTTGTTTCAACCATTTATTTTAAGCTTCAAACATCAAAACATATAAAGTGCCCGATGTATGGGTAATTACTATTTTACCCTTATACTTTTCTATTATTTCCGAAAATGCCCTTGATCTTCCTCTAAAATTCCCAACGTATCCGTACATGTGAAATGACTGTTTTGCCCTTGGTTATTTGAAAATTTCCACATGGTACCCCTTGTTTCTAGCCATGGCCGAATGGCTCTCATTCAATTCCAACAAGATTTCAACAAATTCAACCCAACAATTCCAATCAATAACAAATCAAACCAAGTTTCAATTAAGCTCAAATACATCAACCAAAGTACAATCCATCACACATCATAAAATCAACCAAACATTTGTTTCAACCATTTATTTTAAGTTTCAAACATCAAAACATATAAAGTGCCCGATGTATGGGTAATTACTATTTTACCCTTATACTTTTCTGTTATTTCCGTAAATGCCCTTGATCTTCCTATAAAGTTCCCAACGTATCCGTACATGTGAAATGATTGTTTTGCCCTTGGTTATTTGAAAATTTCCACATGGTACCCCTTGTTTCTAGCCATGGCCAAATGGCCCTCATTCAATTCCAACAACATTTCAACAAATTCAACCCAACAATTCCAATCAATAACAAATCAAACCAAGTCGCAATCAAGCTCAAATACATCAACCAAAGTTCAATCCATCACACATATCATAAAATCAACCAAACATTTGTTTCAATAATTTATTTTAAACTTCACATATCAAAACATATAAAATGCCCGATGTATGGTTAATTACTATTTTACCCTTATACTTTTCTATTATTTCCGAAAATGCCCTTGATCTTCCTCTAAAATTCCCAACGTATCCGTACATGTGAAATGACTGTTTTGCCCTTGGTTATTTGAAAATTTCCACATGGTACCCCTTGTTTCTAGCCATGGCCGAATGGCTCTCATTCAATTCCAACAAAATTTCAACAAATTCACACCAACAATTCCAATCAATAACAAATCAAATCAAGTTTCAATTAAGCTCAAATACATCAACCAAAGTTCAATCCATCACACATCATAAAATCAACCAAACATTTGTTTCAACGATTTATTTTAAGATTCAAACATCAAAACATATAAAATGCCCGATGTATGAGTAATTGCTATTTTACCCTTATACTTTTCTATTATTTCCAAAAATGCCCATGATCTTCCTATAAAATTTCCAATGTATCCCTACACGTGAAATGACTGTTTTGCCCTGTCTTATTTGAAAATTTCCACATAGTACCCCTTGTTTCTAGCCATGGCCGAATGGCCCTCATTGAATTCCAACAACATTTCAACAAATTCAACCCAACAATTCCAATCAATAACAAATCAAACCAAGTTTCAATTAAGCTCAAATACATCAACCAAAGTTCAATCCATCACACATCATAAAATCAACCAAACATTCATTTCAATCATTTATTTTAAGCTTCCAACATCAAAACATATAAAATGCCCGATGTATGGGTAATTACTATTTTACCCTTATACTTTTCTATTATTTCCAAAAATGACCTTGATCTTCCTATAAAATTCCAAACATATCCCTACATGTGAAATGACTGTTTTGCCCTTGGTTATTTGAAAATTTCCACATGGTACCCCTTGTTTCTAGCCATGGCCGAATGGCCCTCATTCAACCAACAACATTTTAACAAATTCAACCCAACAAGTCCACTCAATAACAAATCATACCAAGTCTTAATCAAGTTCAAATACATCAACCAATGTTCAATCCATCACACATATCATAAAATCAACCAAACATTTGTTTCAACCATTTATTTTAAGCTTCAAACATCAAAACATATAAAGTGCCCGATGTATGGGTAATTACTATTTTACCCTTATACTTTTCTATTATTTCCGAAAATGCCCTTGATCTTCCACTAAAATTCCCAACGTATCCGTACATGTGAAATGACTGTTTTGCCCTTGGTTATTTGAAAATTTCCACATGGTACCCCTTGTTTCTAGCCATGGCCGAATGGCTCTCATTCAATTCCAACAAGATTTCAACAAATTCAACCCAACAATTCCAATCAATAACAAATCAAACCAAGTTTCAATTAAGCTCAAATACATCAACCAAAGTTCAATCCATCACACATCATAAAATCAACCAAACATTTGTTTCAACCATTTATTTTAAGTTTCAAACATCAAAACATATCAAGTGCCCGATGTGTGGGTAATTACTATTTTACCCTTATACCTTTCTGTTATTTCCGTAAATGCCCTTGATCTTCCTATAAAATTCCCAACGTATCCGTACATGTGAAATGATTGTTTTGCCCTTGGTTATTTGAAAATTTCCACATGGTACCCCTAGTTTCTAGCCATGGCCGAATGACCCTCATTCAATTCCAACAACATTTCAACAAATTCAACCCAACAATTCCAATCAATAACAAATCAAACCAAGTCTCAATCAAGCTCAAATACATCAACCAAAGTTCAATCCATCACACATATCATAAAATCAACCAAACATTTGTTTCAATCATTTATTTTAAGGTTCAAACATCAAAGCATATAAATTGCCCGATGTAACCCCCTTCTAATTAATTAATTTTACCTCTAATATATAAAAAAAAAATAGTTTCCAAGGAAAATAAATACAATCCATTAAGTTCAAAGTTTGTCATTATAATTTACATTATTAAAATTTACAGAAAATACTATTACAAAATTATTTCTAATTAATACAAAAGTATCTAAAACCAAAAACCCATATTCCTATAGCTCTGGAACATGTCTGCATCTGTGACTTCTAATTATTCTTCTTTATACCTGCAATCACACTCCCCTAGTATCTGGGGACAGCATTACCGGATCAGGCATTTAATTTCTCATAGAATAAAACAATTTCAAACAATTACACATCATAACAATTTAATTAATTACACACATAATTAAATGCAGTATGATTTATGCAAATGCAATTTTTGACTCAAATTCATTTTTGACCCTGCTCCATGGAGACTTCCCCTTTGAGTGTTTAGTAAGTAACTGGCCTACCATTACGTACAGCAATTCAGCCATCAGCCCCTACTAAACGCGAATAAACTAAACAGAATTAGGGGACCAGGATACCCAGGAAGGCCACCACGACCGCATCTCTGTCCAGATTACAGCCACATATGGAATTGCCAATATCCTTATCCCCACAGACTATATAATCACATATTATACTGTCCTGTTTAACAAATTCTACTCACCCCAAAAATCCTTTCTCAATCATTTTCATTTCACATGACTACCGCAGTCCCGGTTAGTCAACAATTCATTTCTCAATCAGTTTCATTTCACATGACTACCGCAGTCCCAGTTAGTCAACAAAAGTCATTTCTCATAGATCAACTCAATTTTCATGACTACCACAGTCCTGGTTAGTCAACATAATTCTTTCTCATTTGATACTTTTATAAATCCCCCAAAAAGACTCATGCTAATGAATTTTGTTCATGATCACAATCAAATAAATAATTTGTACACATTAACATACAAGGATACAAAGATTTAAGCAATTTACATTATAACATTAGTATTTTTTAATAATTTCCGAAAATGCCCTCAATCTTTTTCCAAAATACCCAATGTGTCCCTACATGTAAAATGACCATTTTGCCCTTGGTTTTATAAAAATTTCCACATAATATCCCTTGCATTTAGGGCTGGCCGAATGGTCTACAAGCCATTCTCAACAATTCTTCCAAAGCTACAAACTCCAATTCCAACCAAAATTCAATCAAATCACAAATTCAATCAAAATTCAACAAACCAAATTTCAACCATTACAACACCTTAAAATTCAATCAAACATCATTCCAATCCATGAATTGCAATCACAAGCATCAAAAACACAAAACCCCTAAATCAATTTCAAGTTTTCATGATTCTAGGTCAAAATTTTAATCTAAGCCTACAACATGTTTTCTTCTAATTCCAAGGGTTCTAATTGAAATTAAATGCCTAGATCCTTACCTTGAATCCTTATTTTGATGAAAAACCCTTGAATCCTTTTACTCCCTTCCTCCTTGGTCTTCTTGTCTTTTGGAATTTTGAGCTTTTTCTCCTAATTCTCTTCTCTTTGGTTGAAGGTGGTTTAAATTTTGTGAGGTTTAGATTGGTTTCTCTCTTGATTTTTAGAAGAAAAGGTGAAAAGAAAATGAAGGGGCTGCTGGACAGAGAGCTCACGGGTGGAGAGTTTTTGAGAGCTAGCTTTGCTTGCTTTTTCCTTTGTGTTGATTTCTTATATTTTAATTAATTTTTCTGCACCCTATTTAATTAGTGTTTCACGTCCAGCTGCTGGCCAAAGGCAGTCACTTACGTGAGAATGGGGCAGCCAATTTAGCTAAGTCTCCAGCCCACTTGGACAGCCAAGAAAGTCCCCTACGTGACTTGCCATTTGCTTGGCCAAAAGTCAATAATTGTAGGCAATTTTGTAGACTTTTCTTCTTCACTCAATTTAATTAAATCTTCCCATCCAGCTGCTGTCCAAGGGTAGTAATTCACGTGACAATGAGGCAGCCAATTTGGCTAAATTTCCAGCCCCACTTGAACGTCCCAAAATTGTGCCTTGTGTGACCTTCCAACTAGCTTGGTCAATAGGTCAAAGATGTAGACTTTTCTAGAATATTTTTAGGGCTCTTAATTATCTTACAAACTAATTAGAATTTGAAGAAACTAATACCACCATTGGATTCCTCACTATCAAAAACATTGGGGTAGTGTATCACTTATCTCTTAATCCAAGTCTAATTAGCTTAATTTAGTGACATTAGAAAATTTGAGTTGTCACCCTTTGATTGGTTAATGCTCTAAATTTAATTTTTCTTGGTTAAACATTTTTAATAATTATTCTAAGTATATTAAAATTATTAGATAATTCCATAGATGTCATACGAATTTTCTCTTAATTTTCTGCCTTAGAATTTTATCGTAAGAATTTCTTAGAGTTCTAACTTTCATAAAATTCTAACAATTTGAAATTAGCATTTTAATTCTTTAACTATATATATTTTTAATCCATATTCAATTACCTTTTTATTAAGTTACAGATTAGTCCAAAATTCCACACTTGAAAATCTATCCTGGACAGCTGTCTGACATAGCAGTCCAGTCAACTATCAATTTTAGCAAAAACAAAGACATTTGTAAATTCAGAAAATTCTTCTGAGTAGAACTGTATTAATTTCATTAAGAAAATATGTTCATAAAGTTTTGTAAAATACAGTGCATAAGTGTTCATAATGTACATATATAAATGCGTACAAATAGTAAAATGAGGATGTTACACCCGATGTATGGGTAATTACTATTTTACCCTTATACTTTGCTATTATTTCCGAAAATGCTTTTGATCTTCCTATAAAATTCCCAATCTATCCCTACATATGAAATGACTGTTTTGCCCTTGGTTATTTGAAAATTTCCACATGGTACCCCTTGTTTCTTGCCATGGCCGAATGGCTCTCATTCAATTCCAACAACATTTCAACAAATTCAAGCCAACAATTCCAATCAATAACAAATCAAACCAAGTTTCAATTAAGCTCAAATACATCAACCAAAGTTCAATCCATCACACATCATAAAATCAACCAAACATTCGTTTCAATCATTTATTTTAGGCTTCAAAAATCAAAACATATATAAAATAACCGATGTATGGGTAATTACTATTTTACCCTTATAGCTTTCTATTATTTCCAAAAATGCCCTTGATCTACCTATAAAATTCCCAACGTATCTCTACATGTGAAATGACTGTTTTGCCCTTGGTTATTTGAAAATTTTCACATGGTACCCCTTGTTTCTAGCCATGGCCGAATGGCCCTCATTGAATTCCAACAACATTTCAACAAATTCAACCCAACAATTCCAATCAATAACAAATCAAACCAAGTCTCAATCAAGCTCAAATACATCAACCAAAGTTCAATCCATCACACATATCATAAAATCAACCAAACATTTGTGTCAATAATTTATTTTAAGCTTCAAATATCAAAACATATAAAATGCCCGATGTATGGGTAATTACTATCTTACCCTTATACTTTTCTATTATTTCCAAAAATGACTTTGATCTTCCTATAAAATTCCAAACGTATCCCTACATGTGAAATGATTGTTTTGCCCTTGGTTATTTGAAAATTTCCACATGGTACCCCTTGTTTCTAGCCATGGCCGAATGGCCCTCATTCAACCAAAAACATTTCAACAAATTCAACCCAACAATTCCACTCAATAACAAATCATACCAAGTCTCAATCAAGTTCAAATACATCAACCAATGTTCAATCCATCACACATATCATAAAATCAACCAAACATTTGTTTCAACCATTTATTTTAAGCTTCAAACATCAAAACATATAAAGTGCCCGATGTATGGGTAATTACTATTTTACCCTTATACTTTTCTATCATTTCCGAAAATGCCCTTGATCTTCCTATAAAATTCCCAACGTGTCCGTACATGTGAAATGACTGTTTTGCCCTTGGTTATTTGAAAATTTCCACATGGTACCCCTTGTTTCTAGCCAAGGCCGAATGGCTCTCATTCAATTCCAACAAGATTTCAACAAATTCAACCCAACAATTCCAATCAATAACAAATCAAACCAAGTTTCAATTAAGCTCAAATACATCAACCAAAGTTCAATCCATCACACATCATAAAATTAACCAAACATTCGTTTCAATCATTTATTTTAGGCTTCAAACATCAAAACATATAAAATAACCGATGTATGGGTAAATACTATTTTACCCTTATACTTTTCTATTATTTCCAAAAATGCCCTTGATCTACCTATAAAATTCCCAACGTATCTCTACATGTGAAATGACTGTGTTGCCCTTGGTTATTTGAAAATTTCCACATGGTACCCCTTGTTTCTAGCCATGGCCGAATGGCCCTCATTGAATTCCAACAACATTTCAACAAATTCAACCCAACAATTCCAATCAATAACAAATCAAACCAAGTCTCAATCAAGCTCAAATACATCAACCAAAGTTCAATCCATCACACATCATAAAATTAACCAAACATTCGTTTCAATCATTTATTTTAGGCTTCAAACATCAAAACATATAAAATAACCGATGTATGGGTAAATACTATTTTACCCTTATACTTTTCTATTATTTCCAAAAATGCCCTTGATCTACCTATAAAATTCCCAACGTATCTCTACATGTGAAATGACTGTTTTGCCCTTGGTTATTTGAAAATTTCCACATGGTACCCCTTGTTTCTGGCCACGGCCGAATGGCCCTCATTGAATTCCAACAACATTTCAACAAATTCAACCCAACAATTCCAATCAATAACAAATCAAACCAAGTCTCAATCAAGCTCAAATACATCAACCAAAGTTCAATCCATCAAACATATCATAAAATCAACCAAACATTTGTTTCAATAATTGATTTTAAGCTTCAAATATCAAAACATATAAAATGCCCGATGTATGGGTAATTACTATTTTACCCTTATACTTTTCTATTATTTCTGAAAATGCCCTTGATCTTCCTATAAAATTCCCAATGTATCCCTAATTGTGAAATGACTGTTTTGCCCTTGGCTATTTGAAAATTTTCACATGGTACCCCTTGTTTCTAGCCATGGCCGAATGGCCCTCATTCAATTCCAACAACATTTCAACAAATTCAACCCAACAATTCCAATCAATAACAAATCAAACCAAGTCTCAATGAAGCTCAAATACATCAACCAAAGTTCAATCCATTACACATATCATAAAATCAACCAAACATTTGTTTCAATCATTTATTTTAAGCTTCAAACATCAAAACATATAAAATGCCCGATGTATGAGTAATTGCTATTTTACCCTTATACTTTTCTATTATTTCCAAAAATGCCCATGATTTTCCTATAAAATTTCCAATGTATCCCTACATGTGAAATGACTGTTTTGCCCTTGCTTATTTGAAAATTTCCACATAGTACCCCTTGTTTCTAGCCATGGCCGAATGGCCCTAATTCAATTCGAACAACATTTCAACAAATTCAACCCAACAATTCCAATCAATAACAAATCAAACCAAGTTTAAATTAAGCTCAAATCCATCAACCAAAGTTCAATCCATCACACATCATAAAATCAATCAAACATTCGTTTCAATCATTTATTTTAAGCTTCAAACATCAAAACATATAAAATGCCCAATGTATGGGTAATTACTATTTTACCCTTATACTTTTCTGTTATTTCCAAAAATGACCTTGATCTTCCTATAAAATTCCATACGTATCCCTACATGTGAAATGACTGTTTTGCCCTTGGTTATTTGAAAATTTCCACATGGTACCCCTTGTTTCTAGCCATGGCCGAATGGCCCTCATTCAACCAACAATATTTCAACAAATTCAACCCAACAATTCCACTCAATAACAAATCATACCAAGTCTCAATCAAGTTCAAATACATCAACCAATGTTCAATCCATCACACATATCATAAAATCAACCAAACATTTGTTTCAACCATTTATTTTAAGCTTCAAACATCAAAACATATAAAGTGCCCGATGTATGGGTAATTACTATTTTACCCTTATACTTTTCTATCATTTCCGAAAATGCCCTTGATCTTCCTTTTAAATTCCCAACGTATCCGTACATTTGAAATGACTGTTTTGCCCTTGGTTATTTGAAAATTTCCACATGGTACCCCTTGTTTCTAGCCATGGCCGAATGGCTCTCATTCAATTCCAACAAGATTTCAACAAATTCAACCCAACAATTCCAATCAATAACAAATCAAACCAAGTTTCAATTAAGCTCAAATACATCAACCAAACTTCAATCCATCACACATCATAAAATCAACCAAACATTCGTTTCAATCATTTATTTTAGGCTTCAAACATCAAAACATATAAAATAACCGATTTATGGGTAAATACTATTTTACCCTTATACTTTTCTATTATTTCCGAAAATGCCCTTGATCTACCTATAAAATTCCCAACGTATCTCTACATGTGAAATGACTGTTTTGCCCTTGGTTATTTGAAAATTTCCACATGGTACCCCTTGTTTCTAGCCATGGCCGAATGGCCCTCATTGAATTCCAACAACATTTCAACAAATTCAACCCAACAATTCCAATCAATAACAAATCAAACCAAGTCTCAATCAAGCTCAAATACATCAACCAAAGTTCAATCCATCAAACATATCATAAAATCAACCAAACATTTGTTTCAATAATTGATTTTAAGCTTCAAATATCAAAACATATAAAATGCCCGATGTGTGGGTAATTACTATTTTACCCTTAAACTTTTCTATTATTTCTGAAAATGCCCTTGATCTTCCTATAAAATTCCCAATGTATCCCTAATTGTGAAATGACTGTTTTGCCCTTGGCTATTTGAAAATTTTCACATGGTACCCCTTGTTTCTAGCCATGGCCGAATGGCCCTCATTCAATTCCAACAACATTTCAACAAATTCAACCCAACAATTCCAATCAATAACAAATCAAAACAAGTTTCAATTAAGCTCAAATACATCAACCAAAGTTCAATCCATTACACATATCATAAAATCAACCAAACATTTGTTTCAATCATTTATTTTAAGCTTCAAACATCAAAACATATAAAATGCCCGATGTATGAGTAATTGCTATTTTACCCTTATACTTTTCTATTATTTCCAAAAATGCCCATGATTTTCCTATAAAATTTCCAATGTATCCCTACATGTGAAATGACTGTTTTGCCCTTGCTTATTTGAAAATTTCCACATAGTACCCCTTGTTTCTAGCCATCGCCGAATGGCCCTAATTCAATTCCAACAACATTTCAACAAATTCAACCCAACAATTCCAATCAATAACAAATCAAACCAAGTTTCAATTAAGCTCAAATCCATCAACCAAAGTTCAATCCATCACACATCATAAAATCAATCAAACATTCGTTTCAATCATTTATTTTAAGCTTCAAACATCAAAACATATAAAATGCCCGATGTATGGGTAATTACTATTTTACCCTTATACTTTTCTGTTATTTCCAAAAATGACCTTGATCTTCCTATAAAATTCCATACGTATCCCTACATGTGAAATGACTGTTTTGCCCTTGGTTATTTGAAAATTTCCACATGGTACCCCTTGTTTCTAGCCATGGCCGAATGGCCCTCATTCAACCAACAATATTTCAACAAATTCAACCCAACAATTCCACTCAATAACAAATCATACCAAGTCTCAATCAAGTTCAAAAACATCAACCAATGTTCAATCCATCACACATATCATAAAATCAACCAAACATTTGTTTCAACCATTTATTTTAAGCTTCAAACATCAAAACAAATAAAGTGCCCGATGTATGGGTAATTACTATTTTACCCTTATACTTTTCTATCATTTCCGAAAATCCCCTTGATCTTCCTTTAAAATTCCCAACGTATCCGTACATGTGAAATGACTGTTTTGCCCTTGGTTATTTGAAAATTTCCACATGGTACCCCTTGTTTCTAGCCATGGCCGAATGGCTCTCATTCAATTCCAACAAGATTTCAACAAATTCAACCCAACAATTCCAATCAATAACAAATCAAACCAAGTTTCAATTAAGCTCAAATACATCAACCAAAGTTCAATCCATCACACATCATAAAATCAACCAAACATTCGTTTCAATCATTTATTTTAGGCTTCAAACATCAAAACATATAAAATAACCGATGTATGGGTAAATACTATTTTACCCTTATACTTTTCTATTATTTCCGAAAATGCCCTTGATCTACCTATAAAATTCCCAACGTATCTCTACATGTGAAATGACTGTTTTGCCCTTGGTTATTTGAAAATTTCCACATGGTACCCCTTGTTTCTAGCCATGGCCGAATGGCCCTCATTGAATTCCAACAACATTTCAACAAATTCAACCCAACAATTCCAATCAATAACAAATCAAACCAAGTCTCAATCAAGCTCGAATACATCAACCAAAGTTCAATCCATCACACATATCATAAAATCAACCAAACATTTGTTTCAATAATTTATTTTAGGCTTCAAACATCAAAACATATAAAATAACCGATGTATGGGTAATTACTATTTTACCCTTATACTTTTCTATCATTTCCGAAAATGCCCTTGATCTTCCTCTAAAATTCCCAACGTATCCGTACATGTGAAATTACTGTTTTGCCCTTGGTTATTTGAAAATTTCCACATGGTACCCCTTGTTTCTAGCCATGGCCGAATGGCTCTCATTCAATTCCAATAACATTTCAATAAATTCAACCCAACAATTCCAATCAATAACAAATCAAACCAAGTTTCAATTAAGCTCAAATACATCAACCAAAGTACAATCCATCACACATCATAAAATTAACCAAACATTTGTTTCAACCATTTTTTTTAAGTTTCAAACATCAAAACATATAAAGTGCCCGATGTATGGGTAATTACTATTTTACCCTTATACTTTTCTGTTATTTTCGTAAATGCCCTTAATCTTCCTATAAAATTCTTAACGTATCCGTACATGTGAAATGACTGTTTTGCCCTTGGCTATTTGAAAATTTCCACATGGTACCCCTTGTTTCTAGCCATGGCCGAATGGCCCTCATTCAATTCCAACAACATTTCAACAAATTCAACCCAACAATTCCAATCAATAACAAATCAAAACAAGTTTCAATTAAGCTCAAATACATCAACCAAAGTTCAATCCATTACACATATCATAAAATCAACCAAACATTTGTTTCAGTCATTTATTTTAAGCTTCAAACATCAAAACATATAAAATGCCTGATGTATGAGTAATTGCTATTTTACCCTTATACTTTTCTATTATTTCCAAAAATGCCCATGATCTTCCTATAAAATTTCCAATGTATCCCTACATGTGAAATGACTGTTTTGCCCTGGCTTATTTGAAAATTTCCACATAGTACCCCTTGTTTCTAGCCATGGCCGAATGGCCCTCATTCAATTCCAACAACATTTCAACAAATTGAACCCAACAATTCCAATCAATAACAAATCAAACCAAATCTCAATCAAGCTCAAATACATCAACCAAAGTTCAATCCATCATACATATCATAAAATCAACCAAACATTTGTTTCAATGATTTATTTTAAGCTTCAAACATCAAAACATATAAAATGCCCGATGTATGGGTAATTACTATTTTACCCTTATACTTTTCTATTATTTCCGAAAATGCCCTTCATCTTCCAATAAAATTCCCAACGTATCCCTAATTGTGAAATGACTATTTTGCCCTTGGCTATTTGAAAATTTCCACATAGTACCCCTTGTTTCTAGCCATGGCCGAATGGCCCTCGTTGAATTCCAACAACATTTCAACAAATTCAACCCAACAATTCCAATCAATAACAAATCAAACCAAGTTTCAATTAAGCTAAAATACATCAACCAAAGTTCAATCCATCACACATCATAAAATCAACCAAACATTCGTTTCAATCATTTATTTTAAGCTTCAAACATCAAAACATATAAAATGCCCGATGTATGGGTAATTACTATTTTACCCTTATACTTTTCTATTATTTCCAAAAATGACCTTATCTTCCTATAAAATTCCCAACGTATCCCAACATGTGAAATGACTGTTTTGCCATTGGTTATTTGAAAATTTCCACATGGTACCCCTTGTTTCTAGCCATGGCCGAATGGCCCTCATTCAATTCCAATAACATTTCAACAAATTCAACCCAACAATTCCAATCAATAACAAATCAAACCAAGTTTCAATTAAGCTCAAATACATCAACCAAAGTTCAATCCATCACACATCATAAAATCAACCAAACATTCTTTTCAATCATTTATTTTAAGCTTCCAACATCAAAACATATAAAATGCCCGATGTATGGGTAATTACTATTTTACCCTTATACTTTTCTATTATTTCCAAAAGTGCCCATGATCTTCCAATAAAATTTCCAATGTATCCCTACATTTGAAATGACTGTTTTGCCCTGGCTTATTTGAAAATTTCCACATAGTACTCCTTGTTTCTAGCCATGGCCGAATGGCCCTCATTGAATTCCAACAACATTTCAACAAATTCAACCCAACAATTCCAATCAATAACAAATCAAACCAAGTTTTAATTCAGCTCAAATACGTCAACCAAAGTTCAATCCATCACACATCATAAAATCAACCAAACATTTGTTTCAATCATTTATTTTAAGCTTCAAACATCAAAACATATAAAATGCCCGATGTATGAGTAATTGCTATTTTACCCTTATACTTTTCTATTATTTCCAAAAATGCCCATGATCCTCCTATAAAATTTCCAATGTATCCCTACATGTGAAATGACTGTTTTGCCCTTGGTTATTTGAAAATTTCCACATGGTACCCCTTGTTTCTAGCCATGGCCGAATGACCCTCATTCAATTCCAACAACATTTAAACAAATTCAACCCAACAATTCCAATCAATAACAAATCAAACCAAGTTTCAATTAAGCTCAAATACATCAACCAAAGTTCAATCCATCACACATCATAAAATCAACCAAACATTCGTTTCAATCATTTATTTTAAGCTTCAAACATCAAAACATATAAAATGCCCGATGTATGGGTAATTACTATTTTACCCTTATACTTTTCTATTATTTCCAAAAATGCCCATGATCTTCCTATAAATTTTCCAATGTATCCCTACATGTGAAATGACTGTTTTGCCCTTGGTTATTTGAAAATTTCCACATGGTACCCCTTGTTTCTAGCCATGGCCGAATGGCCCTCATTCAATTCCAACATCATTTCAACAAATTCAACCCAACAATTCCAATCAATAACAAATCAAACCAAGTTTCAACTAAGCTCAAATACATCAACCAAAGTTCAATCCATCACACATCATAAAATCAACCAAACATTTGTTTCAACCATTTTTTTAAAGTTTCAAACATCAACACATATAAAGTGCCCGATGTATGGGTAATTACTATTTTACCCTTATACTTTTCAGTTATTTCCGTAAATGCCCTTAATCTTCCTATAAAATTCCCAACGTATCCGTACATGTGAAATGACTGTTTTGCCCTTGGTTATTTGAAAATTTCCACATGGTACCCCTTGTTTCTAGCCATGGCCGAATGGCCCTCATTCAATGCCAACAACATTTCAACAAATTCAACCCAACAATTCCAATCAATAACAAATCAAACCAAGTCTCAATCAAGCTCAAATACATCAACCAAAGTTCAATCCATCACACATATCATAAAATCAACCAAACATTTGTTTCAATAATTGATTTTAAGCTTCAAATATCAAAACATAAAAAATGCCCGATGTTTGGGTAATTACTATTTTACCCTTATACTTTGCTATTATTTCCGAAAATGCCTTTGATCTTCCTATAAAATTCCCAATTTATCCCTACATATGAAATGACTGTTTTGCCCTTGGTTATTTGAAAATTTCCACATGGTACCCCTTGTTTCTAGCCATGGCCGAATGGCCCTCATTCAATTCCAACAACATTTCAACAAATTCAACCCAACAATTCCAATCAATAACAAATCAAACCAAGTTTCAATTAAGCTCAAATACATCAACCAAAGTTCAATCCATCACACATATCATAAAATCAACCAAACATTTGTTTCAACCATTTATTTTAAGTTTCAAACATCAAAACATATAAAGTGCCGGATGTATGAGTAATTACTATTTTACCCTTATACTTTTCTATTATTTCCGTAAATGCCCTTGATCTTCCTATAAAATTCCCAACGTATCCGTACATGTGAATTGACTGTTTTGCCCTTGGTTATTTGAAAATTTCCACATGGTACCCCTTGTTTCTAGCCATGGCCGAATGGCCCTCATTCAATTCCAACAACATTTCAAAAAATTCAACCCAACAATTCCCATCAATAACAAATTAAACCAAGTTTCAATTAAGCTCAAATACATCAACCAAAGTTCAATCTATCACACATATCATAAAATCAACCAAACATTTGTTTCAACCATTTATTTTAAGTTTCAAACATCAAAACATATAAAGTGCCCGATGTATGGGTAATTACTATTTTACCCTTATACTTTTCTATTATTTCCGAAAATGCCCTTGATCTTCCTAGAAAATTCCCAATGCATCCCTACATGTGAAATGACTGTTTTGCCCTTAGTTATTTAAAAATTTTCCACACAGTAACCCTTGTTTCTAGCCATGGCCGAATGACCCTCATTCAATTCCAACAACATATCAACAAATTCAACCCAACAATTCCATTCAATAACAAATCAAACCAAGTCTCAATCAAGCTCAAATACATCAACCAAAGTTCAATCCATCACACATATCATAAAATCAACCAAACATTTGTTTGAATAATTTATTTTAAGCTTCAAACATCAAAACATATAAAATGCCCGATGTTTGGGTAATTACTATTTTACCCTTATACTTTGCTATTATTTCCGAAAATGCCTTTGATCTTCCTATAAAATTCCCAATCTATCCCTACATATGAAATGACTGTTTTGCCCTTGCTTATTTGAAAATTTCCACATGGTACCCCTTGTTTCTAGCCATGGCCGAATGGCCCTTATTCAATTCCAACAACATTTCAACAAATTCAACCCAACAATTCCAATCAATAACAAATCAAACCAAGTCTCAATCAAGCTCAAATACATCAACCAAAGTTCAATCCATCACACATATCATAAAATCAACCAAATTTTTGTTTCAATAATTTATTTTAAGCTTCAAACATCAAAACATATAAAATGCCCGATGTATGGGTAATTACTATTTTGCCCTTATACTTTTCTATTATTTCCGAAAATGCCCTTGACATTCCTATAAAATTCCCAATGCATCCCTACATGTGAAATGACTGTTCTGCCCTTTGTTATTTGAAAATTTCCACATGGTACCCCTTGTTTCTAGCCATGGCCGAATGACCCTCATTCAATTCCAACAACATTTCAAAAAATTCAACCCAACAATTCCCATCAATAACAAATTAAACCAAGTTTCAATTAAGCTCAAATACATCAACCAAAGTTCAATCTATCACACATATCATAAAATCAACCAAACATTTGTTTCAACCATTTATTTTAAGTTTCAAACATCAAAACATATAAAATGCCCGATGTTTGGGTAATTACTATTTTACCCTTATACTTTGCTATTATTTCCGAAAATGCCTTTGATCTTCCTATAAAATTCCCAATCTATCCCTACATATGAAATGACTGTTTTGCCCTTGGTTATTTGAAAATTTCCACATGGTACCCCTTGTTTCTAGCCATGGCCGAATATCCCTCATTCAATTCCAACAACATTTCAACAAATTCAACCCAACAATTCCAATCAATAACAAATCAAACCAAGTTTCAATTAAGCTCAAATACGTCAACCAAAGTTCAATCCATCACACATATCATAAAATCAACCAAACATTTGTTTCAACCATTTATTTTAAGTTTCAAACATCAAAACATATAAAGTGCCGGATGTATGAGTAATTACTATTTTACCCTTATACTTTTCTATTATTTCCGTAAATGCCCTTGATCTTCCTATAAAATTCCCAACGTATCCGTACATGTGAAATGACTGTTTTGCCCTTGGTTATTTGAAAATTTCCACATGGTACCCCTTGTTTCTAGCCATGGCCGAATGACCCTCATTCAATTCCAACAACATTTCAAAAAATTCAACCCAACAATTCCCATCAATAACAAATTAAACCAAGTTTCAATTAAGCTCAAATACATCAACCAAAGTTCAATCTATCACACATATCATAAAATCAACCAAACATTTGTTTCAACCATTTATTTTAAGTTTCAAACATCCAAACATATAAAGTGCCCGATGTATGGGTAATTACTATTTTACCCTTATACTTTTCTATTATTTCCGAAATTGCCCTTGATCTTCCTAGAAAATTCCCAATGCATCCCTACATGTGAAATGACTGTTTTGCCCTTAGTTATTTAAAAATTTTCCACACAGTAACCCTTGTTTCTAGCCATGGCCGAATGACCCTCATTCAATTCCAACAACATATCAACAAATTCAACCCAACAATTCCATTCAATAACAAATCAAACCAAGTCTCAATCAAGCTCAAATACATCAACCAAAGTTCAATCCATCACACATATCATAAAATCAACCAAACATTTGTTTGAATAATTTATTTTAAGCTTCAAACATCAAAACATATAAAATGCCCGATGTTTGGGTAATTACTATTTTACCCTTATACTTTGCTATTATTTCCGAAAATGCCTTTGATCTTCCTATAAAATTCCCAATCTATCCCTACATATGAAATGACTGTTTTGCCCTTGCTTATTTGAAAATTTCCACATGGTACCCCTTGTTTCTAGCCATGGCCGAATGGCCCTTATTCAATTCCAACAACATTTCAACAAATTCAACCCAACAATTCCAATCAATAACAAATCAAACCAAGTCTCAATCAAGCTCAAATACATCAACCAAAGTTCAATCCATCACACATATCATAAAATCAACCAAATTTTTGTTTCAATAATTTATTTTAAGCTTCAAACATCAAAACATATAAAATGCCCGATGTATGGGTAATTACTATTTTGCCCTTATACTTTTCTATTATTTCCGAAAATGCCCTTGACATTCCTATAAAATTCCCAATGCATCCCTACATGTGAAATGACTGTTCTGCCCTTTGTTATTTGAAAATTTCGACATGGTACCCCTTGTTTCTAGCCATGGCCGAATGACCCTCATTCAATTCCAACAACATTTCAAAAAATTCAACCCAACAATTCCCATCAATAACAAATTAAACCAAGTTTCAATTAAGCTCAAATACATCAACCAAAGTTCAATCTATCACACATATCATAAAATCAACCAAACATTTGTTTCAACCATTTATTTTAAGTTTCAAACATCAAAACATATAAAGTGCCCGATGTATGGGTAATTACTATTTTACCCTTATACTTTTCTATTATTTCCGAAAATGCCCTTGATCTTCCTATAAAATTCCCAATGCATCCCTACATGTGAAATGACTGTTTTGCCCCTTGGTTATTTAAAAATTTTCCACACAGTAACCCTTGTTTCTAGCCATGGCCGAATGACCCTCATTCAATTCCAACAACATATCAACAAATTCAACCCAACAATTCCATTCAATAACAAATCAAACCAAGTCTCAATCAAGCTCAAATACATCAACCAAAGTTCAATCCATCACACATATCATAAAATCAACCAAACATTTGTTTGAATAATTTATTTTAAGCTTCAAACATCAAAACATATAAAATGCCCGATGTTTGGGTAATTACTATTTTGCCCATATACTTTTCTATTATTTCCGAAAATGCCTTTGATATTCCTATAAAATTCCCAATCTATCCCTACATATGAAATGACTGTTCTGCCCTTTGTTATTTGAAAATTTCCACATAGTACCCCATGTTGCTAGCCTTGGCCGAATGGCCCTCATTGAATTCCAAAAACATTTCAACAAATTCAACCCAACAATTCCGATCAACAACAAATCAAACCAAGTCTCAATCAAGCTCAAATACATCAACCAAAGTTCAATCCATCACACATATCATAAAATCAACCAAACATTTGTTTCAATCATTTATTTTAAGCTTCAAACATCAAAACATATAAAATGGCCGATGAATGGGTAATTAGTATTTTACCCTTATACTTTTCTATTATTTCTGAAAATGCCTATGATCTTTCTATAAAATTCCACATGTATCCCTACATGTGACATGACTGTTTTGCCCTTGGTTATTTGAAAATTTCCACATGGTACCCCTTGTTTCTAGCCACGGCCGAATGACCCCCATTCAATTCCAACAACATTTCAACAAATTCAACCCAACAATTTCAATCAATAACAAATCAAACCAAGTCTGAATCAAGCTCAAATACATCAACCAAAGTTCAATCCATCACACATATCATAAAATCAACCAAACATTTGTTTCAATCATTTATTTTAAGCTTCAAACATCAAAACACATAAAATGCCCGATGTATGGGTAATTACTATTTTGCCCTTATACTTTTCTATTATTTTCGAAAATGCCCTTGATCTTCCTATAAAATTCCCAATGCATCCCTACATGTGAAATGACTGTTTTGCCCCTTGGTTATTTAAAAATTTTCCACACAGTAACCCTTGTTTCTAGCCATGGCCGAATGACCCTCATTCAATTCCAGCAACATATCAACAAATTCAACCCAACAATTCCATTCAATAACAAATCAAACCAAGTCTCAATCAAGCTCAAATACATCAACTAATGTTCAATCCATCACACATATCATAAAATCAACCAAACATTTGTTTGAATAATTTATTTTAAGTTTCAAACATCAAAACATATAAAATGCCCGATGTTTGGGTAATTACTATTTTACCCTTATACTTTCCTATTATTTCCGAAAATGCCTTTGATCTTCCTATAAAATTCCCAATCTATCCCTACATATGAAATGACTGTTTTGCTCTTGGTTATTTGAAAATTTCCACATGGTACCCCTTGTTTCTAGCAATGGCCAAATGGCCCTTATTCAATTCCAACAACATTTCAACAAATTCAACCCAACAATTCCAATCAATAACAAATCAAACCAAGTCTCAATCAAGCTCAAATACATCAACCAAAGTTCAATCCATCACACATATCATAAAATCAACCAAACATTTGTTTCAATCATTTATTTTAAGCTTCAAACATCAAAACACATAAAATGCCCGATGTATGGGTAATTACTATTTTGCCCTTATACTTTTCTATTATTTTCGAAAATGCCCTTGATCTTCCTATAAAATTCCCAATGCATCCCTACATGTGAAATGACTGTTTTGCCCCTTGGTTATTTAAAAATTTTCCACACAGTAACCCTTGTTTCTAGCCATGGCCGAATGACCCTCATTCAATTCCAGCAACATATCAACAAATTCAACCCAACAATTCCATTCAATAACAAATCAAACCAAGTCTCAATCAAGCTCAAATACATCAACTAATGTTCAATCCATCACACATATCATAAAATCAACCAAACATTTGTTTGAATAATTTATTTTAAGTTTCAAACATCAAAACATATAAAATGCCCGATGTTTGGGTAATTACTATTTTACCCTTATACTTTCCTATTATTTCCGAAAATGCCTTTGATCTTCCTATAAAATTCCCAATCTATCCCTACATGTGAAATGACTGTTTTGCCCTTGGTTATTTGAAAATTTCCACATGGTACCCCTTGTTTCTAGCCATGGCCGAATGACCCTCACTCAATTCCAACAACATTTCAACAAATTCAACCCAACATTTCCCATTAATAACAAATTAAACCAAGTTTCAATTAAGCTCAAATACATCAACCAAAGTTCAATCCATCACACATATCATAAAATCAACCAAACATTTGTTTCTACCATTTATTTTAAGTTTCAAACATCAAAACATATAAAGTGCCCGATGTATGGGTAATTACTATTTTACCCTTATACTTTTCTATTATTTTCGTAAATGCCCTTGAACTTCCTATAAAATTCCCAACGTATCCGTACATGTGAAATGACTGTTTTGCCCTTGGTTATTTGAAAATTTCCACATGGTACCTGTAACATCCTCATTTTATTAATTGTACGCATTTATATATGTATATTATTAACATTTATGCACTATATTTTATAGAAACCTTATGTACATATTCTCTTAATGAAATTAATACAGTTCTACTCAGAAGAATTTTCTGAATTTCCAAATGTCTTTATTTTTGCCGAAATTGATAGTTGACTGGACTGCTATGTCAGACAGCTGTCCAGGGTAAATTTTCAAGTATAGAATTTTGAACTCATTTATAACTTAAAAGAAAGGTAATAGAATATAGATTAAAAATATATACAGATAAAGAATTAAAATGTTTATTCAGAATTGTTAGGATTTTCTGAAAGTTAGAACTTTGAGGAATTATTACGGTAAAATTCTAAGACAGAAAATTTAGAGAAAATTCATAGGATATCTATAGAATTATCTAATAATTGTAATATACTTAGAATAATTATTAAAAATGTTTAACCAAGAAAAATTTAAATTAGAACCTTAACCAATCAAAAAGTGACAACTTAGGCTTTTCTAAGATCACTAAATTAAGCTAAATAGGCTTGGATTAAGAGATAAGTAAGACACTACCCCAAGGTTTTTGATAGTGAGGAATCCATTGGTGATGTTATTTTCTTCAAATTCTAATCACATTGTAAAATAATTAGCAGCCCTAATTACCTTCTAGAAATTTCTACAAAGTGCTTGAAATGTTGACTTTTGGGGTAGGCAAGTGACTTGGAACTCCTTGGCTGTCCAAGTGGGCTGGAAAGGCTTGGCAAGTGGACTTCCCTTGGTCCAATTGAGCTGCTGGACGTGCAGGCAGCAGCTGGACTTGAAGGCAAAGTCCAATTTGGTTAATAAAATTTTTTAGAAGCATTTAACTTAAGTAAAAGGAGAAAAAAAATCACCAAAAACTCAAAAACAGAACCATGAGTCTCCAAACCCAGCAGCTGCAGTTTTCATTTCAATTTCATCTTAACTTCATCATCTCATCTCAAATTAAGAAACCAAACCATCCAAACTCCCTAAACCCTAAGCTAATCGGCAAAAAGGAAAAGAAATTGGAGGAAATCTCAAAAATTCCTACAAGACCAAGGAGTGAGGGAGAAAGGAATTCAAGGCTTTTTCTTCAATTAAAGAGTCTAAGGTAAGGATCTAGGCATTTAATTTCAATTAGAACCCTTGGAATTAGAAGAAAACATGTTGTAGGGTTAGATTAAATTTGTGACCTAGAATCATGAAAACTTGAAATTGATTTAGGGGTTTTGTGTTTTTGATGCTTGTGATTGTAATTCATGGATTGGAATGATGTGTGATTGAATTTTTAATGTGTTGTGATGGTTGAAATTTGAGTTGCTTGAATTTAATTGAATTGAGATTTGGTTGAATTTTGGTTGAAATTGGAGTTTGTTGCTTTGGAAAATATGTTGAGAATGGTAGTGAGACCATTCGGGCAGCCCTAATTGCAAGGGATATTATGTGGAAATTTTTATAAAACCAAGGGCAAAATGGTCATTTTACATGTAGGGACACATTGGGTATTTTGGAAAAAGATTGAGGGCATTTTCGGAAATTATTAAAAATACTAAGGTTATAATGTAAATTGCTTAAAATTTTGTATCCTTGTATGTTAAGGTGTACAAATTATTTGTTTGATTGTGATCATGAACAAAATCCATTAGCATGAGTCTTTTTGGGGGATTTATAAAAGTATCAAATGAGAAAGAATTATGTTGACTAACCAGGACTGTGGTAGTCATGAGAATTGAGTTGATTTATGAGTAATGACTTTTGTTGACTGACCGGGACTGCGGTAGTCATGTGAAATGAAACTGATTGAGAAATGAATTGTTGACTGACCGGGACTGCGGTAGTCATGTGAAATGAAACTGATTGAGAAATGAATTGTTGACTAACCGGGACTGCGGTAGTCATTTGAAATGAAACTGATTGAGAAATGAATTGTTGACTGACCGGGACTGCGGTAGTCATGTGAAATGAAACTGATTGAGAAATGAATTGTTGACTAACCGGGACTGCGGTAGTCATGTGAAATGAAAATGATTGAGAAAGGATTTTTGGGGTGAGTAGAATTTGTTAAACAGGACCGTATAATTAGTGATTATATAGTCTGTGGGGATAAGGATATTGGCAATTCCATATGTGGCTGTAATCTGGACAGAGATGCTGCCGTGGTGGCCTTCCTGGATATCCTGATCTCCTAATTCTGTTTAGTTTATTCGCGTTTAGTAGGGGCTGATGGCTGAATTGCTGTACGTAATGGTAGGCCAGTTACTTACTAAACACTCAAAGGGGAAGTCTCCATGGAGCAGGGTCAAAACTGAATTTGAGTCAAAAATTGCATTTGCATAAATCATATTGCATTTAATTATGTGTGTAATTAATTAAATTGTTATGATGTGTAATTGTTTGAAATTGTTTTATTCTATGAGAAATTAAATGCCTGATCCTGTAATGCTGTCCCCAGATTCTAGGGGAGTGTGAATTGCAGGTGCTTGAAGATATAGTTAAATGATGAAGATGCAGAAATTCCAGAGCATATAGGATGGGACTATTTTGGGTAGACAATAATTTGTAGTAGTTAGAATTATTTTGTAGCAGTGTTTATATAAATTTTAATGATGTAAATTACATAACATATTTTGGATTGTAAGATAACGTATCAGAACTTTGAAATAAATATATAAAATAAATTAAATAGTTAAATTATGTTTTATAAGAAAAGGGGGGTTACATTAGTGGTATCAGAGCTCTGGTTATGCATCTCTAGGACTTGTGAGTAGTGGGTCTATTAGGTGTTTTGCTGTGTTACCCTGATTAGAATTGTTTGTTTGTTAAGAATATTATGGGGAAAAGGGTAGTAACTAGATATGAAATTTTAAGACATGTAGAAATGAGAAGAGGAATGCTAGTTATAAATCCTAGAGTTGAAACCAATAGTATAGCTAAGATGGCAGAAAGGAAGAAAGAAAATCTTGATAAAGTTGTGAGGGTGCACACTCAGGACTCAGTCGAGATGACTTTCTCTCCTAATGCTTAAAATTTTATTATTATTAGTATTGTTCAAGTTGGGTTATTTTCCATGTTCCTTATATTGTGAATTTCAGAGTTATACCCTTGAGTTAGTTGAGGAAGGAGATCCAAAGGTCTAGATTCGTAGATCAAGGTTGAGAATAGGGGTCCAAATATTTGAGTTTATAGGATAATAGTTGAGTTTGACAAAAGAAAGAAAACAAAGTTTTGAAGGTACCTTGATGTTTGGACTATGATGAGATGTTGAAAGTATGGTTATTGCCATATTGTTCTAATGGATGTTTTCATGTGTTTTGAAGGCTGAAACAGTGTATCGTAGTATAAATTTGTCACAGGATTGATATCTTAACTATTAGGACTTGAAATTTTGTGTTTTAGACATGAGTTAGAACCAAATTAGTGCATTTTTCTGGTGCAGTAAAATAGCCTACGGGTTTAACATTGTTTAATTACATTACCATGGTGTAAGTGGTGATTAAGAGAGTAGAATGGGACTCAAATGGTAAGTTAGTAGTAGTGGTCCTAAGAATTTTTTTTAGTTGAAAGAGTAAGTGAGTGGAAGGCCTAAGGGTGTGTGTTTTGATGTTGGAAATTAAGCCCAAGTAACAATGAAATTGGTATTAGTGAATTTGAGTAATTTAAAGTACTTTGAAAGTCATTCTAATGGGGATTTGTTGGAATTATGGTTTTAAAATACCGCTGTAAGTTGAGGATGTTAATTATGTTTAAAATACCCTATACTTTGTTTGTTTCTGTGCCTACTTTTAAATCAACCCTAACCTCTAAATTATGTTTGAATTGTGTTATAACCATCAGAGATAGAACATTTGTTGTGAACTTGATTTGTTTGCCTTTAACTGGCCTTGATGTGATATTAGGAATGGATTGGTTAGCAACCAACCATATTCTAATAGATTGTGCTTCTAAAACTTTAATTTTTCCTAAACTTGATGTTTCTAGACTTAAGCCTATCCAACCTAAGGAAATATTATTTAAAAGTGAAATTCAAAAATACATGTTATCATCTCTTGGAACTAAGGAGATAAAATTGAAATAGACTCTGTGCTAGTTGTAAATGAATATCCTGAAATTTTCCTGATGATGTTTCTGGTTTGCGTCCTGAAAGAGAATAGAATTTAGTATAGATTTGATGCCTGGTACTAGACCAATTTCTATGCAACCATATAGAATGTCATTATTGAAATTAATCGAGTTAAAGAAACAATTGGAAGAATTATTAGAAAAACAGTTTGTAAGGCCTAGTGTGTCCCTATGGTGAGCCTCAGTATTATTAGTTAAAAAGAAAGATGGAGGATCTAGGTTATGTATAGATTATAGACAATTAAATAAAGTAACTATAACGAATAAATATCCTTTACCTAGAATAGATGATTTAATGGACCAACTTAGAGGAGCAACAATTTTCTCTAAAATAGATTTAAGGTCTGGGTACCAATAAATTACAGTAAAAAGGAGGATATACCCAAGACTGCTTTTAGGACTAGATATGGACATTATGAATATCAAGTGATGCCATTTGGAGTGACTAATGGCCCAGCAGTGTTGGATTATATGAATAGGGTGTTTGGACCATACTTAGATCATTTTGTAGTAGTATTTACAGATGATATATTAATATATTCTAAAAATAAAGAAGAACATGAAAATCATCTTAGAATAATATTAGAAATTTTAAAAGAGAGAAAATTATATGCTAAATTGTCTAAGTGTGAATTTTGGTTGGAGGAAGTGAAAATTTTAGGACATTTAATTTCTAAAGATGAACTAAGTGTAGATTTTTCTAAGGTAGAAGCAGTTTTAGAATGGGAAAGGCCTAAGACAGTAACTGAGATTAGTAGTTCTTAAGATTTGATGGATATTATAGAAGATTGATTGAAGGATTTTCTAAGATAGCTGAACCCTTAATAGAATTTTATTTGGAGTGAGAGTTGTGAGAAAATTTTCGAAGAATTGAAACATAAATTGACTACCTCACTAGTTTTAGTTTTACCCGACCTAAATGAATCCTATGAGGTATACTGTGATGTTTCATCTCTAGGGTTAAGATGTGTGTTGATATAAAATAAGAAAGTGGTAGCTTATGCATCTAGGCGGTTGAAATCACATGAGAGAAATTATCCTACTCATGATTTGGAGTTAGCAGCTATAGTTTTTGCTTTGAAGATTTGGAGACATTATTTATATGGATCAATATTTGATGTATATATAGTGATCATAAGTGTTTAAAATATTTGTTTAAAAAAAAAAAAAAAAAAAAAATTGGAAAGGAGAAAAAGAAGATGGATGGAGTTTATTAAAGATTATGATTTTCAATTAAGGTATCATCCAATAGAGGCTAATGTAGTAGAAGATGCTTTAAGTAGGAAAATTGTGCATATGTCAACTATGAGGATTAAAGAATTAGAGTTAATAGAATAATTTAGAGATTTAAATCTATGTACAGTTAGGAAAAAGGATAAAATTCCATTTGGAATTATTACCATCACTAATGAATTTTTGGAAGAAATTAGGAAGAAACAAGATGCAGATGAATGTATTCCAGAAAAGAAAGGATTAATGGGATCAGGTAAGGAAAAAGGATTTAATTTAGGAATGGATATAATTATTAGGTTTAAAATAGAATTTGTGTACCTAATGATCAAGAATTTAAGGAATTAATTTTGAAGGAAGGGCACAAAAGTAAACTTAGTATTCATCCTAGAACAACAAAAATATATAAAGATTTAAAGGGAATGTTTTGGTGGTCTAGGATGAAGAGAGATGTAGCAGAATATGTGGCTAGATGTTTAACATGTTAGAAAGCAAAGATTGAATATCAGAAACCCTTTGATCTGTTACATCCTTTAGAGATACCTATATGGAAACGGAATAGTATATCAATAGATTTTGTGGTAGGATTACCTAGAACACATAGGAATTTTGATACCATTTGAGTAATTGTAGATAGATTAACTAAATTAGTACATTTTGCTTTCAATAAATATTAGGTATTCTTTAGAAAAATTAGCTTAATTGTACTTAAAGGAAATAATTAGATTATCTGGAGTACCTACTAGTATAGAGTCTAATAAAGACCCTAGCTTTGTTTTTAAATTTTTGGAAAGATTTTCAGAACGCTTTAAGAAGTAAAATTTTATCTTAGTTTAGTATAACACCCTAAGATTGATGGTCAAACAGAAAGGACTATTCGGACATTAGAAGATCGCTTAAGAGCCTGTACATTAGAAGAGAAAGGAAAACTTAACATTTGAAACAAAGCCTATTAAGATTGAGGACAGAAGGATTAAGTACCTGAGAGGTAAAGAAATTTCTCTAGTTAAGGTTATTTGGGATGATATCAGAGGTGATGCTACGTGGGAGTTAGAGGAAAAAAATGAAAGAAACATATCCTCATTTGTTTGTATAGTTATTTTGTTGTATAGTTGTATGGTTATATATTTGTATTAGAAATTTCGAGGACGAAATTTTTATTAGTAGGGGAGAATTGTAACATCCTCATTTTATTAATTGTACGCATTTATATATGTATATTATTAACATTTATGCACTATATTTTATAGAAACCTTATGTACATATTCTCTTAATGAAATTAATACAGTTCTACTCAGAAGAATTTTCTGAATTTCCAAATGTCTTTATTTTTGCCGAAATTGATAGTTGACTGGACTGCTATGTCAGACAGCTGTCCAGGGTAAATTTTCAAGTATAGAATTTTGAACTCATTTATAACTTAAAAGAAAGGTAATAGAATATAGATTAAAAATATATACAGATAAAGAATTAAAATGCTTATTCAGAATTGTTAGGATTTTCTGAAAGTTAGAACTTTGAGGAATTATTACGGTAAAATTCTAAGACAGAAAATTTAGAGAAAATTCATAGGATATCTATAGAATTATCTAATAATTGTAATATACTTAGAATAATTATTAAAAATGTTTAACCAAGAAAAATTTAAATTAGAACCTTAACCAATCAAAAAGTGACAACTTAGGCTTTTCTAAGATCACTAAATTAAGCTAAATAGGCTTGGATTAAGAGATAAGTAAGACACTACCCCAAGGTTTTTGATAGTGAGGAATCCATTGGTGATGTTATTTTCTTCAAATTCTAATCACATTGTAAAATAATTAGCAGCCCTAATTACCTTCTAGAAATTTCTACAAAGTGCTTGAAATGTTGACTTTTGGGGTAGGCAAGTGACTTGGAACTCCTTGGCTGTCCAAGTGGGCTGGAAAGGCTTGGCAAGTGGACTTCCCTTGGTCCAATTGAGCTGCTGGACGTGCAGGCAGCAGCTGGACTTGAAGGCAAAGTCCAATTTGGTTAATAAAATTTTTTAGAAGCATTTAACTTAAGTAAAAGGAGAAAAAAAATCACCAAAAACTCAAAAACAGAACCATGAGTCTCCAAACCCAGCAGCTGCAGTTTTCATTTCAATTTCATCTTAACTTCATCATCTCATCTCAAATTAAGAAACCAAACCATCCAAACTCCCTAAACCCTAAGCTAATCGGCAAAAAGGAAAAGAAATTGGAGGAAATCTCAAAAATTCCTACAAGACCAAGGAGTGAGGGAGAAAGGAATTCAAGGCTTTTTCTTCAATTAAAGAGTCTAAGGTAAGGATCTAGGCATTTAATTTCAATTAGAACCCTTGGAATTAGAAGAAAACATGTTGTAGGGTTAGATTAAATTTGTGACCTAGAATCATGAAAACTTGAAATTGATTTAGGGGTTTTGTGTTTTTGATGCTTGTGATTGTAATTCATGGATTGGAATGATGTGTGATTGAATTTTTAATGTGTTGTGATGGTTGAAATTTGAGTTGCTTGAATTTAATTGAATTGAGATTTGGTTGAATTTTGGTTGAAATTGGAGTTTGTTGCTTTGGAAAATATGTTGAGAATGGTAGTGAGACCATTCGGGCAGCCCTAATTGCAAGGGATATTATGTGGAAATTTTTATAAAACCAAGGGCAAAATGGTCATTTTACATGTAGGGACACATTGGGTATTTTGGAAAAAGATTGAGGGCATTTTCGGAAATTATTAAAAATACTAAGGTTATAATGTAAATTGCTTAAAATTTTGTATCCTTGTATGTTAAGGTGTACAAATTATTTGTTTGATTGTGATCATGAACAAAATCCATTAGCATGAGTCTTTTTGGGGGATTTATAAAAGTATCAAATGAGAAAGAATTATGTTGACTAACCAGGACTGTGGTAGTCATGAGAATTGAGTTGATTTATGAGTAATGACTTTTGTTGACTGACCGGGACTGCGGTAGTCATGTGAAATGAAACTGATTGAGAAATGAATTGTTGACTGACCGGGACTGCGGTAGTCATGTGAAATGAAACTGATTGAGAAATGAATTGTTGACTAACCGGGACTGCGGTAGTCATTTGAAATGAAACTGATTGAGAAATGAATTGTTGACTGACCGGGACTGCGGTAGTCATGTGAAATGAAACTGATTGAGAAATGAATTGTTGACTAACCGGGACTGCGGTAGTCATGTGAAATGAAAATGATTGAGAAAGGATTTTTGGGGTGAGTAGAATTTGTTAAACAGGACCGTATAATCAGTGATTATATAGTCTGTGGGGATAAGGATATTGGCAATTCCATATGTGGCTGTAATCTGGACAGAGATGCTGCCGTGGTGGCCTTCCTGGATATCCTGATCTCCTAATTCTGTTTAGTTTATTCGCGTTTAGTAGGGGCTGATGGCTGAATTGCTGTACGTAATGGTAGGCCAGTTACTTACTAAACACTCAAAGGGGAAGTCTCCATGGAGCAGGGTCAAAACTGAATTTGAGTCAAAAATTGCATTTGCATAAATCATATTGCATTTAATTATGTGTGTAATTAATTAAATTGTTATGATGTGTAATTGTTTGAAATTGTTTTATTCTATGAGAAATTAAATGCCTGATCCTGTAATGCTGTCCCCAGATTCTAGGGGAGTGTGAATTGCAGGTGCTTGAAGATATAGTTAAATGATGAAGATGCAGAAATTCCAGAGCATATAGGATGGGACTATTTTGGGTAGACAATAATTTGTAGTAGTTAGAATTATTTTGTAGCAGTGTTTATATAAATTTTAATGATGTAAATTACATAACATATTTTGGATTGTAAGATAACGTATCAGAACTTTGAAATAAATATATAAAATAAATTAAATAGTTAAATTATGTTTTATAAGAAAAGGGGGGTTACAGTACCCCTTGTTTCTAGCCATGGCCGAATGACCCTCATTCAATTCCAACAACATTTCAACAAATTCAACCCAACAATTCCAATCAATAACAAATCAAACCAAGTCTCAATCAAGCTTAATTACATCAACCATAGTTCAATCTATCACACATATCATAAAATCAACCAAATTTCTGTTTCAATAAATTATTTTAAGCTTCAAACATCAAAACATATAAAATGTCCGATGTATGGGTAATTACTATTTTACCCTTATACTTTTCTACTATTTTTCGAAAAGGCCCTTCATTTTCCTATAAAATTCCCAACGTATCCCTACATGTGAAATGACTGATTTGCCCTTGGTTTTTTGAAAATTTCCACATGGTACCCCTTGTTTCTAGCCATGGCCGAATGGCCCTCATTGAATTCCAACAACATTTCAACAAATTCAACCCAACAATTCCAATCAATAACAAATCAAACCAAGTCTCAATCAAGCTCAACTACATCAACCAAAGTTAAATCCATCACACATATCATAAAATAAACCAAATTTTTGTTTCAATAATTTATTTTAAGCTTCAAACATCAAAACATATAAAATGCCCGATGTATGGGTAATTACTATTTTGCCCTTATACTTTTCTATTATTTCCGAAAATGCCCTTGACCTTCCTATAAAATTCCCAATGCATCCCTAGATGTTAAATGACTGTTTTGCCCTTGGTTATTTGAAAATTTTCCACACAGTACCCCTTGTTTCTAGCCATGGCCGAATGACCCTCATTCAATTCCAACAACATTTCAACAAATTCAACCCAACAATTCCAATCAATAATAAATCAAACCTGTAACCCCCCTTTCTTATAAAACATAATTTAACTATTTAATTTATTTTATATATTTATTTTTTTGTTCTGATACGTTCTATTACAATCCAAAATATGTTCTGTAATTTACATCATTAAAATTTATATAAACACTGCTACAAAATAATTCTAACTACTACAACATTATTGTCTACCCAAAATAGTCCCCATCCTATAGCTCTGGACCATGTCTGCATCTATAACTTCTAATTAATCTTCCAAATACCTGCAATCACACTCCCCTAGAATCTGGGGACAGCATTACCGGATCAGGCATTTAATTTCTCATAGAATTAAAACAATTTCAAACAATTACACATCATAACAATTTAATTAATTACACACATAATTAAATGCAGTATGATTTATGCAAATGCAATTTTTTTGACTCAAATTCATTTTTGACCCTGCTCCATGGAGACTTCCCCTTTGAGTGTTTAGTAAGAAACTGGCCTACCATTACGATCTGTAATTCAGCTATCAGTCCCTACTAAACGCGAATAAACTAAACAGAATTAGGAGGTCAGGATACCCGGAAGGCCACCACGGCAGCATCTCTGTCCAAATTACAGCCACATGTGGAATTGCCAATATCCCTCACCCCACAGACTATATAATCACAGACTATACAGTCCTGTCTAACTTACTCTGCTCACCCATTTCTCAGGACTATCATATTCTCTGTTCATAATCTCAATCATATTTTCAAATACATGACTACCGCAGTCCGGTCAGTCAACACAGTTCTCTGTTCATAATCTCAATCATATTTTCAAATACATGACTACCGCAGTCCGGTCAGTCAACACAGTTCTCTGTTCATAATCTCAATCATATTTTCAAATACATGACTACCGCAGTCCGGTCAGTCAACACAGTCCTGGAAATCAATTCCCCCATAAATACTCATTTCTCATTTGAAATCTTTGTATTTTCCAAGAACTCAAGCTTATGCAATATGACAATGATGCTAATAAACAAACAATTAATATTAAGCAATCACATAAAAATTATAAAAATTCACTATTAGGTAAAGTTACTAAAATACCCTTAATCTTTTCTAAAATTCCATCTATGTCCTAAATTTTGAAATGACCAAATTACCCTTGCTCTTTTTCAAAAATTCCCATTTTGTCCCTACATGTAAAATGACCATTTTGCCCTTGATTTTACAAAAATTTCCACATAATATCCCTTGCATTTAGGGCTGGCCGAATGGTCTCACTACCATTCTCAACATATTTTCCAAAGTAACAACTTCCAATTCCAACCAAAAATCAACCAAATCACAAATTCAATCAAAATTCAACAAACCAAATTTCAACCATCACAACACATCAAAAATTCAATCAAACATCATTCCACTCCATGAATTACAATCACAAGCATCAAAAACACAAAACCCCTAAATCAATTTCAAGTTTTCATGATTCTAGGTCAAAATTTTAATCTAAGCCTACAACATGTTTTCTTCTAATTCCAAGGGTTCTAATTGAAATTAAATGCCTAGATCCTTACCTTAAACTCTTTAATTGAAGAAAAAGCCTTGAATTCCTTTCTCCCTCACTCCTTGGTCTTGTAGGAATTTTTGAGATTTCCTCCAATTTCTTTTCCTTTTTGCCGATTAGCTTAGGGTTTAGGGAGTTTGGATGGTTTGGTTTCTTAATTTGAGATGAGATGATGAAGTTAAGATGAAATTGAAATGAAAACTGCAGCTGCTGGGTTTGGAGACTCATGGTTCTGTTTTTGAGTTTTTGGTGATTTTTTTTTTCTCCTTTTACTTAAGTTAAATGCTTCTAAAAAATTTTATTAACCAAATTGGACTTTGCCTTCAAGTCCAGCTGCTGCCTGCACGTCCAGCAGCTCAATTGGACCAAGGGAAGTCCACTTGCCAAGCCTTTCCAGCCCACTTGGACAGCCAAGGAGTTCCAAGTCACTTGCCTACCCCAAAAGTCAACATTTCAAGCACTTTGTAGAAAATTCTAGAAGGTAATTAGGGCTGCTAATTATTTTACAATGTGATTAGAATTTGAAGAAGATAACATCACCAATGGATTCCTCACTATCAAAAACCTTGGGGTAGTGTCTTACTTATCTCTTAATCCAAGCCTAATTAGCTTAATTTAGTGACATTAGAAAAACCTAAGTTGTCACTTTTTGATTGGTTAAGGTTCTAATTTAAATTTTTCTTGGTTAAACATTTTTAATAATTATTCTAAGTATATTACAATTATTAGATAATTCTATAGATATCCTATGAATTTTCTCTAAATTTTCTGTCTTAAAATTTTACCGTAATAATTTCTCAAAGTTCTAACTTTCAGAAAATCCTAACAATTCTGAATAAGCATTTTAATTCTTTATCTGTATATATTTTTAATCTATATTCTATTACCTTTCTTTTAAGTTATAAATGAGTTCAAAATTCTATACTTGAAATTTTATCCTGGACAGCTGTCTGACATAGCAATCCAGTCAACTATCAATTTCAGCAAAAACAGAGACATTTACAAATTCAGAAAATTCTTCTGAGTAGAACTGTATTAATTTCATTAAGAGAATATGTACATAAGGTTTCTATAAAATATAGTGCATAAATGTTAATAATATACATATATAAATGCGTACAATTAAAAAAATGAGGATGTTACAAAACCAAGTCTCAATAAAGCTCAAATACATCAACCAAAGTTCAATCCATCACACATATCATAAAATCAACCAAACATTTGTTTCAATCATTTATTTTAAGCTTCAAAGATCAAAACATATAAAATGCCCGATGTATGGGTAATTATTATTTTACCCTTATACTTTTCTATTATTTCCAAAAATGCCCTTGATCTTCCTATAAAATTCGCAATGTATCCCTACATGTGAAATGACTGTTCTGCCCATGGTTATTTGAAAATTTCCACATAGTACCCCATGTTTCTAGCCTTGGCCGAATGGCCCTCATTGAATTCCAAAAACATTTCAACAAATTCAACCCAACAATTACGATCAATAACAAATCAAACCAAGTCTCAATCAAGCTCAAATACATCAACCAAAGTTCAATCCATCACACATATCATAAAATCAACCAAACATTTGTTTCAATCATTTATTTTAAGCTTCAAACATCAAAACATATAAAATGGCCGATGAATGGGTAATTTCTATTTTACCCTTATACTTTTCTATTATTTCCAAAAATGCCTATGATCTTTCTATAAAATTCCGAATATATCCCTACATGTGACATGACTGTTTTGCCCTTGGTTATTTGAAAATTTCCACATAGTACCCCATGTTTCTAGCGTTGGCCGAATGGCCCTCATTGAATTCCAAAAACATTTCAACAAATTCAACCCAACAATTCCAATCAATAACAAATCAAACCAAGTCTCAATCAAGCTCAAATACATCAACAAAAGTTCAATCCATCACACATATCATAAAATCAACCAAATTTTTGTTTCAATAATTTATTTTAAGCTTCAAACATCAAAACATATAAAATGCCCGATGTATGGGTAATTACTATTTTGCCCTTATTCTTTTCTATTATTTCCGAAAATGCCCTTGACCTTCCTATAAAATTCCCAATGCATCCTACATGTGAAATGACTGTTTTGCCCTTGGTTATTTGAAAATTTTCCACACAGTACCCCTTGTTTCTAGCCATGGCGGAATGACCCTCATTCAATTCCAACAACATTTCAACAAATTCAACCCAACAATTCCAATCAATAATAAATCAAACCAAGTCTCAATAAAGCTCAAATACATCAACCAAAGTTCAATCCATGACACATATCACAAAATCAACCAAACATTTGTTTCAATCATTTATTTTAAGCTTCAAACATCAAAACATATAAAATGCCCGATGTATGGGTAATTATTATTTTCCCCTTATACTTTTCTATTATTTCCAAAAATGCCCTTGATCTTCCTATAAAATTCCCAATGTATCCCTACATGTGAAATGACTGTTCTGCCCATGGTTATTTGAAAATTTCCACATAGTACCCCATGTTTCTAGCCTTGGCCGAATGGCCCTCATTGAATTCCAAAAACATTTCAACAAATTCAACCCAACAATTCCGATCAATAACAAATCAAACCAAGTCTCAATCAAGCTCAAATACATCAACCAAAGTTCAATCCATCACACATATCATAAAATCAACCAAATTTTTGTTTCAATAATTTATTTTAAGCTTCAAACATCAAAACATATAAAATGCCCGATGTATGGGTAATTACTATTTTGCCCTTATTCTTTTCTATTATTTCCGAAAATGCCCTTGACCTTCCTATAAAATTCCCAATGCATCCTACATGTGAAATGACTGTTTTGCCCTTGGTTATTTGAAAATTTTCCACACAGTACCCCTTGTTTCTAGCCATGGCGGAATGACCCTCATTCAATTCCAACAACATTTCAACAAATTCAACCCAACAATGCCAATCAATAATAAATCAAACCAAGTCTCAATAAAGCTCAAATACATCAACCAAAGTTCAATCCATGACACATATCATAAAATCAACCAAACATTTGTTTCAATCATTTATTTTAAGCTTCAAACATCAAAACATATAAAATGCCCGATGTATGGGTAATTATTATTTTACCCTTACACTTTTCTATTATTTCCAAAAATGCCCTTGATCTTCCTATAAAATTCCCAATGTATCCCTACATGTGAAATGACTGTTCTGCCCATGGTTATTTGAAAATTTCCACATAGTACCCCATGTTTCTAGCCTTGGCCGAATGGCCCTCATTGAATTCCAAAAACATTTCAACAAATTCAACCCAACAATTCCGATCAATAACAAATCAAACCAAGTCTCAATCAAGCTCAAATACATCAACCAAAGTTCAATCCATCACACATATCATAAAATCAACCAAATTTTTGTTTCAATAATTTATTTTAAGCTTCAAACATCAAAACATATAAAATGCCCGATGTATGGGTAATTACTATTTTGCCCTTATTCTTTTCTATTATTTCCGAAAATGCCCTTGACCTTCCTATAAAATTTCCAATGCATCCTACATGTGAAATGACTGTTTTGCCCTTGGTTATTTGAAAATTTTCCACACAGTACCCCTTGTTTCTAGCCATGGCGGAATGACCCTCATTCAATTCCAACAACATTTCAACAAATTCAACCCAACAATGCCAATCAATAATAAATCAAACCAAGTCTCAATAAAGCTCAAATACATCAACCAAAGTTCAATCCATGACACATATCATAAAATCAACCAAACATTTGTTTCAATCATTTATTTTAAGCTTCAAACATCAAAACATATAAAATGCCCGATGTATGGGTAATTATTATTTTACCCTTACACTTTTCTATTATTTCCAAAAATGCCCTTGATCTTCCTATAAAATTCCCAATGTATCCCTACATGTGAAATGACTGTTCTGCCCATGGTTATTTGAAAATTTCCACATAGTACCCCATGTTTCTAGCCTTGGCCGAATGGCCCTCATTGAATTCCAAAAACATTTCAACAAATTCAACCCAACAATTCCGATCAATAACAAATCAAACCAAGTCTCAATCAAGCTCAAATACATCAACCAAAGTTCAATCCATCACACATATCATAAAATCAACCAAATTTTTGTTTCAATAATTTATTTTAAGCTTCAAACATCAAAACATATAAAATGCCCGATGTATGGGTAATTACTATTTTGCCCTTATTCTTTTCTATTATTTCCGAAAATGCCCTTGACCTTCCTATAAAATTCCCAATGCATCCTACATGTGAAATGACTGTTTTGCCCTTGGTTATTTGAAAATTTTCCACACAGTACCCCTTGTTTCTAGCCATGGCGGAATGACCCTCATTCAATTCCAACAACATTTCAACAAATTCAACCCAACAATTCCAATCAATAATAAATCAAACCAAGTCTCAATAAAGCTCAAATACATCAACCAAAGTTCAATCCATGACACATATCATAAAATCAACCAAACATTTGTTTCAATCATTTATTTTAAGCTTCAAACATCAAAACATATAAAATGCCCGATGTATGGGTAATTATTATTTTACCCTTACACTTTTCTATTATTTCCAAAAATGCCCTTGATCTTCCTATAAAATTCCCAATGTATCCCTACATGTGAAATGACTGTTCTGCCCATGGTTATTTGAAAATTTCCACATAGTACCCCATGTTTCTAGCCTTGGCCGAATGGCCCTCATTGAATTCCAAAAACATTTCAACAAATTCAACCCAACAATTCCGATCAATAACAAATCAAACCAAGTCTCAATCAAGCTCAAATACATCAACCAAAGTTCAATCCATCACACATATCATAAAATCAACCAAATTTTTGTTTCAATAATTTATTTTAAGCTTCAAACATCAAAACATATAAAATGCCCGATGTATGGGTAATTACTATTTTGCCCTTATTCTTTTCTATTATTTCCGAAAATGCCCTTGACCTTCCTATAAAATTCCCAATGCATCCTACATGTGAAATGACTATTTTGCCCTTGGTTATTTGAAAATTTTCCACACAGTACCCCTTGTTTCTAGCCATGGCGGAATGACCCTCATTCAATTCCAACAACATTTCAACAAATTCAACCCAACAATTCCAATCAATAATAAATCAAACCAAGTCTCAATAAAGCTCAAATACATCAACCAAAGTTCAATCCATGACACATATCATAAAATCAACCAAACATTTGTTTCAATCATTTATTTTAAGCTTCAAACATCAAAACATATAAAATGCCCGATGTATGGGTAATTATTATTTTACCCTTACACTTTTCTATTATTTCCAAAAATGCCCTTGATCTTCCTATAAAATTCCCAATGTATCCCTACATGTGAAATGACTGTTCTGCCCATGGTTATTTGAAAATTTCCACATAGTACCCCATGTTTCTAGCCTTGGCCGAATGGCCCTCATTGAATTCCAAAAACATTTCAACAAATTCAACCCAACAATTCCGATCAATAACAAATCAAACCAAGTCTCAATCAAGCTCAAATACATCAACCAAAGTTCAATCCATCACACATATCATAAAATCAACCAAATTTTTGTTTCAATAATTTATTTTAAGCTTCAAACATCAAAACATATAAAATGCCCGATGTATGGGTAATTACTATTTTGCCCTTATTCTTTTCTATTATTTCCGAAAATGCCCTTGACCTTCCTATAAAATTCCCAATGCATCCTACATGTGAAATGACTGTTTTGCCCTTGGTTATTTGAAAATTTTCCACACAGTACCCCTTGTTTCTAGCCATGGCGGAATGACCCTCATTCAATTCCAACAACATTTCAACAAATTCAACCCAACAATTCCAATCAATAATAAATCAAACCAAGTCTCAATAAAGCTCAAATACATCAACCAAAGTTCAATCCATGACACATATCATAAAATCAACCAAACATTTGTTTCAATCATTTATTTTAAGCTTCAAACATCAAAACATATAAAATGCCCGATGTATGGGTAATTATTATTTTACCCTTACACTTTTCTATTATTTCCAAAAATGCCCTTGATCTTCCTATAAAATTCCCAATGTATCCCTACATGTGAAATGACTGTTCTGCCCATGGTTATTTGAAAATTTCCACATAGTACCCCATGTTTCTAGCCTTGGCCGAATGGCCCTCATTGAATTCCAAAAACATTTCAACAAATTCAACCCAACAATTCCGATCAATAACAAATCAAACCAAGTCTCAATCAAGCTCAAATACATCAACCAAAGTTCAACGCATCACACATGTCATAAAATCAACCAAACATTTGTTTCAATCATTTATTTTAAGCTTCAAACATCAAAACATATAAAATGGCCGATGAATGGGTAATTACTATTTTACCCTTATACTTTTCTATTATTTCCAAAAATGCCTATGATCTTCCTATAAAATTCCGAATGTATCCCTACATGTGACCTGACTGTTTTGCCCTTGGTTATTTGAAAATTTCCACATAGTACCCCTTGTTTCTAGCCATGGCCGAATGACCCTCATTCAATTCCAACAACATTTCAACAAATTCAACCCAACAATTCCAATCAATAATAAATCAAACCAAGTCTCAATAAAGCTCAAATACATCAACCAAAGTTCAATCCATGACACATATCATAAAATCAACCAAACATTTGTTTCAATCATTTATTTTAAGCTTCAAACATCAAAACATATAAAATGCCCGATGTATGGGTAATTATTATTTTACCCTTACACTTTTCTATTATTTCCAAAAATGCCCTTGATCTTCCTATAAAATTCCCAATGTATCCCTACATGTGAAATGACTGTTCTGCCCATGGTTATTTGAAAATTTCCACATAGTACCCCATGTTTCTAGCCTTGGCCGAATGGCCCTCATTGAATTCCAAAAACATTTCAACAAATTCAACCCAACAATTTCGATCAATAACAAATCAAACCAAGTCTCAATCAAGCTCAAATACATCAACCAAAGTTCAATCCATCACACATATCATAAAATCAACCAAATTTTTGTTTCAATAATTTATTTTAAGCTTCAAACATCAAAACATATAAAATGCCCGATGTATGGGTAATTACTATTTTGCCCTTATTCTTTTCTATTATTTCCGAAAATGCCCTTGACCTTCCTATAAAATTCCCAATGCATCCTACATGTGAAATGACTGTTTTGCCCTTGGTTATTTGAAAATTTTCCACACAGTACCCCTTGTTTCTAGCCATGGCGGAATGACCCTCATTCAATTCCAACAACATTTCAACAAATTCAACCCAACAATTCCAATCAATAATAAATCAAACCAAGTCTCAATAAAGCTCAAATACATCAACCAAAGTTCAATCCATGACACATATCATAAAATCAACCAAACATTTGTTTCAATCATTTATTTTAAGCTTCAAACATCAAAACATATAAAATGCCCGATGTATGGGTAATTATTATTTTACCCTTACACTTTTCTATTATTTCCAAAAATGCCCTTGATCTTCCTATAAAATTCCCAATGTATCCCTACATGTGAAATGACTGTTCTGCCCATGGTTATTTGAAAATTTCCACATAGTACCCCATGTTTCTAGCCTTGGCCGAATGGCCCTCATTGAATTCCAAAAACATTTCAACAAATTCAACCCAACAATTCCGATCAATAACAAATCAAACCAAGTCTCAATCAAGCTCAAATACATCAACCAAAGTTCAACGCATCACACATGTCATAAAATCAACCAAACATTTGTTTCAATCATTTATTTTAAGCTTCAAACATCAAAACATATAAAATGGCCGATGAATGGGTAATTACTATTTTACCCTTATACTTTTCTATTATTTCCAAAAATGCCTATGATCTTCCTATAAAATTCCGAATGTATCCCTACATGTGACCTGACTGTTTTGCCCTTGGTTATTTGAAAATTTCCACATAGTACCCCATGTTTCTATCGTTGGCCGAATGGCCCTCATTGAATTCCAAAAACATTTCAACAAATTCAACCCAACAATTCCAATCAATAACAAATCAAACCAAGTCTCAATCAAGCTCAAATACATCAACAAAAGTTCAATCCATCACACATATCATAAAATCAACCAAATTTTTGTTTCAATAATTTATTTTAAGCTTCAAATATCAAAACATATAAAATGCCCGATGTATGGGTAATTACTACTTTACCCTTATACTTTTCTATTATTTCCGAAAATGCCGTTAATCTTTCTATAAAATTCCCAACGTATCCCTACATGTGAAATGACTGTTTTGCCCTTGGTTTTTTTAAAATTTCCACATGGTACCCCTTGTTTCTAGCCATGGCCAAATGACCCTCATTGAATTCCAACAACATTTCAACAAATTCAACCCAACAATTGCAATCAATAACAAATCAAACCAAGTCTCAACCAAGCTCAAATTCATCAACCAATGTTCAATCCATCACACATATCATAAAATCAACCAAATTTTTGTTTCAATAATTTATTTTAAGCTTTAAACATCAATACATATAAAATGCCCGATGTATGGGTAATTACTATTTTGCCCTTATACTTTTCTATTATTTCTGAAAATGCCCTTGACCTTCCTATAAAATTCCCAATGCATCCCTACATGTGAAATGACTGTTTTACCCTTGGTTATTTGAAAATTTCCACACAGTACCCCTTGTTTCTAGCCATGGCCGAATGACCCTCATTCAATTCCAACAACATTTCAACAAATTCAACCCAACAATTCCAATCAATAGTAAATCAAACCAAGTCTCAATTAAACTCAAATACATCAACCAAAGTTCAATTCATCACACATATCATAAAATCAACCAAACATTTGTTTCAATAATTTATTTTAAGCTTCAAACATCAAAAATATAAAATGCCTGATGTATGGGTAATTACTAATTTGCCCATATACTTTTCTATTATTTCCGAAACTTCCCTTGATCTTCCTATAAAATTCCCATTGTATCCCTACATGTGAAATGACTGTTTCGCCCTTGGTTATTTGAAAATTTTCCACACAGTACCCCTTGTTTCTAGCCATGGCCGAATGACCCTCATTCAATTCCAACAATATTTCAACAAATTCAACCCAACAATTCCAATCAATAACAATTCAAACCAAGTCTCAATCAAGCTCAAATACCTCAACAAAAGTTCAATCCATCACACATATCATAAAATCAACCAAATTTTTGTTTCAATAATTTATTTTAAGCTTCAAACATCAAAACATATAAAATGCCCGATGTATGGGTAATTACTATTTTGCCCTTATTCTTTTCTATTATTTCCGAAAATGCCCTTGACCTTCCTATAAAATTCCCAATGCATCCTACATGTGAAATGACTGTTCTGCCCTTGGTTATTTGAAAATTTTCACATAGTACCCCATGTTTCTAGCCTTGGCCGAATGGCCCTCATTGAATTCCAAAAACATTTCAACAAATTCAACCCAACAATTTCAATCAATAACAAATCAAACCAAGTCTCAATCAAGCTCAAATACATCAACCAAAGTTCAATCCATCACACATATCATAAAATCAACCAAACATTTGTTTCAATCATTTATGTTAAGCTTCAAACATCAAAATACATAAAATGCCCGATGTATGGGTAATTACTATTTTGCCCTTATACTTTTCTATTATTTCCGAAAATGCCCTTGATCTTCCTATAAAATTCCCAATGCATCCCTACATGTGAAATGACTGTTTTGCCCTTGGTTATTTAAAAATTTTCCACACAGTACCCCTTGTTTCTAGCCATGGCCGAATGACCCTCATTCAATTCCAACAACATATCAACAAATTCAACCCAACAATTCCATTGAATAACAAATCAAACCAAGTCTCAATCAAGCTCAAATACATCAACCAAAGTTCAATCCATCACACATATCATAAAATCAACCAAACATTTGTTTGAATAATTTATTTTAAGCTTCAAACATCAAAACATATAAAATGCCCGATGTTTGGATAATTACTATTTTACCCTTATACTTTGCTATTATTTCTGAAAATGCCTTTGATCTTCCTATAAAATTCCCAATCTATCCTTACATATGAAATGACTGTTTTGCCCTTGGTTATTTGAAAATTTCCACATGGTACCCCTTGTTTCTAGCCATGGCCGAATGTCCCTTATTCAATTCCAACAACATTTCAACAAATTCAACCCAACAATTCCAATCAATAACAAATCAAACCAAGTCTCAATCAAGCTCAATTACATCAACCAATGTTCAATCCATCACACATATCATAAAATCAACCAAACATTTGTTTCAATAATTTCTTTTAAGCTTCAAACATCAAAACATATAAAATTCCCGATGTATGGGTAATTACTATTTTACCCTTATACTTTTCTATTATTTCCGAAAATGCCCTTGATCTTCCTATAAAATTCCCAATGCATCCCGACATGTGAAATGACTGTTTTGCCCTTGGTTATTTGAAAATTTTCCACACCGTACCCCTTGTTTCTAGCCATGGCCGAATGGCCCTCATTGAATTCGAACAACATTTCAACAAATTCAACCCAACATTTTCAATCAATAACAAATCAAATCAAGTCTCAATCAAGCTCAAATACATCAACCAAAGTTCAATCCATCACACATATCATAAAATCAACCAAACATTTGTTTCAATCATTTATTTTAAGCTTCAAACATCAAAACATATAAAATGCTGATGTATGGGTAATTACTATTTTACCCTTAAACTTTTCTATTATTTCCAAAAATGCCTTTGATCTTCCTATAAAATTCCCAATCTATCCCTACATATGAAATGACTGTTTTGCCCTTGGTTATTTGAAAATTTCCACAAGGTACCCCTTATTTCTAGCCATGGCCGAATGACCCTTATTCAATTCCAACAACATTTCAACAAATTCAACCCAACAATTCCAATCAATAACAAATCAAACCAAGTCTCAATCAAGCTTAATTACATCAACCATAGTTCAATCCATCACACATATCATAAAATCAACCAAACATTTGTTTCAATAATTTATTTTAAGCTTCAAACATCAAAACATATAAAATGCCCGATGTTTGGGTAATTACTATTTTACCCTTATTCTTTTCTATTATTTCTGAAAATGCCCTTGATCTTCTTATAAAATTCCCAATGTATCCCTACACGTGAAATGACTGTTCTGCCCTTGGTTATTTGAAAATTTCCACATAGTACCCCTTGTTTCTAGCCATGGCCGAATGGCCCTCACTGAATTCCAACAACATTTCAACAAATTCAACCCAACAATTCCGATCAAAAACAAATCAAACCAACTCTCAATCAAGCTCAAAAACATCAACCAAAGTTCAATCCATCACACATATCATAAAATCAACCAAACATTTGTTTCAATCAATTATTTTAAGCTTCAAATATCAAAACATATAAAATGCCCGATGTATGGGTAATTACTACTTTACCCTTATACTTTTCTATTATTTCCGAAAATGCCGTTAATCTTTCTATAAAATTCCCAACGTATCCCTACATGTGAAATGACTGTTTTGCCCTTGGTTTTTTAAAAATTTCCACATGGTACCCCTTGTTTCTAGCCATGGCCGAATTGCCCTCGTTGAATTCCAACAACATTTCAACAAATTCAACCCAACAATTCCAATCAATAACAAATCAAACCAAGTCTCAATCAAGCTCAAATACATCAACCAAACTTCAATCCATCACACATATCATAAAATCAACCAAACATTTGTTTCAATCATTTATTTTAAGCTTCAAACATCAAAACATATAAAATGCTGATGTATGGGTAATTACTATTTTAACCTTATACTTTTCTATTATTTCCAAAAATGCCTTTGATCTTCCTATAAAATTCCCAATCTATCCCTACATATGAAATGACTGTTGTGCCCTTGGTTATTTGAAAATTTCCACAAGGTACCCCTTGTTTCTAGCCATGGCCGAATGACCCTTATTCAATTCCAACAACATTTCAACAAATTCAACCCAACAATTCCAATCAATAACAAATCAAACCAAGTCTCAATCAAGCTTAATTACATTAACCATAGTTCAATCCATCACACATATCATAAAATCAACCAAACATTTGTTTCAATAATTTATTTTAAGCTTCAAACATCAAAACATATAAAATGCCCGATGTTTGGGTAATTACTATTTTACCCTTATTCTTTTCTATTATTTCTGAAAATGCCCTTGATCTTCTTATAAAATTCCCAATGTATCCCTACACGTGAAATGACTGTTCTGCCCTTGGTTATTTGAAAATTTCCACATAGTACCCCTTGTTTCTAGCCATGGCCGAATGGCCCTCATTGAATTCCAACCACATTTCAACAAATTCAACCCAACAATTCCGATCAATAACAAATCAAACCAACTCTCAATCAAGCTCAAATACATCAACCAAAGTTCAATCCATCACATATATCATAAAATCAACCAAACATTTGTTTCAATCAATTATTTTAAGCTTCAAATATCAAAACATATAAAATGCCCGATGTATGGGTAATTACTACTTTACCCTTATACTTTTCTATTATTTCCGAAAATGCCGTTAATCTTTCTATAAAATTCCCAACGTATCCCTACATGTGAAATGACTGTTTTGCCCTTGGTTTTTTGAAAATTTCCACATGGTACCCCTTGTTTCTAGCCATGGCCGAATGGCCCTCATTGAATTCCAACAACATTTCAACAAATTCAACCCAACAATTCCAATCAATAACAAATCAAACCAAGTCTCAATCAAGCTCAAATACATCAACCAAAGTTCAATCCATCACACATATCATAAAATCAACCAAATTTTTGTTTCAATAATTTATTTTAAGCTTCAAACATCAAAACAAATAAAATGTCCGATGTATGGGTAATTACTATTTTACCCTTATACTTTTCTATTATTTTTCGAAAAGGCCGTTCATTTTCCTATAAAATTCCCAACGTATCCCTACATGTGAAATGACTGTTTTGCCCTTGGTTTTTTGAAAAATTCCACATGGTACCCCTTGTTTCTAGCCATGGCCGAATGGCCCTCATTGAATTCCAACAACATTTCAACAAATTCAACCCAACAATTCCAATCAATAACAAATCAAACCAAGTCTCAACCAAGCTCAAATACATCAACCAAAGTTCAATCCATCACACATATCATAAAATCAACCAAATTTTTGTTTCAATAATTTATTTTAAGGTTCAAACATCAAAACATATAAAATGCCCGATGTATGGGTAATTACTATTTTGCCCTTATACTTTTCTATTATATCCGAAAATGCCCTTGACCTTCCTATAAAATTCCAATGCATCCCTACATGTGAAATGACTGTTTTACCCTTGGTTATTTGAAAATTTCCACACAGTACCCCTGGTTTCTAGCCATGGCCGAATGACCCTCATTCAATTCCAACAACATTTCAACAAATTCAACCCAACAATTCCAATCAATAACAAATCAAACCAAGTCTCAATCAAACTCAAATACATCAACCAAAGTTCAATCCATCACACATATCATAAAATCAACCAAACATTTGTTTCAATAATTTATTTTAAGCTTCAAACATCAAAAATATAAAATGCCCGATGTATGGGTAATTACTAATTTGCCCATATACTTTTCTATTATTTCCGAAACTTCCCTTGATCTTCCTATAAAATTCCCAATGTATCCCTACATGTGAAATGACTGTTTCGCCCTTGGTTATTTGAAAATTTTCCACACAGTACCCCTTGTTTCTAGCCATGGCCGAATGACCCTCATTGAATTCCAACAATATTTCAACAAATTCAACCCAACAATTCCAATCAATAACAAATAAAACCAAGTCTCAATAAAGGTCAAATACATCAACCAAAGTTCAATCCATCACAATATCATAAAATCAACCAAACATTTGTTTCAATCATTTATTTTAAGCTTCAAACATCAAAACATATAAAATGCCCGATGTATGGGTAATTAGTATTTTACACTTATACTTTTCTATTATTTCCAAAAACGCCCTTGATCTTCCTATAAAATTCCCAATGTATCCCTTCATGTGAAATGACTGTTCTGCCCTTGGTTATTTGAAAATTTTCACATAGTACCCCATGTTTCTAGCCTTGGCCGAATGGCCCTCATTGAATTCCAAAAACATTTCAACAAATTCAACCCAACAATTCCGATCAATAACAAATCAAACCAAGTCTCAATCAAGCTCAAATACATCAACCAAAGTTCAATCCATCACACATATCATAAAATCAACCAAACATTTGTTTCAATCATGTATTTTAAGCTTCAAACATCAAAACATATAAAATGGCCGATGAATGGGTAATTACTATTTTACCCTTCTACTTTTCTATTATTTCCGATAATGCCTATGATCTTTCTATAAAATTCCGAATGTATCCCTACATGTGACATGACTGTTTTGCCCTTGGTTATTTGAAAATTTCCACATGGTACCCCTTGTTTCTAGCCACGGCCGAATGGCCCCCATTCAATTCCAACAACATTTCAACAAATTCAACCCAACAATTTCAATCAATATCAAATCAAACCAAGTCTCAATCAATCTCAAATACATCAACCAAACTTCAATCCATCACACATATCATAAAATCAACCAAACATTTGTTTCAATAATTTATTTTAAGCTTCAAACATCAAAATACATAAAATGCCCGATGTATGGGTAATTACTATTTTGCCCTTATACTTTTTCTATTATTTCCGAAAATGCCCTTGATCTTCCTATAAAATTACCAATGCATCCCTACATGTGAAATGACTGTTTTGCCCTTGGTTATTTAAAAATTTTCCACACAGTACCCCTTATTTCTAGCCATGGCCGAATGACCCTCATTCAATTCCAACAACATATCAACAAATTCAACCCAACAATTCCATTCAATAACAAATCAAACCAAGTCTCAATCAAGCTCAAATACATCAACCAAAGTGCAATCCATCACACATATCATAAAATCAACCAAACATTTGTTTGAATAATTTATTTTAAGCTTCAAACATCAAAACATATAAAATGCCCGATGTTTGGGTAATTACTATTTTACCCTTATACTTTGCTATTATTTCCGAAAATGCCTTTGATCTTCCTATAAAATTCCCAATCTCTCCCTACATATGAAATGACTGTTTTGCCCTTGGTTATTTGAAAATTTCCACATGGTACCCCTTGTTTCTAGCCATGGCCGAATGACCCTTATTGAATTCCAACAACATTTCAACAAATTCAACCCAACAATTCCAATCAATAACAAATCAAACCAAGTCTCAATCAAGCTCAAATACATCAAACAAAGTTCAATCCATCACACATATCATAAAATCAACCAAATTTTTGTTTCAATAATTTATTTTAAGCTTCAAAGATCAAAACATATAAAATGCCCGATGTATGGGTAATTACTATTTTGCCCTTATACTTTTCTATTATTTTCGAAAATGCCCTTGACCTTCCTATAAAATTCCCAATGCATCCCTACATGTGAAATGACTGTTTTGCCCTTGGTTATTTGAAAATTTTCAACACAGTACCCCTTGTTTCTAGCCATGGCCGAATGACCCTCATTCAATTCCAACAACATTTCAACAAATTCAACCCAACAATTCCAATCAATAACAAATCAAACCAAGTTTCAATTAAGCTCAAATACATCAACCAAAGTTCAATCCATCACACATATCATAAAATCAACCAAACATTTGTTTCAATAATTTATTTTAAGCTTCAAACATCAAAAATATAAAATGCCCGATGTATGGGTAATTACTATTTTGCCCATATACTTTTCTATTATTTCCGAAACTTCCCTTGATCTTCCTATAAAATTCCCAATGCATCCCTACATGTGAAATGACTGTTTTGCTCTTGGTTATTTGAAAATTTTCCACACAGTACCCCTTGTTTCTAGCCATGGCCGAATGACCCTCATTCAATTCCAACAACATTTCAACAAATTCAACCCAACAATTCCAATCAATAATAAATCAAACCAAGTCTCAATCAAACTCAAATACATCAACCAAAGTTCAATCCATCACACATATCATAAAATCAACCAAACATTTGTTTCAATAATTTATTTTAAGCTTCAAACATCAAAAATATAAAATGCCCGATGTATGGGTAATTACTATTTTGCCCATATACTTTTCTATTATTTCCGAAACTTCCCTTGATCTTCCTATAAAATTCCCAATGTTTCCATATATGTGAAATGACTGTTTTGCCCTTGGTTATTTGAAAATTTTCCACACAGTACCCCTTGTTTCTAGCCATGGCCGAATGACCCTCATTCAATTCCAACAACATTTCAACAAATTCAACCCAACAATTCCAATCAATAACAAATCAAACCAAGTCTCAATAAAGCTCAAATACATCAACCAAAGTTCAATCCATCACACATATCATAAAATCAACCAAACATTTGTTTCAATCATTTATTTTAAGCTTCAAACATCAAAACATATAAAATGCCCGATGTAGGGTAATTACTATTTTACCCTTATACTTTTCTATTATTTCCAAAAATGCCCTTGATCTTCCAATAAAATTCCCAATGTATCCCTACACGTGAAATGACTGTTCTGCCCTTGGTTATTTGAAAATTTCCACATAGTACCCCTTGTTTCTAGCCATGGCCGAATGGCCCTCATTGAATTCCAACAACATTTCAACAAATTCAACCCAACAATTCCGATCAATAACAAATCAAACCAACTCTCAGTCAAGCTCAAATACATCAACCAAAGTTCAATCCATCACACATATCATAAAATCAACCAAACATTTGTTTCAATCAATTATTTTAAGCTTCAAATATCAAAACATATAAAATGCCCGATGTATGGGTAATTACTACTTTACCCTTATACTTTTCTATTATTTCCGAAAATGCCGTTAATCTTTCTATAAAATTCCCAACGTATCCCTACATGTGAAATGACTGTTTTGCCCTTGGTTTTTTGAAAATTTCCACATGGTACCCCTTGTTTCTAGCCATGGCCGAATTGCCCTCGTTGAATTCCAACAACATTTCAACAAATTCAACCCAACAATTCCAATCAATAACAAATCAAACCAAGTCTCAATCAAGCTCAAATACATCAACCAAAGTTCAATCCATCACACATATCATAAAATCAACCAAATTTTTGTTTCAATAATTTATTTTAAGCTTCAAACATCAAAACATATAAAATGCCCGATGTATGGGTAATTACTATTTTGCCCTTATACTTTTCTATTATTTCCGAAAATGCCCTTGACCTTCCTATAAAATTCCCAATGCATCCCTACATGTGAAATGACTGTTTTGCTCTTGGTTTTTTGAAAATTTTCCACACAGTACCCCTTGTTTCTAGCCATGGCCGAATGACCCTCATTCAATTCCAACAACATTTCAACAAATTCAACCCAACAATTCCAATCAATAATAAATCAAACCAAGTCTCAATCAAACTCAAATACATCAACCAAAGTTCAATCCATCACACATATCATAAAATCAACCAAACATTTGTTTCAATAATTTATTTTAAGCTTCAAACATCAAAAATATAAAATGCCCGATGTATGGGTAATTACTATTTTGCCCATATACTTTTCTATTATTTCCGAAACTTCCCTTGATCTTCCTATAAAATTCCCAATGTATCCCTACATGTGAAATGACTGTTTTGCCCTTGGTTATTTGAAAATTTTCCACACAGTAGCCCTTGTTTCTAGCCATGGCCGAATGACCCTCATTCAATTCCAACAACATTTCAACAAATTCAACCCAACAATTCCAATCAATAACAAATCAAACCAACTCTCAATCAAGCTCAAATACATCAACCAAAGTTCAATCCATCACACATATCATAAAATCAACCAAACATTTGTTTCAATCAATTATTTTAAGCTTCAAATATCAAAACATATAAAATGCCCGATGTATGGGTAATTACTACTTTACCCTTATACTTTTCTATTATTTCCGAAAATGCCGTTAATCTTTCTATAAGATTCCCAACGTATCCCTACATGTGAAATGACTGTTTTGCCCTTGGTTTTTTGAAAATTTCCACATGGTACACCTTGTTTCTAGCCATGGCCGAATTGCCCTCGTTGAATTCCAACAACATTTCAACAAATTCAACCCAACAATTCCAATCAATAACAATTCAAACCAAGTCTCAATCAAGCTCAAATACATCAACCAAAGTTCAATCCATCACACATATCATAAAATCAACCAAACATTTGTTTCAATCATTTATTTTAAGCTTCAAACATCAAAACATATAAAATGCCCGATTTAGGGTAATTACTATTTTACCCTTATACTTTTCTATTATTTCCAAAAATGCCCTTGATCTTCCAATAAAATTCCCAATGTATCCCTACACGTGAAATGATTGTTCTGCCCTTGGTTATTTGAAAATTTCCACATAGTACCCCTTGTTTCTAGCCATGGCCGAATGGCCCTCATTGAATTCCAACAACATTTCAACAAATTCAACCCAACAATTCCGATCAATAACAAATCAAACCAACTCTCAATCAAGCTCAAATACATCAACCAAAGTTCAATCCATCACACATATCATAAAATCAACCAAACATTTGTTTCAATCAATTATTTTAAGCTTCAAATATCAAAACATATAAAATGCCCGATGTATGGGTAATTACTACTTTACCCTTATACTTTTCTATTATTTCCGAAAATGCCGTTAATCTTTCTATAAAATTCCCAACGTATCCCTACATGTGAAATGACTGTTTTGCCCTTGGTTTTTTGAAAATTTCCACATGGTACCCCTTGTTTCTAGCCATGGCCGAATTGCCCTCGTTGAATTCCAACAACATTTCAACAAATTCAACCCAACAATTCCAATCAATAACAAATCAAACCAAGTCTCAATCAAGCTCAAATACATCAACCAAAGTTCAATCCATCACACATATCATAAAATCAACCAAACATTTGTTTCAATCATTTATTTTAAGCTTCAAACATCAAAACATATAAAATGCCCGATTTAGGGTAATTACTATTTTACCCTTATACTTTTCTATTATTTCCAAAAATGCCCTTGATCTTCCAATAAAATTCCCAATGTATCCCTACACGTGAAATGATTGTTCTGCCCTTGGTTATTTGAAAATTTCCACATAGTACCCCTTGTTTCTAGCCATGGCCGAATGGCCCTCATTGAATTCCAACAACATTTCAACAAATTCAACCCAACAATTCCGATCAATAACAAATCAAACCAACTCTCAATCAAGCTCAAATACATCAACCAAAGTTCAATCCATCACACATATCATAAAATCAACCAAACATTTGTTTCAATCAATTATTTTAAGCTTCAAATATCAAAACATATAAAATGCCCGATGTAACCCCCTTTTCTTATAAAACATAATTTAACTATTTAATTTATTTTATATATTTATTTCAAAGTTCTGATACGTTCTCTTACAATCCAAATATGTTCTGTAATTTACATCATTAAAATTTATATAAACACTGTTACAAAATAATTCTAAGTACTACAAATTATTGTCTACCCAAAATAGTCCCATCCTATATGCTCTGGAATTTCTGCATCTTCATCATTTAACTATATCTTCAGACACCTGCAATTCACACTCCCCTAGAATCTGGGGACAGCATTACCGGATCAGGCATTTAATTTCTCATACAATTAAAACAATTTCAAACAAATTCATATCATAACAAATTAATTAGTTACACACATAATTAAATGCAGTATGATTTATGCAAATGCAGTTTTTGACTCAAATTCATTTTTTTGCTCAAAATCATTTTGACCCTGCTCCATGGAGACTTCCCCTTTGAGTGTTTAGTAAGTAACTGGCCTACCATTACGCACTGCAATTCAGCTATCAGCCCCTACTAAACGCGAATAAACTAGACAGAATTAGAAGATCAGGATACCCGGAAGGCCACCACGACCGCAACTCAGTCCAGTTTCCAGCCACATGTGGAATTGCCAATATCCTTCACCCCACAGACTATATAATCACAGACTATACAGTCCTGTCTAACTTACTCTGCTCACCCATTTCTCAGGACTATCATATTCTCTATTCATATTCTCAATCATCTTTTCAAATACATGACTACCGCATTCCGGTCAGTCAACACAGTTCTCTGTTGATAATCTCAATCATCTTTTCAAATACATGACTACCGTAGTCCGGTCAGTCAACACAGTCCTGGAAATCAATTCCCCCAAACATACTCATTTTTCATGACTACCGCAGTCCCGGTTAGTCAACAAAATCATTTCTCATTTGAAAACTCATTTCTCATTTGAAATCTTTGTATTTTCCAAGAACTCAGGCTTATGCAATATGACAATGATGCTAATAAACAAATAATTAATATTAATCAATCACATAAAAATTATAAAAATTCACTATTTTGCATTATAACATCAATACCTTAATAAAATACTAACTAGTACTTTACTAGGAAAAATTACTAAACTTTTACTAAAAATACCAATTATTCTTTACTATGGAAATTACTAAAATACCCCTATCTTTTTCTAAAATTCCTATTTTGCCCTCAAAGGGTGAAATTACCAAATTACCCTTACTATTTTCTAAAATTTCCCATTTTGCCCTTGATCTTTTTATGAAATTCCAAATATGTCCTAATTGTTCTAGAATCTATAAAATTACCTAATTGCCCTCAATCTTTTTATAAAATTCCCATTGTGTCCTCTAAATGTGAAATTACCTAATTACCCTCAATCTTTTTATAAAATTCCATTTGTGTCCTCTAAATGTGAAATTACCTAATTACCCTTGATCTTTTCCTAAAATTCCAATTATGTCCTAAAAATGTAAAATTACTAAATTACCCTTAATCTTTTCTCAAAATTCCAATTATGTCCTCCAACTTTCTAGAATATGTAAAATTACCATTGTGCCCTTATACTTTTTCATTATTGCCGAAAATGCCCTTACTCTTTTTGTAAAATTCCCAATGTGTCCCTACATATGAAATTACTATTTTGCCCTTGGTCATTTGAAAATTTTCCACCTAGCACCCTTTCAATTCCTTCATGGCCGTGAATGATTTTTTCTCAAAATTTCCAACATCTCAAAATCAACCAAGCAATTTCAATCACAAACAAACCAATCAAAGTTCAATTCAATCATAACACATCATCAATATCAATCAAACATTACATCAAACACCAATTTCACACTTCTAACATCAAATTTATTTAAGCCCCAAATTCAATTTCATGGCTCTTGATCAATTCTTGAATTTAAACATCAAGACATGTTTTTCTACATTCCAAGTGGTCTAAATTGAAATTAAATGCCATGATCCTTACCTAGAATCCTTAGTTTGATGAAGAAATCCTTGAATCCCTTTTCTCCCTTTCTCCTTGTCTTCTTGAAATTTTTGGGGTTTTCCTCCTAAATCTTTCTCTTTGGCCCAAGACATATTGAAATTTGGGAGGATTTGGTTGGTTTATTTCTTAATTTTAGAAGAGAGGATGAAGGTTTCATGCAGTGGCTGCAGTTGGGAACTCATGGTGGTGGGAGCTTTGGAGAGCTAGCCTTTTTGAGTTCTTTTTTTTGACTTTGTTTTCTTTATGTTTTTATAACAATTTTCTCCACCAATTTTAATTGTAACCTCACGTCCAGCTGCAGGTCCATGGGCAGTCCATTTGCTCACAATTCACAGCCACTTGGACGGCCAAGACAACTTCCCTACGTGAGTTTCCAATTGCTTGTTAATTAGTCAAAAATTGTAGGCAATGGTGGACTTTCTAGAAGGTTTTAGGACTTTTTAATTATCTTACAAACTAATTTGAATTAGAAGAAACTAACACCACCATTAGATTCCTCACTATCAAAAACCTTGGGGTAGTGTCTTAATCATCTCTTAATAAAAGCCTAATTAGCTTAATTTAATTACACTAGAAACTTTGAGTTGTCACACTTTGATTGGTTAATACTCTAAATTTAATTTTTTCTTGGTTAAACATTTTTAATAATTATTCTAAGTATATTACAATTATTAGATAATTCTATAGATGTCATACAAATTTTTTCTTAATTTTTCACCTTAGAATTTTATCGTAAGAATTTCTCAAAGTTCTAACTTTCAGAAAATTCTAACAATTCAGAATTAGCATTTTAATTCTTTAACTGTATATATTTTTAATCTATATTCACTTACCTTTTTATTAAGTTATAGATTAGTCCAAAATTTTACACTTGAAAATTTATCCTGGACAGCTGTCTGACACACTGTCCAGTCAATAAAAAATTTAGGCATAAACAAAAGTATTAAAAGACTCAGAAAATTTTACTGAATAGAACTGTACTAATTTTGTTATGAAAATATGTACAAAAAGTTTCTATAAAATACAGTACATAATTTCTACTATCCGGTCAACAAGAACTTGAGACCTAAACAAATGTATCAAAAGACTTAGAAAATTTTGCTGAGTAGAACTGTATAATTTTTAATATGAAAATATGTACAGAAAATATTCTCTAAATACAATACGTAATTTCTTATAATATTTATAGAAAAATATTCATAAATAGTAAAATAAAAATGAGGGTGTTACACCCGATGTATGGGTAATTACTACTTTACCCTTATACTTTTCTATTATTTCCGAAAATGCCGTTAATCTTTCTATAAAATTCCCAACGTATCCCTACATGTGAAATGACTGTTTTGCCCTTGGTTTTTTGAAAATTTCCACATGGTACCCCTTGTTTCTAGCCATGGCCGAATTGCCCTCGTTAAATTCCAACAACATTTCAACAAATTCAACCCAACAATTCCAATCAATAACAAATCAAACCAAGTCTCAATCAAGCTCAAATACATCAACCAAAGTTCAATCCATCACACATATCATAAAATCAACCAAATTTTTGTTTCAATAATTTATTTTAAGCTTCAAACATCAAAACATATAAAATGCCCGATGTATGGGTAATTACTATTTTGCCCTTATACTTTTCTATTATTTCCGAAAATGCCCTTGACCTTCCTATAAAATTCCCAATGCATCCCTACATGTGAAATGACTGTTTTGCTCTTGGTTTTTTGAAAATTTTCCACACAGTACCCCTTGTTTCTAGCCATGGCCGAATGACCCTCATTCAATTCCAACAACATTTCAACAAATTCAACCCAACAATTCCAATCAATAATAAATCAAACTAAGTCTCAATCAAACTCAAATACATCAACCAAAGTTCAATCCATCACACATATCATAAAATCAACCAAACATTTGTTTCAATAATTTATTTTAAGCTTCAAACATCAAAAATATAAAATGCCCGATGTATGGGTAATTACTATTTTGCCCATATACTTTTCTATTATTTCCGAAACTTCCCTTGATCTTCCTATAAAATTCCCAATGTATCCCTACATGTGAAATGACTGTTTTGCCCTTGGTTATTTGAAAATTTCCACATAGTACCCCTTGTTTCTAGCCATGGCCGAATGGCCCTCATTGAATTCCAACAACATTTCAACAAATTCAACCCAACAATTCCGATCAATAACAAATCAAACCAACTCTCAATCAAGCTCAAATACATCAACCAAAGTTCAATCCATCACACATATCATAAAATCAACCAAACATTTGTTTCAATCAATTATTTTAAGCTTCAAATATCAAAACATATAAAATGCCCGATGTATGGGTAATTACTACTTTACCCTTATACTTTTCTATTATTTCCGAAAATGCCGTTAATCTTTCTATAAAATTCCCAACGTATCCCTACATGTGAAATGACTGTTTTGCCCTTGGTTTTTTGAAAATTTCCACATGGTACCCCTTGTTTCTAGCCATGGCCGAATTGCCCTCGTTGAATTCCAACAACATTTCCACAAATTCAACCCAACAATTCCAATCAATAACAAATCAAACCAAGTCTCGATCAAGCTCAAATACATCAACCAAAGTTCAATCAATCACACATATCATAAAATCAACCAAATTTTTGTTTCAATAATTTATTTTAAGCTTCAAACATCAAAACATATCAAATGCCCGATGTATGGGTAATTACTATTTTGCCCTTATACTTTTCTATTATTTTCGAAAATGCCCTTGACCTTCCTATAAAATTCCCAATGCATCCCTACATGTGAAATGACTGTTTTGCTCTTGGTTATTTGAAAATTTTCCACACAGTACCCCTTATTTCTAGCCATGGCCGAATGACCCTCATTCAATTCCAACAACATTTCAACAAATTCAACCCAACAATTCCAATCAATAATAAATCAAACCAAGTCTCAATCAAACTCAAATACATCAACCAAAGTTCAATCCATCACACATATCATAAAATCAACCAAACATTTGTTTCAATAATTTATTTTAAGCTTCAAACATCAAAAATATAGAATGTCCGATGTATGGGTAATTACTATTTTGCCCATATACTTTTCTATCATTTCCGAAACTTCCCTTGATCTTCCTATAAAATTCCCAATGCATCCCTACATGTGAAATGACTGTTTTGCTCTTGGTTATTTGAAAATTTTCCACACAGTACCCCTTGTTTCTAGCCATGGCCGAATGACCCTCATTCAATTCCAACAACATTTCAACAAATTCAACCCAACAATTCCAATCAATAATAAATCAAACCAAGTCTCAATCAAACTCAAATACATCAACCAAAGTTCAATCCATCACGCATATCATAAAATCAACCAAACATTTGTTTCAATAATTTATTTTAAGCTTCAAACATCAAAAATATAAAATGTCCGATGTATGGGTAATTACTATTTTGCCCATATACTTTTCTATCATTTCCGAAACTTCCCTTGATCTTCCTATAAAATTCCCAATGTATCCCTACATGTGAAATGACTGTTTTGCCCTTGGTTATTTGAAAATTTTCCACACAGTACCCCTTGTTTCTAGCCATGGCCGAATGACCCTCATTCAATTCCAACAACATTTCAACAAATTCAACCCAACAATTCCAATCAATAATAAATCAAACCAAGTCTCAATCAAACTCAAATACATCAACCAAAGTTCAATCCATCACACATATCATAAAATCAACCAAACATTTGTTTCAATAATTTATTTTAAGCTTCAAACATCAAAAATATAGAATGTCCGATGTATGGGTAATTACTATTTTGCCCATATACTTTTCTATCATTTCCGAAACTTCCCTTGATCTTCCTATAAAATTCCCAATGCATCCCTACATGTGAAATGACTGTTTTGCTCTTGGTTATTTGAAAATTTTCCACACAGTACCCCTTGTTTCTAGCCATGGCCGAATGACCCTCATTCAATTCCAACAACATTTCAACAAATTCAACCCAACAATTCCAATCAATAATAAATCAAACCAAGTCTCAATCAAACTCAAATACATCAACCAAAGTTCAATCCATCACACATATCATAAAATCAACCAAACATTTGTTTCAATAATTTATTTTAAGCTTCAAACATCAAAAATATAAAATGTCCGATGTATGGGTAATTACTATTTTGCCCATATACTTTTCTATCATTTCCGAAACTTCCCTTGATCTTCCTATAAAATTCCCAATGTATCCCTACATGTGAAATGACTGTTTTGCCCTTGGTTATTTGAAAATTTTCCACACAGTACCCCTTGTTTCTAGCCATGGCCGAATGACCCTCATTCAATTCCAACAACATTTCAACAAATTCAACCCAACAATTCCAATCAATAATAAATCAAACCAAGTCTCAATCAAACTCAAATACATCAACCAAAGTTCAATCCATCACACATATCATAAAATCAACCAAACATTTATTTCAATCATTTATTTTAAGGTTCAAACATCAAAACATATAAAATGCCCGATGTAGGGTAATTACTATTTTACCCTTATACTTTTCTATTATTTCCAAAAATGCCCTTGATCTTCCAATAAAATTCCCAATGTATCCCTACACGTGAAATGACTGTTCTGCCCTTGGTTATTTGAAAATTTCCACATAGTACCCCTTGTTTCTAGCCATGGCCGAATGGCCCTCATTGAATTCCAACAACATTTCAACAAATTCAACCCAACAATTCCGATCAATAACAAATCAAACGAACTCTCAACCAAGCTCAAATACATCAACCAAAGTTCAATCCATCACACATATCATAAAATCAACCAAACATTTGTTTCAATCAATTATTCTAAGCTTCAAATATCAAAACATATAAAATGCCCGATGTATGGGTAATTACTATTTTGCCCTTATACTTTTCTATTATTTCCGAAAATGCCCTTGATCTTCCTATAAAATTCCCAATGTATCCCTACATGTGAAATGACTGTTTTGCCCTTGGTTGTTTGAAAATTTTCCACACAGTACCCCTTGCTTCTAGCCATGGCCGAATGGCCGTCATTGAATTCCAACAACATATCAACAAATTCAACCCAACAATTCAAACCAAGTCTCAATCAAGCTCAAATACATCAACCAAAGTTCAATCCATCACACATATCATAAAATCAACCAAACATTTGTTTCAATAATTTCTTTTAAGCTTCAAACATCAAAACATATAAAATGCCCGATATATGGGTAATTACTATTTTACCCTTATACTTTTCTATTATTTCCAAAAATGCCCTTGATCTTCCTATAAAATTCCCAATGTATCCCTACATGTGAAATGACTGTTCTGCCCTTGGTTATTTGAAAATTTCCACATAGTACCCCATGTTTCTAGCCTTGGCCGAATGGCCCTCATTGAATTCCAAAAACATTTCAACAAATTCAACCTAACAATTCCGATCAATAACAAATCAAACCAAGTCTCAATCAAGCTCAAATACATCAACCAAAGTTTAATCCATCATACATACCATAAAATCAACCAAACATTTGTTTCAATCATTTATTTTAAGCTTCAAACATCAAAACATATAAAATGGCCGATGAATGGGTAATTACTATTTTACCCTTATACTTTTCTATTATTTCCCAAAATGCCTATGATATTTCTATAAAATTCCGAATGTATCCCTGCATGTGACATGACTGTTTTGCCCTTGGTTATTTGAAAATTTCCACATGGTACCCCTTGTTTCTAGCCACGGCCGAATGGCCCCCATTCAATTCCAACAACATTTCAACAAATTCAACCCAACAATTTCAATAAATAACAAATCAAACCAAGTCTCAATCAAGCTCAAATACATCAACCAAAGTTCAATCCATCACACATATTATAAAATCAACCAAACATTTGTTTCAATCTTTTATTTTAAGCTTCAAACATCAAAACACATAAAATGCCCGATGTATGGGTAATTACTATTTTGCCCTTATACTTTTCTATTATTTTCAAAAATGCCCTTGATCTTCCTATAAAATTCCCAATGTATCCCTACATGTGAAATGACTGTTTTGCCCTGGGTTGTTTGAAAATTTTCCACACAGTACCCCTTGCTTCTAGCCATGGCCGAATGGCCCTCATTGAATTCCAACAACATTTCAACAAATTCAACCCAACAATTCCAATCAATAACAATTCAAACCAAGTCTCAATCAAGCTCAAATACATCAACCAAAGTTCAATCCATCACACATATCTTAAAATCAACCAAACATTTGTTTCAATAATTTCTTTTAAGCTTCAAACATCAAAACATATAAAATGCCCGATGTTTAAGTAATTACTATTTTACCCTTATACTTTTCTATTATTTCTGAAAATGCCCTTGATCTTCCTATAAAATTCCCAATGTATCCCTACACGTGAAATTACTGTTCTGCCCTTGGTTATTTGAAAATTTCCACATAGTACCCCTTGTTTCTAGCCATGGCCGAATGGCCCTCATTGAATTCCAACAACATTTCAACAAATTCAACCCAACAATTACGATCAATAACAAATCAAACCAACTCTCAATCAAGCTCAAATTCATCAACCAAAGTTCAATCCATCACACATATCATAAAATCAACCAAACATTTGTTTCAATAATTTATTTTAAGCTTCAAACATCAAAAATATAAAATGTCCGATGTATGGGTAATTACTATTTTGCCCATATACTTTTCTATCATTTCCGAAACTTCCCTTGATCTTCCTATAAAATTCCCAATGTATCCCTACATGTGAAATGACTGTTTTGCCCTTGGTTATTTGAAAATTTTCCACACAGTACCCCTTGTTTCTAGCCATGGCCGAATGACCCTCATTCAATTCCAACAACATTTCAACAAATTCAACCCAACAATTCCAATCAATAATAAATCAAACCAAGTCTCAATCAAACTCAAATACATCAACCAAAGTTCAATCCATCACACATATCATAAAATCAACCAAACATTTATTTCAATCATTTATTTTAAGGTTCAAACATCAAAACATATAAAATGCCCGATGTAGGGTAATTACTATTTTACCCTTATACTTTTCTATTATTTCCAAAAATGCCCTTGATCTTCCAATAAAATTCCCAATGTATCCCTACACGTGAAATGACTGTTCTGCCCTTGGTTATTTGAAAATTTCCACATAGTACCCCTTGTTTCTAGCCATGGCCGAATGGCCCTCATTGAATTCCAACAACATTTCAACAAATTCAACCCAACAATTCCGATCAATAACAAATCAAACGAACTCTCAACCAAGCTCAAATACATCAACCAAAGTTCAATCCATCACACATATCATAAAATCAACCAAACATTTGTTTCAATCAATTATTCTAAGCTTCAAATATCAAAACATATAAAATGCCCGATGTATGGGTAATTACTATTTTGCCCTTATACTTTTCTATTATTTCCGAAAATGCCCTTGATCTTCCTATAAAATTCCCAATGTATCCCTACATGTGAAATGACTGTTTTGCCCTTGGTTGTTTGAAAATTTTCCACACAGTACCCCTTGCTTCTAGCCATGGCCGAATGGCCGTCATTGAATTCCAACAACATATCAACAAATTCAACCCAACAATTCAAACCAAGTCTCAATCAAGCTCAAATACATCAACCAAAGTTCAATCCATCACACATATCATAAAATCAACCAAACATTTGTTTCAATAATTTCTTTTAAGCTTCAAACATCAAAACATATAAAATGCCCGATATATGGGTAATTACTATTTTACCCTTATACTTTTCTATTATTTCCAAAAATGCCCTTGATCTTCCTATAAAATTCCCAATGTATCCCTACATGTGAAATGACTGTTCTGCCCTTGGTTATTTGAAAATTTCCACATAGTACCCCATGTTTCTAGCCTTGGCCGAATGGCCCTCATTGAATTCCAAAAACATTTCAACAAATTCAACCTAACAATTCCGATCAATAACAAATCAAACCAAGTCTCAATCAAGCTCAAATACATCAACCAAAGTTTAATCCATCATACATACCATAAAATCAACCAAACATTTGTTTCAATCATTTATTTTAAGCTTCAAACATCAAAACATATAAAATGGCCGATGAATGGGTAATTACTATTTTACCCTTATACTTTTCTATTATTTCCCAAAATGCCTATGATATTTCTATAAAATTCCGAATGTATCCCTGCATGTGACATGACTGTTTTGCCCTTGGTTATTTGAAAATTTCCACATGGTACCCCTTGTTTCTAGCCACGGCCGAATGGCCCCCATTCAATTCCAACAACATTTCAACAAATTCAACCCAACAATTTCAATAAATAACAAATCAAACCAAGTCTCAATCAAGCTCAAATACATCAACCAAAGTTCAATCCATCACACATATTATAAAATCAACCAAACATTTGTTTCAATCTTTTATTTTAAGCTTCAAACATCAAAACACATAAAATGCCCGATGTATGGGTAATTACTATTTTGCCCTTATACTTTTCTATTATTTTCAAAAATGCCCTTGATCTTCCTATAAAATTCCCAATGTATCCCTACATGTGAAATGACTGTTTTGCCCTGGGTTGTTTGAAAATTTTCCACACAGTACCCCTTGCTTCTAGCCATGGCCGAATGGCCCTCATTGAATTCCAACAACATTTCAACAAATTCAACCCAACAATTCCAATCAATAACAATTCAAACCAAGTCTCAATCAAGCTCAAATACATCAACCAAAGTTCAATCCATCACACATATCTTAAAATCAACCAAACATTTGTTTCAATAATTTCTTTTAAGCTTCAAACATCAAAACATATAAAATGCCCGATGTTTAAGTAATTACTATTTTACCCTTATACTTTTCTATTATTTCTGAAAATGCCCTTGATCTTCCTATAAAATTCCCAATGTATCCCTACACGTGAAATTACTGTTCTGCCCTTGGTTATTTGAAAATTTCCACATAGTACCCCTTGTTTCTAGCCATGGCCGAATGGCCCTCATTGAATTCCAACAACATTTCAACAAATTCAACCCAACAATTACGATCAATAACAAATCAAACCAACTCTCAATCAAGCTCAAATTCATCAACCAAAGTTCAATCCATCACACATATCATAAAATCAACCAAACATTTGTTTCAATCAATTATTTTAAGCTTCAAATATCGAAACATATAAAATGCCCGATGTATGGGTAATTACTACTTTACCCTTATACTTTTCTATTATTTCCGGAAATGCCTTTAATCCTTCTATAAAATTCCCAATGTATCCCTACATGTGAAATGACTGTTTTGCCCTTGGTTATTTGAAAATTTCCACATGGTGCCCCTTGTTTCTAGCCATGGTCGAATGGCCCTCATTCAATTCCAACAACATTTCAACAAATTCAACCCAACAATTCCAATCAATAACAAATCAAACCAAGTCTCAATCAAACTCAAATACATCACAAAAGTTCAATCCATCACACATATCATAAAATCAACCAAATTGGAGGGGCTGCTATATGGAAAGCTTACGGTTTGGGGTTTCTTGAAGTTAAGGTTTTGTGTTTTTTTTTTTATATTAATTTCTTATGTCTTTAATAAAGCATTTTCTCCACCAAATTGAATAACCCTCACACGTCCAGCTGCAGTCCTTGGGCAGCCAATTGGCCTAGCTTCTCAGCCCACTTGGACGTCCAAGACAAGTCCCAAACGTAACTTGCCAATTGCTTGGTCAATGGGTCAAAGTTGTTGAATTTGGTGGAGTCTTCTAGAAGGTTGTTTAGGGTTTTAATTATCTTACAAACTAATTAGAATTTGAAGAAACTAACACCACCATTGGATTCCTCACTATCAAAAACCTTGGGGTAGTGTCTTACTTATCTCTTAATCCAAGTCTAATTAGCTTAATTTAGTGACATTAGAAAATTTGAGTTGTCACACTTTGATTGGTTAATACTCTAAATTTATTTTTTTCTTGGTTAAACATTTTTAATAATTATTCTAAGTATATTACAATTATTAGATAATTCCATAGATGTCATACGAATTTTCTCTTAATTTTCCACCTTAGAATTTTATCGTAAGAATTTCTCAAAGTTCTAACTTTCAGAAAATTCTAACAATTCGGAATTAGCATTTTAATTCTTTAATTGTATATATTTTTAATCTATATTCAATTACCTTTTTATTAAGTTACAGATTAGTCCAAAATTTTACACTGGAAAATTTATCCTGGACAGCCGTCAGACACAACGGTCCAGTCAACAAGTAATTCATTTCTCAACTGTATATATTTTAAATCTACATTAAATTCTTGATTTATTAGAGTACAGTTTAATCCAAAATGTTATACTGAAAAATCTTATCCTGGACAGCTGTCTGACACAACTGTCCGGTCAACAAGAATTTTAGGTATAAACAAAAGTATTAAAAGACTTAGAAAATTTTACTGAATAGCACTGTATTAATTTTATTATGAAAATAGGTACAGAAAGTTGCTATAAAATACAGTATATCATTTCTCATAATATTTATATAAAAATATTTACAAATGGTAAAATAATAAAATTGAGGGTGTTACAATTCTCCCCTACTAATAAAAATTTCGTCCTCGAAATTTCTAATATAACTATATAAACAATTGAAGATATTTTTCTCTCATTTTCTCTTCTAATTCCCAAGTGTCATTACCTCTGATATCCTTCCAGATAACTTTAACCAAAGGAATATTTTTACCTCTCAAGTATTTAATCCTTTTGTCCTTAATCTTAACAGGATTTTTTTTTTTTTTATAGTTAGGTTTTCCTTTACCAGTTATTGATGTTACTTTTAAAAATACCTTATCATCTTCTTGAGATTTTTAAAGATTTTATTCTTTTATCTATATAACTTTTTTGTCTCCTCTGTGCAGTTTTCATTTTCTCCTGAATAAATTTTACTTTTTCAATTGTCTGCTGGATGATGTCTGGCTCTATCAATAAATTTTCACCATCCTGATACCATACCAGTGGTGTCCTACATTTGCTACCATACAAAGCTTCATAGAGATCCATACTTATACTAGAATGGTAACTATTATTATATGTAAATTCTACTAAAGGTAATATATATTCCCTATTTCCTTTCTCTTCTAATGTACAAGACCTTAAGAGGTCTTCTAATGACTGAATAGTCCTTTCTGTTTGACCATCAATCTTAGGGTGTTATACTAAACTAAGATATAATTTTACTTCTTACAGCTTTCTGAAAATATTTCCAAAAATTTAAAAACAAAGCTAGGGTCTTTATTAGACTCTATACTAGTAGGTACTCCAAATAATCTAACTATTTCCTTTAAGTACAATTAAGCTATTTTTTCTAAAGTATACCTAATATTTATCAGAAGAAAATGTGCTGATTTAGTTAATCTATCTACAATTACCCAAATAATATCAAAATTCCTATTTGTCCTAGGTAATCTTACCACAAAATCCATTGATATACTATTTCATTTCCATACAGGTATCTCTAAAGGTTATAACATGCCAGATGGTTTCTGATGTTCAATCTTTCCTTTCTGACATGTTAAACATCTAGCTACATATTCTGCTACATCTTTTTTTTTTTTTTTTTTTTTTTTCCTAGGCCACCAAAACATCCCCTTTTAAATCTTTATATATTTTTGTTGTTCCCGGATGAATACTAAGTTTACTTTTGTGCCTTTCCTCCAAAATTAATTCGTTTAATTCTTGATTGTTAGGTACACAAATTCTATTTTTAAACCTAATAATTTTATCCATTCCTTAATTAAATTCTTTCTAATTTCTTCCAAAAAATTCATTATTGATGGCAATCATTCCAAATGGAATTTTATCATTTTTCTTAACTGTACATAGATTTAAATCTCTAAATTATTCTATTAATTCTAATTCTTTAATCTTCATAGTTGACATATGCACAATTTTCCTACTTAAAACATCTTCTACTACATTAGCCTTTCTTGGATGATACATTAACTAAAAATCATAATCTTTAATAAACTCCATCCATCTTCTTTGTCTCATTTCCAATTCCTTTTTGATCAATCAAATATTTTAAACTCCTATGATCACTATATACATCAAATCTATACCCATACAAATAATGTCTCCAAATCTTTAAAGCAAAAACTATAGCAGCTAACTCCAAATCATGTGCAGGATAATTTCTCTCATGTGGTCTTAACTGTCTAGATACATAAGCTACCACTTTCCTATTTTGCATCAACACACATCTTAACCCTTGATATGAAGCATCACAGTATACATCATAAGGATTCATTTGGGTCGGGTAAACTAAAATTAGTGAGGTAGTCAATTTATGTTTCAATTCTTGGAAAATTTTCTCACAACTCTCACTCCAAATAAAATTCTATTAAGGGTCCAGCTATCTTAGAAAATCCTTCAATCAATCTTCTATAATATCCATCAAATCCTAAGAACTACTAATCTCAGTTACTGTTTTTGGTCTTTCACATTCTAAAACCACTTCTACCTTAGAAAGATCCATACTTATTCCATCTCTAGAAATTACATCTCCTAAAAAATTTTACTTCCTCCAACCAAAATTCACACTTAGCAATTTAGCATATAATTTTCTATCTTTCAAAGTTTGCAATGTTATTCTAAGATGATTTTCATGTTCCTCTTTATTTTTAGAATATATTAATATATCATCTATTCTAGATCAAGGATATTTATTCTTTATAGTTACTTTATTTAATTGTCTATAATCTATACATAACCTAGATCCTCCATCTTTCTTTTTAACTAATAATACTGGGGCTCACCATAGGGACACACTAGGCCTTACAAATTGTTTTTCTAATAATTCTTCCAATTGTTTCTTTAACTCAATTAATTTCAATAATGACATTCTATATGGTTGCATAGAAATTGGTCTAGTACCAAGCATCAAATCTATACTAAATTCTATTCCTCTTTCAGGAGGCAAACCAGAAACATCATCAGGAAAAATTTCAGGATATTCATTTACAACTAGCACAGAGTCTATTTCAATTTTATCTTCCTTAGTTCCAAGAGATGATAACTTGTATTTTTTTTTAATTTCACTTTTAAATGATATTTCCTTAGGTTGGATAGACTTAAGTCTAGAAACATCAAGTTTAGGAAAAATCAGAGTTTTAAAGGCACAATCTATCAGAATATGGTTGACTGCTAACCCATCCATTCCCAATATCACATCAAAGTCAATCAAAGACAAACAAATCAAGTTCACAACAAATGTTCTATCTCTGATGGTTATAACACAATTCAAACATAATTTAGAGATTAGGGTTGGTTTAGAAGTAGGCACAGAAACAAACAAAGTAAAGCATATTTTAAACATAATTAACATCCTTAACTTTTTTTTTTTTTTTTAAAAAAATTCTTAAGACAACTGTTACTAACTTAGCATTTGGGTCTTATTCTACTATCTTAATCAAGGTTTAACCATCAAGAACCCTCACATATACCTACCAACTAAGTCCTACAACATGGATCATTAATAACCTCAATTATACAAGCCTTAAATCACCACTTACACTATGGGAATGTAATTAAACATATTAAACCCTCAGGCTCTTTTACTGCACCAGAAAAATGCACTATTTTGGTTCTAAATCATGTCCAAAACACAAAATTTCAAGTCCTAATAGTTAAGATATCAATCCTGCGACAAATTTATACTACGATACACTGTTTCAACCTTTAAAACAAGTGGAAACATCCATTAGAACAATATGGTAATAACCATACTCTCAACATCTCATCATATTCCAAACATCAAGGTACCTTCAAAACTTTGTTTTCTTTCCATTGTCAAACTCATCCTTTCCTATAAACTCAAATATTTGGATCTCTATTCTCAACCTTGATCTACTAACTCAGATCTTTGGATCTCCTTCCTCAACTAACTCAAGGGTATAACTCTTAACTTCACAATATAAGGAACATGGAAAATAACACAACTTGGACAATATTTCAATTTAGCATTAGGAGGGAAAAGTCATCTCGACTGAGTCCTGAGTGTGCACCCTCACAACTCTATCAAGATTTCCTTTCTTCCTTTCTGCCATCTCAGCTATACTATTAGTTTCAACTCTAGGATTTATAACTAGCATTCCTCTTCTCATTTCTACATGTCTTAAAATTTCAGATCTAGTTACTACCCTTTTCCCCATAATATTCTTAACAAATAAACAATTCTAATCAGGGTAACACAGCAAAACACCTAATAGACCCACTACTCGCAAGTCCTAGAGATGCATAACCAGAGCTCTGATACCACTAATGTAACCCCCCTTCTAATTAATTAATTTCCATCTAAAATCCATAAAATGAATTTACCATTAAAATAAATACATTCCATTAAAATTTAAAGTTTGTCATTATAATTTACATTATTAAAATTTACAGAAAATGCTACTACCAAATTTATTTCTAATTAATACAAAAGTATCTAAAGCCAAAAACACCCATTCTTATAGCTCTGGAAAATATCTGCATCTTTAACTTCTAATTAATCTTCAAAATACCTGCAATTCACACTCCCCTAGAATCTGGGGACAGCATTACCGGATCAGGCATTTAATTTCTCATACAATTAAAACAATTTCAAAAAAATACATATCATAACAAATTAATTAGTTACACACATAATTAAATGCAGTATGATTTATGCAAATGCATTTTTTGACTCAAATTCATTTTTTTTTTACTCAAAATCATTTTGACCCTGCTCCATGGAGACTTCCCCTTTGAGTGTTTAGTAAGTAACTGGCCTACCATTACCTCATGTAATTCAGCTATCAGCCCCTACTAAACGCAAATAAACTAGACAGAATTAGGAGATTAGGATACCCGGAAGGCCACCACGACAGTATCTGCGCTCCAGATTACGGTCCTCTGTGGAATTGCCAATATCCTTCACCCCACAGACTATATAATCACAGACTATACGGTCCTGTCTAACTTACTCTGCTCACCCATTTCTTAGGACTATCATATTCTCTGTTCATAATCTCAATCATCTTTTCAAATACATGACTACCGCAGTCCGGTCAGTCAACACAATTCTCTGTTCATAATCTCAATCATATTTTCAAATACATGACTACCGCAGTCCGGTCAGTCAACACAGTTCTCTGTTCATAATCTCAATCATATTTTCAAATACATGACTACCGCAGTCCGGTCAGTCAACACAGTCCTGGAAATCAATTCCCCCAAAAATACTCATTTCTCATTTGAAATCTTTGTATTTTCCAAGAACTCAAGCTTATGCAATATGACAATGATGCTAATAAACAAATAATTAATATTAAGCAATCACATAAAAATTATAAAAATTCACTATTTTGCATTATAACATCAATACCTTAATAAAATACTAATTAGTCCTTTACTAGGAAAAATTACTAAACTTTTACTATTTTCTAAAATTTCCCATTTTGCCCTTGATCTTTTTATGAAATTCCGAATATGTCCCTAATTGTTCTAGAATCTATGAAATTACCTAATTACCCTCAATCTTTTTATAAAATTCCAATTGTATCCTCTAAATGTGAAATTACCTAATTACCCTCAATCTTTTTATAAAATTCCAATTATGTCCTAAAAATGTAAAATTACTAAATTACCCTTAATCTTTTCTCAAAATTCCAATTATGTCCTCCAACTTTCTAGAATATGTAAAATTACCATTGTGCCCTTATACTTTTTCATTATTGCCGAAAATGCCCTTAATCTTTTTGTAAAATTCCCAATGTGTCCCGACATGTGAAATGACTATTTTACCCTTGGTCATTTGAAAAATTCCACATGATATCCCTATCATTCTCATCATGGCCGTATGGCCTCCTTCACATTTCCAACAATTTTCTCAAAACAACCAATCCAAATTCCAATCAAAATCAAATCAATTCAAGAAATCTCAATCAAGAACAAATTTCAATTTCCAATCAAGAACAAGCCAATCAATCAATTCCAATCCATCACAACACATCATGAATTCAATCAAACATGGATTCAAACAACAATTTCAAGCTTTTAACATCAATCATCTAAAAGCCCTAAATCAATTTCATCTTTTGTTGAATCTTGATCAAATCTTGAAATTAGACCTAAGAACATGTTTCTATTAACTCCAATTGGTTTAAATTGAAATTAAATGCCAAGATCCTTACCTTAGATCCTTAATTTGATGGAGAACTCTTGAATTTCCTTTTCCCTCTTTTCTCTCTTTTTCCTTGGCTTCTTGAAATTTTGAGCTTTTTCTCCTAATTCTCTTCTCTTTGGCCTAAGCTATATTGAAATTTGAAAGGTTTTGGTTGGTTAAATTCTTAATTTTAGAAGAAAGGCTGAAGTGAAAATGGAGGGGTTGCTGTATGGAAAGCTTACGGTTTGGGGTTTCTTGAAGTTAAGGTTTTGTGTTTTTTTTTTATATTAATTTCTTATGTCTTTAATAAAGCATTTTCTCCACCAAATTGAATAACCCTCACACGTCCAGCTGCAGTCCTTGGGCAGCCAATTGGCCTAGCTTCTCAGCCCACTTGGACGTCCAAGACAAGTCCCAAATGTAACTTGCCAATTGCTTGGTCAATGGGTCAAAGTTGTTGAATTTGGTGGAGTCTTCTAGAAGGTTGTTTAGGGTTTTAATTATCTTACAAACTAATTAGAATTTGAAGAAACTAACACCACCATTGGATTCCTCACTATCAAAAACCTTGGGGTAGTGTCTTACTTATCTCTTAATCCAAGTCTAATTAGCTTAATTTAGTGACATTAGAAAATTTGAGTTGTCACACTTTGATTGGTTAATACTCTAAATTTATTTTTTTCTTGGTTAAACATTTTTAATAATTATTCTAAGTATATTACAATTATTAGATAATTCCATAGATGTCATACGAATTTTCTCTTAATTTTCCACCTTAGAATTTTATCGTAAGAATTTCTCAAAGTTCTAACTTTCAGAAAATTCTAACAATTCGGAATTAGCATTTTAATTCTTTAATTGTATATATTTTTAATCTATATTCAATTACCTTTTTATTAAGTTACAAATTAGTCCAAAATTTTACACTTGAAAATTTATCCTGGACAGCCGTCAGACACAACGGTCCAGTCAACAAGTAATTCATTTCTCAACTGTATATATTTTAAATCTACATTAAATTCTTGATTTATTAGAGTACAGTTTAATCCAAAATGTTATACTGAAAAATCTTATCCTGGACAGCTGTCTGACACAACTGTCCGGTCAACAAGAATTTTAGGTATAAACAAAAGTATTAAAAGACTTAGAAAATTTTACTGAATAGCACTGTATTAATTTTATTATGAAAATAGGTACAGAAAGTTGCTATAAAATACAGTATATCATTTCTCATAATATTTATATAAAAATATTTACAAATGGTAAAATAATAAAATTGAGGGTGTTACAATCTTCCCGTAAAATTCCCAATGTATCCCTCCATGAGAAATGACTGTTTTGCCCTTGGTTATTTGAAATTTTCCACATAGTACCCCTTGTTTCTAGCCATGGCCGAATGGCCATCATTCAATTCCAACAACATTTCAACAAATTCAACCCAACAATTTCAATCAATAACAAATCAAACCAAGTCTCAATCAAGCTAAAATACATCAACCAAAGTTCAATCCATCACACATCATAAAATCAACCAAACATTTGTTTCAATCATTTATTTTAAGCTTCAAACATCAAAACATATAAAATGCCCCGATGCATGGGTAATTATAATTTTACCCTTATACTTTTCTATTATTTCCGAAAATGCCCTTGATCTTCCTATAAAATTCCCAATGTTTCCCTCCATGTGAAATGACTGTTTTGCCCTTGGTTATTTGAAATTTTCCACATAGTACCTGTTGTTTGTAGCCATGGTCAAATGGCCTTCATTCAATTCCAATAACATTTCAACAAATTCAACCCAACAATTTCAATCAATAACAAATAAAACCAAGTCTCAATCAAGCTCAAATACATCAACCAAAGTTCAATCCATCACACATATCATAAAATCAACCAAATTTTTGTTTCAATAATTTATTTTAAGCTTCAAACATCAAAACATATAAAATGCCCGATGTATGGGTAATTACTATTTTGCCCTTATACTTTTCTATTATTTCCGAAAATGCCCTTGATCTTCCTATAAAATTCCCAATGTATCCCTACATGTGAAATGACTGTTTTGCCCTTGGTTATTTGAAAATTTTCCACACAGTACCCCTTGTTTCTAGCCATGGCCGAATGACCCTCATTCAATTCCAACAACATTTCAACAAATTCAACCCAACAATTCCAATCAATAACAAATAAAACCAAGTCTCAATAAAGCTCAAATACATCAACTAAAGTTCAATCCATCACACATATCATAAAATCAACCAAACATTTGTTTCAATAATTTATTTTAAGCTTCAAACATCAAAACATATAAAATGCCCGATGTATGGGTAATTATAATTTTACCCAGATACTTTTCTATTATTTCCGAAAATGCCCTTGATCTTCCTATAAAATTTCCAATGTATCCCTCCATGTGAAATGACTATTTTGCCCTTGGTTATTTGAAATTTTTCACATAGTACCCGTTGTTTCTAGCCATGCCGAATGGCCATCATTCAATTCCAACAACATTTCAATAAATTCAACCCAACAATTTCAATCAATAACAAATCAAACCAAGTCTCAATCTAGCTCAAATACATCTACCGAAGTTCAATCCATCACACATATCATAAAATCAACCAAACATTTGTTTCAATCATTTATTTTAAGCTTCAAACACCAAAACATATAAAATGCCCGATGTATGGGTAATTATTATTTTGCCCTTATAGTTTTCCATTATTTCTGAAAATGCCCCTGATCTTCCTATAAAATTCCCAATGTATCCCTCCATGTGAAATGACTGTTTTGCCCTTGGATATTTGAAAATTTCCAGATTGTACCCGTTGTTTCTAGCCATGGCCGAATGGCCCTCATTCAATTCCAACAACATTTCAACAAGTTCAACCCAACAATTTCAATCAATAACAAATCAAACCAAGTCTCAATCAATCTCAAATACACCAACCAAAGTTCAATCCAGCAGACATATCATAAAATCAACCAAACATTTGTTTCAATCATTTATTTTAAGCTTCAAACATCAAAACATATAAAATTCCTGATGTATGGGTAATTACTATTTTACCCTTATACTTTTCTATTATTTTCGAAAATGCCCCTGATCTTCCTATAAAATTCCCAATGTATCCCTCCATGTGAAATGACTGTTTTGCCCTTGGTTATTTGAAATTTTCCACATAGTACGCCTTGTTTCTAGCCATGGCTGAATAGCTCTCATTCAATTCCAACAACATTTCAACAAATTCAACCCAACAATTCCAATCAATAACAATTCAAACCAAGTCTCAATCAAGCTAAAATACATCAACCAAAGTTCAGTACATCACACTTATCATAAAATCAACTAAACATTTGTTTCAATCATTTATTTTAAGGTTCAAACATCGAAACATATAAAATGCCCGATGTATGGGTAATTACTATTTTACCCTTATACTTTTCTATTATTTTCGAAAATGCCCTTGATCTTCCAATAAAATTCCCAATGTATCGCTACATGTGAAATGACTGTTTTGCCCTTGGTTATTTGAAAATTTTCCACATAGTTCCCCTTGTTTCTAGCCATGGCCGAATGGCCCTCATTCAATTCCAACAACATTTCAACAAATTCAACCCAACAATTCCAATCAACAACAATTCAAACCAAGTCTCAATCAAGCTCAAATACATCAACCAAAGTTCAATACATCACACATATCATAAAATCAACTAAACATTTGTTCCAATCATTTATTTTAACCTTCAAACATCAAAACATATAAAATGCCCGATGTATGGGTAATTACTATTTTACCCTAATACTTTTCTATATTTTCCAAAAATGCCCTTGATCTTCCTATAAAATTCCCAATGTATCCCTACATGTCAAATGACTGTTTTGCCCATGGTTATTTGAAAATTTTCCACATAGTACCCCTTGTTTCTAGCCATGGCCGAATGACCCTCATTCAATTCCATCAACATTTCAACAAATTCAACCCAACAATTTCAATCAATAACAAAACAAACCAAGTCTCAATCAAGCTCAAATACATCAACCAAAGTTCAATCCATCACACATATCAGAAAATCAACCAAACATTTGTTTCAATCATTTATTTTAAGCTTCAAACATCAAAACATATAAAATGCCCGATGTATGGGTAATTACTATTTTACCCTAATACTTTTCTATTATTTCCGAAAATGCCCTTGATCTTCCTATAAAATTCCCAATGTATCCCTACATGTCAAATGACTGTTTTGCCCTTGCTTATTCAAAAATTGTCACATAGTACCCCTTGTTTCTAGCCATGGCCAAATGGCCCTCATTCAAATCCAACAACATTTCAACAAATTCAAGCCAACAATTCCAATCAATAACAAATCAAACCAATTCTCAATCAAGCTCAAATACATCAACCAAAGTTCAATCCATCACACATATCATAAAATCAACCAAACATTTGTTTAAATCATTTATTTTAAGCTTCAAACACCAAAACGTATAAAATGCCCGATTGATGGGTAATTACTATTTTACCATTATAATTTTCTATTATTTTCGAAAATGCCCCTGATCTTCCTATAAAATTCACAATGTATCCCTATATGTGAAGCGACTGTTTTGTCCTTGGTTATTTGAAAATTTCCACATAGTACCCCTTGTTTCTAGCCATGGACGAATGGCCCTCATTCAATTCCAACAACATTTCAACAAATTCAACCCAACAATTTCAATCAATAACAAATCAAACCAAGTCTCAATCAAGCTCAAATACATAAACCAAAGTTCGATCCATCACACATATCATAAAATCAACCAAATATTTATTTCAATCATTTATTTTAAGCTTCAAACATCAAAACATATAAAATGCCCGATGTATGGGTAATTACTATTTTGCCCTTATACTTTTCTATTATTTTCGAAAATGCCCCTGATCTTCCTATAAAATTCCCATTGTATCCCTATATGTGAAGTGACTGTTTTGCCCTTGGTTATTTGAAAATTTCCACATAGTACCCGTTGTTTCTAGCCATGGCCGAATGGCCCTCATTCAAATCCAACAACATTTCAACAAATTCAAGCCAACAATTCCAATCAATAACAAATCAAACCAATTCTCAATCTAGCTCAAATACATCAACCAAAGTTCAATCCATCACACATATGATAAAATCAACCAAACATTTGTTTAAATCATTTATTTTAAGCTTCAAACACCAAAACGTATAAAATGCCCGATTGATGGGTAATTACTATTTTACCATTATAATTTTCTATTATTTTCGAAAATGCGCCTGATCTTCCTATAAAATTCACAATGTATCCCTATATGTGAAGTGACTGTTTTGCCCTTGGTTATTTGAAAATTTCCACATAGTACCCGTTGTTTCAAGCCATGGCCGAATGACCCTCATTCAATTCCAACAACATTTCAACAAATTCAAGCCAACAATTCCAATCAATAACAAATCAAACCAATTCTCAATCAAGCTCAAATACATCAACCAAAGTTCAATCCATCACACATATCATAAAATCAACCAAATATTTGTTTAAATAATTTATTTTATGCTTCAAACATCGAAACATATAAAATGCCCGATGTATGGGTGATTAGTATTTTACCCTATTACTTTTCTATTATTTCCGAAAATGCCCTTGATCTTCCTGTAAAATTCCCAATCTATCCCTACATGTGAAAATGACTGTTTGGCCCTTGGTTATTTGAAAATTTTCCACATAGTACCCCTTGTTTCTAGCCATGGCCGAATGGCCCTCATTCTATTCCAGCAACATTTCAACAAGTTCAACCCAACAATTTCAATCAATAACAAATCAAACCAAGTCTCAATCAAGCTCAAATACATCAACCAAAGTTCAATCCATCAGACATGTCATAAAATCAACCAAACATTTGTTTCAATCATTTATTTTAAGCTTCAAACATCAAAACATATAAAATGCCCGATGTATGGGTAATTACTGTTTTACCCTTATACTTTTCTATTATTTTCGAAAATGCCCCTGATCTTCCTATAAAATTCCCAATGTATCCCTCCATGTAAAATGATTGTTTTGCCCTTGGTTATTTGAAATTTTCCACATAGTACCCGTTGCTTGTAGCCATGGACGAATGGTCCTCATTCAATTCCAACAACATTTCAACAAATTCAACCCAACAATTTCAATCAATAACAAATCAAACCAAGTCTCAATCAAGCTCAAATACATCAACCAAAGTTCAATCCATCACACATATCATAAAATCAACCAAACATTTCTTTCAATAATTTATTTTAAGCTTCTAACATCGAAACATATAAAATGCCCGATGTATGGGTAATTACAATTTTACCCTTATACTTTTCTATTATTTCCGAAAATACCCTTGATCTTCCTATAAAATTCCCAATGTATCCCTCCATGTCAAATGACTGTTTTGCCCTTGGTTATTTGAACTTTTCCACATAGTACCCGTTGTTTCTAGCCATGGTCGAATGGTCCTCATTCAATTCCAACAACATTTCAACAAATTTAACCCAACAATTTCAATCAATAACAAATCAAACCAAGTCTCAGTCAAGTTCAAATACATCAACAAAAGTTCAATCCATCACACATATCATAAAATCAACCAAACATTTGTGTCAATAATTTATTTTACGCTTCAAACATCAAAACATATAAAATGCCAGATGTATGGGTAATTACTATTGTCACTTATACTTTTTTATTATTTTCGAAAATGCCCCTGATCTTCCTAAAAAATTCCCAATGTATCCGTAAACATGAAATGACTATATTGCCCTTGTTTATTTGAAAATTTCCACATAGTACCCCTTGTTTCTAGCCATGGCCGAATGGCCCTCATTCAATTCCAACAACATTTCAACAAATTCAACCCAACAACTCCAATCAATATCAAATCAAACCAAGTCTCAATGAAGCTCAAATACATCAACCAAAGTTCAATCCATCACACATATCATAAAATCAACCAAATATTTGTTTAAATAATTTATTTTAAGCTTCAAACATCAAAACATATAAAATGCCCGATGTATGGGTGATTAGTATATTACCCTATTACTTTTCTATTATTTCCGAAAATGCCCATGATCTTCAATAAAATTCCCAATGTATCCCTACATGTGAAATGACTGTTTGGCCCTTGGTTATTTGAAAATTTTCTACATAGTACCCCTTGTTTCTAACCATGGCCGAATGGCCCTCATTGAATTCCAACAACATTTCAACAAATTCAACCCAACAATTTCAATCAATAACAAATCAAACCAAGTCTCAATCAAGCTCAAATACATCAACCAAAGTTCAATCCATCACACATATCATAAAATAAACCAAACATTTGTTTCAATCATTTATTTTAAGTTTCAAACATCAAAACATGTAAAATGCCTGATGAATGGGTAATTACAATTTTACCCTTATACTTTTCTATTATTTCCGAAAATGCCCTTGATCTTCCTATAAAATTCCCAATGTATCTCTCCATGTGAAATGACTGTTTTGCCCTTGGTTTTTTGAAATTTTCCACATAGTACCCATTGTTTCTAGCCATGGACGAATGGCCCTCATTCAATTCCAACAACATTTCAACAAATTCAACCCAACAATTTCAATTAATAGAAAATCAAACCAAGTCTCAATCAAGCTCAAATACATCAACCAAAGTTCAATCCATCACACATATCATAAAATCAACCAAATATTTGTTTAAATAATTTATTTTAAGCTTCAAACATCGAAACATATAAAATGCCCGATTGATGGGTAATTACTATTTTACCCTTTTACTTTTCTATTATTTCCGAAAATGCCCCCGATCTTCCTAAAAAATTCCCAATGTATCCCTACATGTGAAATGACTGTTTTGCCCTTGGTTATTTGAAAATTTCCACATAGTACCCCTTGTTTCTAGCCATGGCCGAATGGCCCTCGTTAAATTCCAACAACATTTCAACAAATTCAACCCAACAATTCCAATCAATATCAAATCAAACCAAGTCTCAGTCAAGCTCAAATACATCAACCAAAGTTCAATCCATCACACATATCATAAAATCAACCAAATATTTGTTTAAATAATTTATTTTAAGCTTCAAACATCGAAACATATAAAATGCCCAATGTATGGGTGATTAGTATTTTACCCTATTACTTTTCTATTATTTCCGAAAATGCCCTTGATCTTCCTATAAAATTCCCAATGTGTCCCTCCATGTGAAATGACTGTTTTGCCCTTGGTTATTTGAAAATTTCCACATAGTACTCGTTGTTTATAGCCATGGCCGAATGGCCCTCATTCAATTCCAACAACATTTCAACAAATTCAACCCAACAATTTCAATCAATAACAAATCAAACCAAGTCTCAGTCAAGTTCAAATACATCAACCGAAGTTCAATCCATCACACATATCATAAAATCAACCAAACATTTGTTTTAATCATTTATTTTAAGCTTCAAACATCAAAACATATAAAATGCCCGATGTATGGGTAATTACTATTGTCACTTATACTTTTCTATTATTTTCAAAAATGCCCCTGATCTTCCTATAAAATTCCCAATGTATCCCTCCATGTGAAATGACTGTTTTGCAATTGGTTATTTGAAAATTTTCGCATAGTACCTGTTGTTTCTTGCCATGGCCGAATGACCCTCATTCAATTCCAACAACATTTCCACAAGTTCAACCCAACAATTTCAATCAATAACAAATCAAACCAAGTCTCAATCAAGCTCAAATACATCAACCAAAGTTCAATCCATCAATCATATCACAAAATCAACCAAACATTTGTTTCAATCATTTATTTTAGGCTTCAAACATCAAAACATGTAAAATGCCCGATGTATGGGTAATTACAATTTTTCCCTTATACTTTTCTATTGGTTCCGAAAATGCCCGTGATCTTTCGATAAAATTCCCAATGTGTCCCTCCATGTGAAATGATTGTTTTTCCCTTGGTTATTTGAAAATTTCCACATAGCACCCCATGTTTCTAGCCATGGCCGAATGGCCCTCATTCAATTGCAACAAAATTTCAACAAATTCAACCCAACAATTTCAATCAATAACAAATCAAACCTAGTCTCTATCAAACTCAAATACATTAACCAAAGTTCAATCCTTCACACATATCATAAAATCAATGAAACATTTGTTTCAATCATTTATTTTAAGCTTCAAACATTAAAACATGTAAAATGCCCGATGTATGGGTAATTACAATTTTTCCCTTATACTTTTCTATTATTTCCAAAAATGCCCATTATCTTCCTATAAAATTCCCAATGTATCCCTACATGTGAAATGACTGTTTTGCCCTTGGTTATTTGAAAATTTCCACAGAGTAGCCCTTGTTTCTAGCCATGGCCGAATGACCCTCATTCAATTCCAACAAAATTTCAACAAATCCAACCCAACAATTTCAATCAATAACAAATCAAACCAAGTCTCAATCAAGATGAAATACATCAACCGAAGTTCAATCCATCACACATATCATAAAATCAACCAAACATTTGTTTCAATCATTTATTTTAAGCTTCAAACATCACAACATGTAAAATGCCCTACGTTTGGGTAATTACAATTTTTCCTTTATACTTTTCTATTATTTCCCGAAATGCCCTTGATCTTCCTATAAAATTCCCAATGTATCCCTACATGTGAAATGACTGTTTTGCCCTTGGTTATTTGAAAATTTCCACATAGTAGCCCTTGTTTCTAGCCATGGCCGAATGGCCCTCATTCAATTCCAACAACATTTCAACAAATTCAACCCATCAATTTCAATCAATAACAAATCAAACCAAGTTTTAATCATGCTCAAATACATCAACCAAAGTTCAATCCATCACACATATCATAAAATCCACCAAACATTTGTTTCAATCTTTTATTTTCAGCTTAAAACATCAAAACTTATAAAATGCCCGATGTATGGGTAATAACTATTTTACCCTTATACTTTTCTATTATTTCCGAAAATGCCCCTGATCTTCCTATAAAATTCCCAATGTATCCCTCCATGTGAAATGACTATTTTGCCGTTGGTTATTTGAAAATTTTCATACAGTACCCCTTGTTTCTAGTCATGGCCGTATGGCCCTCATTCAATTCCAACAACATTTCAACAAATTCAACCCAATAATTTTAATCAATAACAAATCAAACCAAGTCTCAATCAAGCTCAAATACATCAACCAAAGTTCAATCCATCACACATATCACAAAATCAACCAAACATTTGTTTCAATCATTTATTTTAGGCTTCAAACATCAAAACATATAAAATGCCCGATGTATGGATAATTACAATTTTACCCTTATACTTTTCTATTGTTTCCGAAAATGCTCGTGATCTTTCGATAAATTCCCAATGTGTCCCTCCATGTGAAATGACTGTTTCGCCCTTAGTTATTTGAAAATTTCGACATAGTACTCGTTGTTTATAGCCATAGCCGAATGGCCCTCATTCAATTCCAACAACATTTCAACAAATTCAACCCAAAAATTCCAATCAATAACAAATCAAACCAAGTCTCAATTAAGCTTAAATACATCAACCAAAGTTCCATCCATCACACTATCATAAAAACAACCAAACATTTGTTTCAATCATTAATTTTAAGCTTCAAACATCAAAACATATAAAATGCCCGATGTATGGGTAATTAGTATTTTACCCTTATACTTTTCTATTATTTCCGAAAATGCCCCTGATCTTCCTATAAAATTCCCAATGTATCCCTCCATGTGAAATGACTGTTTTGCCCTTGGTTATTTGAAATTTTCCACATAGTACCCGTTGTTTCTAGCCATGGCCGAATGACCCTCATTCAATTCCAACAACATTTCAACAAATTCAACCCCATAATTTCAACCAATAACAAATCAAACCAAGTCTCAATCAAGCTCAAATACATCAACCAAAGTTCAATCCATCACACATATCACAAAATCAACCAAACATTTGTTTCAATCATTTATTTTAGGCTTCAGACATCAAAACATATAAAATGCCTGATGTATGGGTAATTACAATTTTACCCTTATACTTTTCTATTGTTTCCGAAAATGCTCGTGATCTTCTGATAAGATTCCCAATGTGTCCCTCCATGTGAAATGACTGTTTTGCCCTTGGTTATTTGAAAATTTCCACATAGTACCCGTTGTTTATAGCCATGGCCGAATGGCCCCCACTCAATTCCAACAACATTTCAACAAATTCAACCCAACAATTTCAATCAATAGCAAATCAAACCAAGTCTCAATCAAGCTCAAATACATCAACCAAAGTTCAATCTGTCACACATATCATAAAATCAACCAAACGTTTGTTTCAATCATTTATTTTAGGCTTTAAACATCAAAACATATAAAATGCCCGATGTATGGGTAATTACAATTTTACCCTTATACTTTTCTATTGTTTCCGAAAATGCCCGTGATCTTTCGATAAAATTCCCAACGTGTCCCTCCATGTGAAATAACTGTTTTGCCCTTGGTTAATTAAAAATTTGCACATAGTACCCGTTATTTATAGCCATGGCCGAATGGCCCTCAGTCAATTCCAACAACATTTCAACAAATTCAACCCAACAATTTCAATCAATAGCAAATCAAACCAAGTCTCAATCAAGCTCAAATACATCAACCAAAGTTCAATCCATCACACATAGCATAAAATCAACCAAACATTTGTTTCAATCATTTATTTCAAGCTTCAAACATCAAAACATATAAAATGCCCGATGTATGGGTAATAACTATTTTACCCTTATACTTTTCTATTATTTCCGTAAATGCCCCTGATCTTCCTATAAAATTCCCAATGTATCCCTCCATGTGAAATGACTGTTTTGCCGTTGGTTATTTGAAAATTTTCATACAGTACCCCTTGTTTCTAGTCATGGCCGTATGGCCCTCATTCAATTCCAACAACATTTCAACAAATTCAACCCAATAATTTTAATCAATAACAAATCAAACCAAGTCTCAATCAAGCTCAAATACATCAACCAAAGTTCAATCCATCACACATATCACAAAATCAACCAAACATTTGTTTCAATCATTTATTTTAGGCTTCAAACATCAAAACATATAAAATGCCCGATGTATGGGTAATTACAATTTTACCCTTATACTTTTCTATTATTTCCGAAAATGCTCGTGATCTTCCGATAAATTCCCAATGTGTCCCTCCATGTGAAATGACTATTTTGCCCTTGGTTATTTGAAAATTTCCACATAGTACCCGTTGTTTATAGCCATGGCCGAATGGCCCCCACTCAATTCCAACAACATTTCAACTAATTCAACCCAACAATTTCAATCAATAACAAATCAAACCAAGTCTCAATCAAGCTCAAATACATCAACCAAAGTTCAATCCATCACACATATCATAAAATCAACCAAACATTTGTTTCAATCATTTATTTTAAGCTTCAAACATCAAAACATATAAAATGCCCGATGTATGGGTAATTATTATTTTACCCTTATACTTTTCTATTATTTCTGAAAATGCCCCTGATCCTCCTATAAAATTCCCAATGTAACCCTCCATGTGAAATGACTGTTTTGCCCTTGGTTATTTGAAAATTTCCACATAGTACCCGTTGTTTCTAGCCATGGCCGAATGGCCCTCATTCAATTCCAACAACATTTCAACAAATTCAACCCAACAATTTCAATTAATAGAAAATCAAACCAAGTCTCAATCAAGCTCAAATACATCAACCAAAGTTCAATCCGTCACACATATCATAAAATCAACCAAACGTTTGTTTCAATCATTTATTTTAGGCTTTAAACATCAAAACATATAAAATGCCCGATGTATGGGTAATTACAATTTTACCCTTATAATTTTCTATTGTTTCCGAAAATGCCCGTGATCTTTCGATAAAATTCCCAACGTGTCCCTCCATATGAAATGACTGTTTTGCCCTTGGTTAATTAAAAATTTCCACATAGTACCCGTTATTTATAGCCATGGCCGAATGGTCCTCAGTCAATTCCAACAACATTTCAACAAATTCAACCCAACAATTTCAATCAATAGCAAATCATACCAAGTCTCAATCAAGCTCAAATACATCAACCAAAGTTCAATCCATCACACATAGCATAAAATCAACCAAACATTTGTTTCAATCATTTATTTCAAGCTTCAAACATCAAAACATATAAAATGCCCGATGTATGGGTAATTATTATTTTACCCTTATACTTTTCTATTATTTCTGAAAATGCCCCTGATCCTCCTATAAAATTCCCAATGTAACCCTCCATGTGAAATGACTGTTTTGCCCTTGGTTATTTGAAAATTTCCACATAGTACCCGTTGTTTCTAGCCATGGCCGAATGGCCCTCATTCAATTCCAACAACATTTCAACAAATTCAACCCAACAATTTCAATTAATAGCAAATCAAACCAAGTCTCAATGAAGCTCAAATACATCAACCAAAGTTCAATCCGTCACACATATCATAAAATCAACCAAACGTTTGTTTCAATCAATTATTTTAAGCTTCAAACACCAAAACGTATAAAATGCCCGATTGATGGGTAATTACTATTTTACCATTATAATTTTCTATTATTTTCGAAAATGCCCCTGATCTTCCTATAAAATTCACAATGTATCCCTATATGTGAAGTGATTGTTTTGTCCTTGGTTATTTGAAAATTTCCACATAGTACCCCTTGTTTCTAGCCATGGACGAATGGCCCTCATTCAATTCCAACAACATTTCAACAAATTCAACCCAACAATTTCAATCAATAACAAATCAAACCAAGTCTCAATCAAGCTCAAATACATAAACCAAAGTTCGATCCATTAAATCATCTATTCTAGGTAAAGGATATTTATTCTTTATAGTTACTTTATTTAATTGTCTATAATCTATACATAACCTAGATCCTCCATCTTTCTTTTTAACTAATAATACTGGGGCTCCCCATGGTGACACACTAGGTCTTATAAATTGTGTTTCTAGCAACTCTTCCAATTGTTTCTTTAATTCAGTTAATTCCAATGGTGCCATTCTATAGGGTTGCATAGAGATTGGTCTAGTACCAGGCATCAAGTCAATGCTAAATTCTATCTCTCTCTCAGGAGGTAAACCAGGAACATCATCAGGAAAAACTTCAGGATACTCATTTACAACTAGCACAGAGTCAATTTCAATTTTATCTTCTTTAGTTCCAAGAGATGATAACATGTATTTTTGAATTTCACTTTTAAATGATATTTCTTTGGGTTGGACAGGTTTAAGTCTAGAAACATCATGTTCAGGGAAAATCAAAGATTTAGAGGCACAATCTATTAGAATATGGTTGGCTGCTAACCAATCCATTCCTAATATCACATCAAGGTCAGTCAAAGGCAAACAAATCAAGTTCACAACAAATGGTCTATCTCTGATGGTTATCACACAATTCAAACATATTTTAGAGGTTAGGATTGGTTTGGATGTAGGCACAGAAACAAGCAAGGTATAGGGTAATGGTGACACAACTAAACTCAAATTCTCAACACAGTCATCAGATATAAATGAATGGGTAGCACCTGAATCAAATAATACAGTCAAGGACTTACCTTTCATTTGACCCTTGTCCTGTATCAGATCTGCAGAACGTGAGGCCTCAGTACCACTCAAGGTAAATACTCTTCCACTAGCTGTAGGTCTCTGGGTCTGTACAGTTCTCCCAGTCTGATCCCTCCTAGGTGTAGAACATTCCCTAGCCATATGACCTAATTTCCCACAAATAAAGCAAACTGGACCAGATATAGTGCAATCCTTGGCCAAATGTCCCTTTCCACATTTCCAACACCTGACTGCTAACTGGGATTTTTGAGAATTCCCAGCTCCACTTACTCCTTCCATAGGTCTAAACCCACCTGCTCCTCCTACTCCTCCAGGACGCCATTGTGGGGGTCTACTATATGGTTTCTGTGGCTGCATACTCTTTCCTTTTAGCATAGGACCTCCTCTTCCAAAATTATTCCTACCTGCATATCCAGCCATCTTGGATCTTTGCTCCCTTTTCATATCTTCAATTACCTTGCATTGATCCATTAACTCAGGAAATACAGAGATCCTCAATGGAACTATGGCTTCTTTAATTTCATATCTCAATCCTTTTTCATACCTTCTGCATTTCCATGGCTCATCTCCAGTAATTTGCAAATATTTAGAATACTTTGCCAAAGATTCAAATTTAGCAGTGTATTCAGGAATATTCATACCTCCTTGAGTTAAGCTGATAAATTCTTCCTCTTTAGCTTGCCTAACAGTCTCTGGAAAATATTTCTCAAGAAACAGGGTCTTGAAAATATCCCAGGTGATCACTTCTTCTCTATTCTCCAACATCCTCTGGGTAGCTTTCCACCATAACCTCGCATCACCAAGCAACTGGAAGGCTGCATGTGATACCCTCCTCTCATCTGGACACTCCATGGCCACAAAAATATCCTCCAAATTCTGAATCCACTCTTCAGCTTTCTCTGGATCATATTCTCCTTTAAAGGAAGGTGGATCATGCTTTTTAAAATCTGTCAAAGTGGTCCTGTCAACAGGGGGTAGCTGATGCTGAGCTAGTGCCTGATTAGTCAACATCTCAGTCTGCTGAGTCACTGCATTAGCCATATCCCTCATGGCTCTGGCCATCTCAGCTATACTATCATTCCCAACTGTGGGATTTGCAACTGGCCTTCCTCTTCCTCTTCCTCTTCCTGCCATCTCTACCTGTCTAAAAAAAAAATATCTTTGATCCAGTTACTACCCTTGTTCCTATAATATTCCTAACAAACAACTAAGCACCCAATTCATAGAAAACAACCAATTTCATACAAAACAAACAATTTCAATCAAAGTAACACAGCAAAATACATAATAGACCAATTACTCACAAGTCCTAGAGATGCATAACCAGAGCTCTGATGCCACTAATGTAACCCCCCTTCTAATTAATTAATCTACATCGAATATATATAAAAAAATTTCCAAATACATTCTATTAAAGTTCAAGATATATCATTATAATTTACATCCTAAAAATTTACAGAAATACTACTACAAAATAATTCTAGTTATTACAAGCATTAAAATACCCCAAAAAGTCCCCATCCTATAGCTCTGGAAGTTGCTGCATGTTTTCCATCTAACTATTCTTTAAACACCTGCAAATCAAACTTCCCTAGAATCTAGGGACAGCATTACCGGATCAGGCATTTAATTTCTCATACAATAAAACAATTTCAAACAAATACATATCATAACAATTTAATTAGTTACACACATAATTAAATGCAATATGATTTATGCAAATGTAGTTTTTGACTCAAATTCATTTTTGACCCTGCTCCATGGAGACTTCCCCTTTGAGTGTTTAGTAAGAAACTGGCCTACCATTACGCACTGCAATTCAGCAATCAGCCCCTACTAAACGCGAATAAACTAAACAGAATTAGGAGATCAGGATACCCAGGAAGGCCACCACGACCGCATCTCTGTCCAGATTACAGCCACATATGGAATTGCCAATATCCTTCTCCCCACAGACTATAACATCACAGATTTTACAGTCCTGTCTAACTTATTCTGCTCACCCAAAAACAAATCATTTCTCATCTTTCAAAACATTTCTCATGACTACCGCAGTCCCGGTTAGTCAACATCACTGATCTTTTAAAATCCATGGCTACCGCAGTCCCGGTTAGCCAACATAATTTAGTTTTCACTTGAAATCTTTTAAAAATCCCCCAAAAAGACTCATGCATATGCAATATGATGATAATCATAATTAAATAAGGAATTTTAAATAATCACATACAAATATATAAAAATTCAATAATTAACATTATAACATTGATATTTTAATAAATTATCAATTAAATCACTATTAGATAAAAATACTAAACTACCTTTAATTTTTCTAGAATTCCAATTATGTCCTCAATCTTTTTCCAAAATTCCCAATGTATCCCTACATGTGAAATGACCATTTTGCCCTTGGTTTTTCAAAAATTTGCACATAGTATCCCTTGTAAAATCAACATAACCGAATGGCCTACAAGCCATTTCCTACATCTTTTCCAAAGCAACAAAGCCAAATTCCAACCAAAAATCAACCAATTCACACTTCAATCAAAATCAACCAAACCAAAGTTCCAACCATCACAACACACCAAGAATTCAATCAAACATCATTCCAATCAATAATTTCCAATTACTAACATCAAATACACAAAACCCCTAAATCAATTTCAACTTTTCATGGTTCTAGGTCACATCTTGAATTTAACCCTACAACATGTTTTCTCCTAATTCCAAGAGTTCTAAATTGAAATTAAATGCCAAGATCCTTACCTTGAATCCTTAATTTGATGAAAAACCCTTGAATCCTTTTACTCCCTTCCTCCTTGGTCTTCTTGTCTTTTGGAATTTTGAGCTTTTTCTCCTAATTCTCTTCTCTTTGGTTGAAGGTGGTTTAAATTTTGTGAGGTTTAGATTGGTTTCTCTCTTGATTTTTAGAAGAAAAGGTGAAAAGAAAATGAAGGGCTGCTGGACAGAGAGCTCACGGGTGGAGAGTTTTTGAGAGCTAGCTTTGCTTGCTTTTTCCTTTGTGTTGATTTCTTATATTTTAATTAATTTTTCTGCACCCCATTTAATTAATGTTTCACGTCCAGCTGCTGGCCAAAGGCAGTCACTTACGTGAGAATGGGGCAGCCAATTTAGCTAAGTCTCCAGCCCACTTGGACATCCCAAAATGGTGCCTTGTGTGACCTTCCAACTAGCTTGGTCAATTGGTCCAAGGTGTAGTATTTTCTAGAATATTTTTAGGGCTCTTAATTATCTTATAAACTAATTAGAATTTGAAGAAATTAACACCACCATTGGATTCCTCACTATCAAAAACCTTGGGGTAGTGTCTTACTTATCTCTTAATCCAAGTCTAATTAGCTTAATTTAGTGACATTAGAAACTTTGATTTGTCACCTTGTGATTGGTTAATACTCTAAATTTAATTTTTCTTGGTTAAACATTTTTACTAATTATTCTAAGTATATTACAATTATTAGATAATTCTATAGATGTCATACGAATTTTCTCTAAATTTTCTGCTTTAGAATTTTACCGTAATAATTTCACAGAGTTCTAACATTCAGAAAATTCTAACAATTCGCAATAAGCATTTTAATTCTTTATCTGTATATATTTTTAATCTATATTCAATTATATTTTTATTAGGTTACAGATTTATCCAAAATGCTACACTGGAGAATTTATCCTGGACAGCTGTTTGACACACTGTCCAGTCAACAGTCAGTTTAACCAAAAACACAGATATCAGAAGATTCAGAAAGTTTTTCTGAATAGAAATGTATTAATTTTATTATGAAACTATGTATAGTAGGTTTCTATAAAATACAGTCCTGGACAGTTGTTTGACACAACTATCTGGTCAACAAGCAATTCAAAGAAAAACAAAGATATTAGAAGATTCAGAAAATTCTTCTGAGTAGAACTGTATTAATTTCATTAGGAAAATATGTACAGAAAGTTTCTATAAAATACAGTACATAATTGTTCATAATATTCATATATAAATACGTACAATTAGTAAAATAAAATGAGGATGTTACAATTCTCCCCTACTAATAAAATTTCGTCCTCGAAATTTCTAATACAACTATACAACCATACAACTATACAACTATAGAACTATACAACTATACAAACAAATGAGGATATGCTCCCCTCATTTTCTCCTCTAACTCCCAAGTAGCATCACCTCTGATATCATCCCAAATAACCTTAACCAGAGGAATTTCTTTACCTCTCAGGTACTTAATCCTTCTGTCCTCAATCTTAACAGGCTTTGTTTCAAATGTTAGATTTTCCTTTACCTGTATTTGATCAGGTTCAATGACATGTGAAGGATCTGAGATATACTGCCTTAGTTGTGACACATGGAATACATCATGGAGGTTTGACAAAAAGGGTGGTAAGGCTATTTGATAGGCCATAGGTCCAATTTTTCTGAGAATTTGGTAAGGTCCAATAAATTTAGGAGTTAGTTTCTTAGACTTTATTGCTCTGCCAACCCCAGTTATTGGTGTGACTTTCAAAAAGACATGTTCACTTTCTTGAAATTCCAAGGGTTTCCTTCTTTTATCTGCATAGCTTTTCTGTCTACTCTGTGCAGTTTTCATTTTCTCCTGAATAAATTTTACTTTCTCAGTGGTTTGCTGAATAATGTCTGGTCCTATCAAAAGATTCTCACCATCCTGATACCATACCAAAGGTGTCCTACATTTTCTACCATACAATGCTTCATAGGGAGCCATACCTATACTAGAATGATAACTATTATTATATGTAAATTCTACTAAAGGTAATATATCTTCCCAGTTCCCTTTTTCTTCTAATGTACATGCTCTTAAAAGATCTTCTAATGACTGTATAGTTCTTTCTGTTTGGCCATCAGTTTGGGGGTGGTATGCTGAACTAAGATGTAATTTACTTCCTAAGGCTTTCTGAAATTCTCTCCAAAATTTAGAAACAAATCTAGGATCTCTATCTGACACTATACTAGTAGGTACTCCATGTAATTTAACTATTTCTTTTATGTACAATTGAGCTAGTCTTTCTAAAGAATATCTAATATTTATTGGAAGAAAATGTGCTGATTTAGTTAATCTATCTACAATTACCCAAATAGAATCGCAATTTTTATTAGTTCTAGGTAATCCTACCACAAAATCCATTGATATACTATCCCATTTCCACACAGGTATTTCTAAAGGTTGTAACATGCCAGATGGTTTCTGATGTTCAATCTTTGCTTTCTGACACGTTAAACATCTAGCTACATATTCTGCCACATCTTTCTTCATCCTAGGCCACCAAAACATCTCTTTTAAATCTTTATACATTTTTGTTGTTCCAGGGTGAATACTTAATTTACTTTTGTGTCCTTCTTCCAAAATTAATTCTTTTAACTCTTGATTATTAGGTACACAAATTCTATTTTTAAATCTAACAATTCCATCTGTTCCTAAATTAAATTCTTTTACTTTATCTGTCCCTATTAATCCTTTCTTTTCTTGAATAAATGTATCTACATCTTGTTTCTTCTTAATTTCTTCTAAAAAATCATTAGTAATAGTAATCATTCCTAATTGAATTTTATCTTTTTCCCTAACTGTACACAAATTCAAATCTCTAAATTGTTCTATTAATTCTAATTCTTTAATCATCATAGTTGACATATGTACAATTTTCCTACTTAAAGCATCTGCTACTACATTAGCTTTTCCTGGATGATACATTAATTGAAAATCATAATCTTTAATAAACTCCATCCATCTTCTTTGTCTCATGTTCAGTTCCTTTTGATCAAATAAATATTTTAAACTCTTATGGTCACTATATACATCAAATCTAGATCCATACAAATAATGTCTCCAAATTTTTAAAGCAAAAACTATAGCAGCTAATTCCAAATCATGTGTAGGATAATTTCTCTCATGTGGTCTCAACTGCCTAGACACATATGCTACCACTTTCCTGTTTTGCATCAACACACATCCTAACCCTTGATAAGAAGCATCACAATATACATCATAGGGTTCATTTGGGTCGGGTAGAATTAAAACTGGTGAGGTAGTCAATTTATCTTTCAACTCTTGAAAACTTTTCTCACAACTTTCACTCCACACAAAAGGTTGATTTTTCCTAGTTAATTCTGTTAATGGTCCAGCTATCTTAGAAAACCCTTCAATAAATCTTCTATAATACCCAGCTAATCCTAAGAAACTCCTAATTTCAGTTACTGTTTTAGGTCTCTCCCATTCCAAAACCGCTTCTACCTTAGAAGGATCTACACTTATTCCATCTTTAGAAATTACATGCCCCAAAAATTTTACTCCCTCTAACCAAAATTCACATTTAGACATCTTTGCAAATAATTTTCTATCTTTTAAAGTTTCTAATATTATTCTGAGATGATTTTCATGTTCTTCTTTATTTTTAGAATATATTAATATGTCATCTATAAATACTACTACAAAATTATCTAAATATTGTCTAAACACCCTATTCATATAATCCATAAACACGGCTGGTGCATTAGTTACTCCAAATGGCATCACTTGATATTCATAATGTCCATATCTAGTCCGAAAAGCAGTCTTGGGTATGTCTTCCTTTTTAACTCTAATTTGATGGTACCCAGACCTTAAATCTATTTTAGAAAAAATTGTTGCTCCCCTAAGTTGATCCATTAAATCATCTATTCTAGGTAAAGGATATTTATTCTTTATAGTTACTTTATTTAATTGTCTATAATCTATACATAACCTAGATCCTCCATCTTTCTTTTTAACTAATAATACTGGGGCTCCCCATGGTGACACACTAGGTCTTATAAATTGTTTTTCTAGCAACTCTTCCAATTGTTTCTTTAATTCAGTTAATTCCAATGGTGCCATTCTATAGGGTTGCATAGAGATTGGTCTAGTACCAGGCATCAAGTCAATGCTAAATTCTATCTCTCTCTCAGGAGGTAAACCAGGAACATCATCAGGAAAAACTTCAGGATACTCATTTACAACTAGCACAGAGTCAATTTCAATTTTATCTTCTTTAGTTCCAAGAGATGATAACATGTATTTTTGAATTTCACTTTTAAATGATATTTCTTTGGGTTGGACAGGTTTAAGTCTAGAAACATCATGTTCAGGGAAAATCAAAGATTTAGAGGCACAATCTATTAGAATATGGTTGGCTGCTAACCAATCCATTCCTAATATCACATCAAGGTCAGTCAAAGGCAAACAAATCAAGTTCACAACAAATGGTCTATCTCTGATGGTTATCACACAATTCAAACATATTTTAGAGGTTAGGATTGGTTTGGATGTAGGCACAGAAACAAGCAAGGTATAGGGTAATGGTGACACAACTAAACTCAAATTCTCAACACAGTCATCAGATATAAATGAATGGGTAGCACCTGAATCAAATAATACAGTCAAGGACTTACCTTTCATTTGACCCTTGTCCTGTATCAGATCTGCAGAACGTGAGGCCTCAGTACCACTCAAGGTAAATACTCTTCCACTAGCTGTAGGTCTCTGGGTCTGTACAGTTCTCCCAGTCTGATCCCTCCTAGGTGTAGAACATTCCCTAGCCATATGACCTAATTTCCCACAAATAAAGCAAACTGGACCAGATATAGTGCAATCCTTGGCCAAATGTCCCTTTCCACATTTCCAACACCTGACTGCTAACTGGGATTTTTGAGAATTCCCAGCTCCACTTACTCCTTCCATAGGTCTAAACCCACCTGCTCCTCCTACTCCTCCAGGACGCCATTGTGGGGGTCTACTATATGGTTTCTGTGGCTGCATACTCTTTCCTTTTAGCATAGGACCTCCTCTTCCAAAATTATTCCTACCTGCATATCCAGCCATCTTGGATCTTTGCTCCCTTTTCATATCTTCAATTACCTTGCATTGATCCATTAACTCAGGAAATACAGAGATCCTCAATGGAACTATGGCTTCTTTAATTTCATATCTCAATCCTTTTTCATACCTTCTGCATTTCCATGGCTCATCTCCAGTAATTTGCAAATATTTAGAATACTTTGCCAAAGATTCAAATTTAGCAGTGTATTCAGGAATATTCATACCTCCTTGAGTTAAGCTGATAAATTCTTCCTCTTTAGCTTGCCTAACAGTCTCTGGAAAATATTTCTCAAGAAACAGGGTCTTGAAAATATCCCAGGTGATCACTTCTTCTCTATTCTCCAACATCCTCTGGGTAGCTTTCCACCATAACCTCGCATCACCAAGCAACTGGAAGGCTGCATGTGATACCCTCCTCTCATCTGGACACTCCATGGCCACAAAAATATCCTCCAAATTCTGAATCCACTCTTCAGCTTTCTCTGGATCATATTCTCCTTTAAAGGAAGGTGGATCATGCTTTTTAAAATCTGTCAAAGTGGTCCTGTCAACAGGGGGTAGCTGATGCTGAGCTAGTGCCTGATTAGTCAACATCTCAGTCTGCTGAGTCACTGCATTAGCCATATCCCTCATGGCTCTGGCCATCTCAGCTATACTATCATTCCCAACTGTGGGATTTGCAAATGGCCTTCCTCTTCCTCTTCCTCTTCCTGCCATCTCTACCTGTCTAAAAAAAAAATATCTTTGATCCAGTTACTACCCTTGTTCCTATAATATTCCTAACAAACAACTAAGCACCTAATTCATAGAAAACAACCAATTTCATACAAAACAAACAATTTCAATCAAAGTAACACAGCAAAATACATAATAGACCAATTACTCACAAGTCCTAGAGATGCATAACCAGAGCTCTGATGCCACTAATGTAACCCCCCTTCTAATTAATTAATCTACATCGAATATATATAAAAAAATTTCCAAATACATTCTATTAAAGTTCAAGATATATCATTATAATTTACATCCTAAAAATTTACAGAAATACTACTACAAAATAATTCTAGTTATTACAAGCATTAAAATACCCCAAAAAGTCCCCATCCTATAGCTCTGGAAGTTGCTGCATGTTTTCCATCTAACTATTCTTTAAACACCTGCAAATCAAACTTCCCTAGAATCTAGGGACAGCATTACCGGATCAGGCATTTAATTTCTCATACAATAAAACAATTTCAAACAAATACATATCATAACAATTTAATTAGTTACACACATAATTAAATGCAATATGATTTATGCAAATGTAGTTTTTGACTCAAATTCATTTTTGACCCTGCTCCATGGAGACTTCCCCTTTGAGTGTTTAGTAAGAAACTGGCCTACCATTACGCACTGCAATTCAGCAATCAGCCCCTACTAAACGCGAATAAACTAAACAGAATTAGGAGATCAGGATACCCAGGAAGGCCACCACGACCGCATCTCTGTCCAGATTACAGCCACATATGGAATTGCCAATATCCTTCTCCCCACAGACTATAACATCACAGATTTTACAGTCCTGTCTAACTTATTCTGCTCACCCAAAAACAAATCATTTCTCATCTTTCAAAACATTTCTCATGACTACCGCAGTCCCGGTTAGTCAACATCACTGATCTTTTAAAATCCATGGCTACCGCAGTCCCGGTTAGCCAACATAATTTAGTTTTCACTTGAAATCTTTTAAAAATCCCCCAAAAAGACTCATGCATATGCAATATGATGATAATCATAATTAAATAAGGAATTTTAAATAATCACATACAAATATATAAAAATTCAATAATTAACATTATAACATTGATATTTTAATAAATTATCAATTAAATCACTATTAGATAAAAATACTAAACTACCTTTAATTTTTCTAGAATTCCAATTATGTCCTCAATCTTTTTCCAAAATTCCCAATGTATCCCTACATGTGAAATGACCATTTTGCCCTTGGTTTTTCAAAAATTTGCACATAGTATCCCTTGTAAAATCAACATAACCGAATGGCCTACAAGCCATTTCCTACATCTTTTCCAAAGCAACAAAGCCAAATTCCAACCAAAAATCAACCAATTCACACTTCAATCAAAATCAACCAAACCAAAGTTCCAACCATCACAACACACCAAGAATTCAATCAAACATCATTCCAATCAATAATTTCCAATTACTAACATCAAATACACAAAACCCCTAAATCAATTTCAACTTTTCATGGTTCTAGGTCACATCTTGAATTTAACCCTACAACATGTTTTCTCCTAATTCCAAGAGTTCTAAATTGAAATTAAATGCCAAGATCCTTACCTTGAATCCTTAATTTGATGAAAAACCCTTGAATCCTTTTACTCCCTTCCTCCTTGGTCTTCTTGTCTTTTGGAATTTTGAGCTTTTTCTCCTAATTCTCTTCTCTTTGGTTGAAGGTGGTTTAAATTTTGTGAGGTTTAGATTGGTTTCTCTCTTGATTTTTAGAAGAAAAGGTGAAAAGAAAATGAAGGGCTGCTGGACAGAGAGCTCACGGGTGGAGAGTTTTTGAGAGCTAGCTTTGCTTGCTTTTTCCTTTGTGTTGATTTCTTATATTTTAATTAATTTTTCTGCACCCCATTTAATTAATGTTTCACGTCCAGCTGCTGGCCAAAGGCAGTCACTTACGTGAGAATGGGGCAGCCAATTTAGCTAAGTCTCCAGCCCACTTGGACATCCCAAAATGGTGCCTTGTGTGACCTTCCAACTAGCTTGGTCAATTGGTCCAAGGTGTAGTATTTTCTAGAATATTTTTAGGGCTCTTAATTATCTTATAAACTAATTAGAATTTGAAGAAATTAACACCACCATTGGATTCCTCACTATCAAAAACCTTGGGGTAGTGTCTTACTTATCTCTTAATCCAAGTCTAATTAGCTTAATTTAGTGACATTAGAAACTTTGATTTGTCACCTTGTGATTGGTTAATACTCTAAATTTAATTTTTCTTGGTTAAACATTTTTACTAATTATTCTAAGTATATTACAATTATTAGATAATTCTATAGATGTCATACGAATTTTCTCTAAATTTTCTGCTTTAGAATTTTACCGTAATAATTTCACAGAGTTCTAACATTCAGAAAATTCTAACAATTCGCAATAAGCATTTTAATTCTTTATCTGTATATATTTTTAATCTATATTCAATTATATTTTTATTAGGTTACAGATTTATCCAAAATGCTACACTGGAGAATTTATCCTGGACAGCTGTTTGACACACTGTCCAGTCAACAGTCAGTTTAACCAAAAACACAGATATCAGAAGATTCAGAAAGTTTTTCTGAATAGAAATGTATTAATTTTATTATGAAACTATGTATAGTAGGTTTCTATAAAATACAGTCCTGGACAGTTGTTTGACACAACTATCTGGTCAACAAGCAATTCAAAGAAAAACAAAGATATTAGAAGATTCAGAAAATTCTTCTGAGTAGAACTGTATTAATTTCATTAGGAAAATATGTACAGAAAGTTTCTATAAAATACAGTACATAATTGTTCATAATATTCATATATAAATACGTACAATTAGTAAAATAAAATGAGGATGTTACACGATGTATGGGTAATTACAATTTTACCCTTATACTTTTCTATTGTTTCCGAAAATGCCCGTGATCTTTCGATAAAATTCCCAACGTGTCCCTCCATATGAAATGACTGTTTTGCCCTTGGTTAATTAAAAATTTCCACATAGTACCCGTTATTTATAGCCATGGCCGAATGGTCCTCAGTCAATTCCAACAACATTTCAACAAATTCAACCCAACAATTTCAATCAATAGCAAATCATACCAAGTCTCAATCAAGCTCAAATACATCAACCAAAGTTCAATCCATCACACATAGCATAAAATCAACCAAACATTTGTTTCAATCATTTATTTCAAGCTTCAAACATCAAAACATATAAAATGCCCGATGTATGGGTAATTATTATTTTACCCTTATACTTTTCTATTATTTCCGAAAATGCCCCTTATCTACCTATAAAATTCCCAATGTATCCCTCCATGTGAAATGACTGTTTTGCTCTTGGTTATTTGATTTCCACATAGTACCCCTTGTTTCTAGCCATGGCCGAATGACCCTCATTCAATTCCAACAACATTTCAACAAATTCAACCCAACAATTTCAATTAATAACAAATCAAACCAAGTCTCAATCAAGCTCAAATACATCAACCAAAGTTCAATCCATCACAGATATCATAAAATCAACCAATCATTTATTTTAAGCTTCTAACATCAAAACATATAAAATGCCCGATGTATGGGTAATTACAATTTTACCCTTATACTTTTCTATTATTTCGGAAAATGCCCTTGATCTTCCTAGAAAATTCCCAATGTATCCCTCCATGTCAAATGACTGTTTTGCCCTTGGTTATTTGAAAATTTCCACACTGTACCCGTTGTTTCTAACCATGGTCGAATGGCCCTCATTCAATTCCAACAACATTTCAACAAATTTAACCCAACAATTTCAATCAATAACAAATCAAACCAAGTCTCAATCAAGCTCAAATACATCAACAAAACTTCAATCCATCGCACATATATAAAATCAAGCAAACATTTATTTTAAGCTTCAAACATCAAAACATATAAAATGCCCGATGTATGGATAATTATTATTTTACCCTATTACTTTTCTATTATTTCCGAAAATTCACACTATCTTCGTATAAAATTCACAATGTATCCCTACATGTGAAATGATTGTTTTGCCCTTGGTTATTTGAAAAGTTCCACATAGTACCCCTTGTTTCTAGCCATGGCCGAATGACCCTCATTCAATTTCAACAACATTTCAACAAATTCAACCCCACAGTTCCAATCAATAACAAATCAAACCAAGTCTCAATCAAGCTCAAATACATCAACCAAAGTTCAATCCATCACACATATCATAAAATCAACCAAACATTTGTTTCAATAATTTATTTTAAGCTTCAAACATCAAAAGATATAAAATGGCCGATGTATGGGTAATTACAATTTTACCTACTTTTCTATTATTTCCGAAATTGCCCTTGATCTTCCTATAAAATTCCCAATGTATCCCTCCATCTGAAATGACTGCTTTGCCCTTGGTTATTTGAAAATTTCCACATAGTACCCGTTGTTTCTAGCCATGGACGAATGGCCCTCATTCAATTCCAACAACATTTCAACAAATTCAACCCAACAATTTCAATCAATAACAAATCAAACCAAGTCTCAATCAAGCTCAAATACATCAATCAAAGTTCAATCCATCACACATATCATAAAATCAACCAAACATTTGTTTCAATCATTTATTTTAAGCTTCAAACATCAAAACATATAAAATGCCCGATGTATGTGTAATGACTATTTTACCCTTATACTTTTCTATTATTTCCGAAAATGCCCTTGATCTTCCTATAAAATTCCCAATGTATCCCTCCATGTGAAATGACTGTTTTGCTCTTGGTTATTTGAAAATTTCCACATAGTACCCCTTGTTTCTAGCCATGGCCGAATGACCCTCGTTCAATTCCAACAACATTTCAACAAATTCAACCCAACAATTTCAATTAATAACAAATCAAACCAAGTCTCAATCAAGCTCAAATACATCAACCAAAGTTCAATCCATCACAGATATCATAAAATCAACCAATCATTTGTTTCAATCATTTATTTTAAGCTTCTAACATCAAAACATATAAAATGCCCGATGTATGGGTAATTACAATTTTACCCTTATACTTTTCTATTATTTCGGAAAATGCCCTTGATCTTCCTAGAAAATTCCCAATGTATCCCTCCATGTCAAATGACTGTTTTGCCCTTGGTTATTTGAAAATTTCCACACTGTACCCGTTGTTTCTAACCATGGTCGAATGGCCCTCATTCAATTCCAACAACATTTCAACAAATTTAACCCAACAATTTCAATCAATAACAAATCAAACCAAGTCTCAATCAAGCTCAAATACATCAACAAAACTTCAATCCATCGCACATATATAAAATCAAGCAAACATTTGTTTAAATCATTTATTTTAAGCTTCAAACATCAAAACATATAAAATGCCCGATGTATGGATAATTATTATTTTACCCTATTACTTTTCTATTATTTCCGAAAATTCACACTATCTTCGTATAAAATTCACAATGTATCCCTACATGTGAAATGATTGTTTTGCCCTTGGTTATTTGAAAAGTTCCACATAGTACCCCTTGTTTCTAGCCATGGCCGAATGACCCTCATTCAATTTCAACAACATTTCAACAAATTCAACCCCACAGTTCCAATCAATAACAAATCAAACCAAGTCTCAATCAAGCTCAAATACATCAACCAAAGTTCAATCCATCACACATATCATAAAATCAACCAAACATTTGTTTCAATAATTTATTTTAAGCTTCAAACATCAAAAGATATAAAATGGCCGATGTATGGGTAATTACAATTTTACCTACTTTTCTATTATTTCCGAAATTGCCCTTGATCTTCCTATAAAATTCCCAATGTATCCCTCCATCTGAAATGACTGCTTTGCCCTTGGTTATTTGAAAATTTCCACATAGTACCCGTTGTTTCTAGCCATGGACGAATGGCCCTCATTCAATTCCAACAACATTTCAACAAATTCAACCCAACAATTTCAATCAATAACAAATCAAACCAAGTCTCAATCAAGCTCAAATACATCAATCAAAGTTCAATCCATCACACATATCATAAAATCAACCAAACATTTGTTTCAATCATTTATTTTAAGCTTCAAACATCAAAACATATAAAATGCCCGATGTATGTGTAATGACTATTTTACCCTTATACTTTTCTATTATTTCCGAAAATGCCCTTGATCTTCCTATAAAATTCCCAATGTATCCCTCCATGTGAAATGACTGTTTTGCTCTTGGTTATTTGAAAATTTCCACATAGTACCCCTTGTTTCTAGCCATGGCCGAATGACCCTCGTTCAATTCCAACAACATTTCAACAAATTCAACCCAACAATTTCAATTAATAACAAATCAAACCAAGTCTCAATCAAGCTCAAATACATCAACCAAAGTTCAATCCATCACAGATATCATAAAATCAACCAATCATTTGTTTCAATCATTTATTTTAAGCTTCTAACATCAAAACATATAAAATGCCCGATGTATGGGTAATTACCATTTTACCCTTATACTTTTCTATTATTTCGGAAAATGCCCTTGATCTTCCTAGAAAATTCCCAATGTATCCCTCCATGTCAAATGACTGTTTTGCCCTTGGTTATTTGAAATTTTCCACACTGTACCTGTTGTTTCTAACCATGGTCGAATGGCCCTCATTCAATTCCAACAACATTTCAACAAATTTAACCCAACAATTTCAATCAATAACAAATCAAACCAAGTCTCAATCAAGCTCAAATACATCAACAAAACTTCAATCCATCACACATATATAAAATCAAGCAAACATTTGTTTAAATCATTTATTTTAAGCTTCAAACATCAAAACATATAAAATGCCCGATGTATGGATAATTATTATTTTACCCTATTACTTTTCTATTATTTCCGAAAATTCACACTATCTTCGTATAAAATTCACAATGTATCCCTACATGTGAAATGATTGTTTTGCCCTTGGTTATTTGAAAAGTTCCACATAGTACCCCTTGTTTCTAGCCATGGCCGAATGACCCTCATTCAATTTCAACAACATTTCAACAAATTCAACCCCACAGTTCCAATCAATAACAAATCAAACCAAGTCTCAATCAAGCTCAAATACATCAACCAAAGTTCAATCCATCACACATATCATAAAATCAACCAAACATTTGTTTCAATAATTTATTTTAAGCTTCAAACATCAAAAGATATAAAATGGCCGATGTATGGGTAATTACAATTTTACCTACTTTTCTATTATTTCCGAAATTGCCCTTGATCTTCCTATAAAATTCCCAATGTATCCCTCCATCTGAAATGACTGCTTTGCCCTTGGTTATTTGAAAATTTCCACATAGTACCCGTTGTTTCTAGCCATGGACGAATGGCCCTCATTCAATTCCAACAACATTTCAACAAATTCAACCCAACAATTTCAATCAATAACAAATCAAACCAAGTCTCAATCAAGCTCAAATACATCAATCAAAGTTCAATCCATCACACATATCATAAAATCAACCAAACATTTGTTTCAATCATTTATTTTAAGCTTCAAACATCAAAACATATAAAATGCCCGATGTATGTGTAATGACTATTTTACCCTTATACTTTTCTATTATTTCCGAAAATGCCCTTGATCTTCCTATAAAATTCCCAATGTATCCCTCCATGTGAAATGACTGTTTTGCTCTTGGTTATTTGAAAATTTCCACATAGTACCCCTTGTTTCTAGCCATGGCCGAATGACCCTCGTTCAATTCCAACAACATTTCAACAAATTCAACCCAACAATTTCAATTAATAACAAATCAAACCAAGTCTCAATCAAGCTCAAATACATCAACCAAAGTTCAATCCATCACAGATATCATAAAATCAACCAATCATTTGTTTCAATCATTTATTTTAAGCTTCTAACATCAAAACATATAAAATGCCCGATGTATGGGTAATTACAATTTTACCCTTATACTTTTCTATTATTTCGGAAAATGCCCTTGATCTTCCTAGAAAATTCCCAATGTATCCCTCCATGTCAAATGACTGTTTTGCCCTTGGTTATTTGAAAATTTCCACACTGTACCCGTTGTTTCTAACCATGGTCGAATGGCCCTCATTCAATTCCAACAACATTTCAACAAATTTAACCCAACAATTTCAATCAATAACAAATCAAACCAAGTCTCAATCAAGCTCAAATACATCAACAAAACTTCAATCCATCGCACATATATAAAATCAAGCAAACATTTGTTTAAATCATTTATTTTAAGCTTCAAACATCAAAACATATAAAATGCCCGATGTATGGATAATTATTATTTTACCCTATTACTTTTCTATTATTTCCGAAAATTCACACTATCTTCGTATAAAATTCACAATGTATCCCTACATGTGAAATGATTGTTTTGCCCTTGGTTATTTGAAAAGTTCCACATAGTACCCCTTGTTTCTAGCCATGGCCGAATGACCCTCATTCAATTTCAACAACATTTCAACAAATTCAACCCCACAGTTCCAATCAATAACAAATCAAACCAAGTCTCAATCAAGCTCAAATACATCAACCAAAGTTCAATCCATCACACATATCATAAAATCAACCAAACATTTGTTTCAATAATTTATTTTAAGCTTCAAACATCAAAAGATATAAAATGGCCGATGTATGGGTAATTACAATTTTACCTACTTTTCTATTATTTCCGAAATTGCCCTTGATCTTCCTATAAAATTCCCAATGTATCCCTCCATCTGAAATGACTGCTTTGCCCTTGGTTATTTGAAAATTTCCACATAGTACCCGTTGTTTCTAGCCATGGACGAATGGCCCTCATTCAATTCCAACAACATTTCAACAAATTCAACCCAACAATTTCAATCAATAACAAATCAAACCAAGTCTCAATCAAGCTCAAATACATCAATCAAAGTTCAATCCATCACACATATCATAAAATCAACCAAACATTTGTTTCAATCATTTATTTTAAGCTTCAAACATCAAAACATATAAAATGCCCGATGTATGTGTAATGACTATTTTACCCTTATACTTTTCTATTATTTCCGAAAATGCCCTTGATCTTCCTATAAAATTCCCAATGTATCCCTCCATGTGAAATGACTGTTTTGCTCTTGGTTATTTGAAAATTTCCACATAGTACCCCTTGTTTCTAGCCATGGCCGAATGACCCTCGTTCAATTCCAACAACATTTCAACAAATTCAACCCAACAATTTCAATTAATAACAAATCAAACCAAGTCTCAATCAAGCTCAAATACATCAACCAAAGTTCAATCCATCACACATATCATAAAATCAACCAAACATTTGTTTCAATCATTTATTTTAAGCTTCAAACATCAAAACATATAAAGTGCCCGATGTATGTGTAATGACTATTTTACCCTTATACTTTTCTATTATTTCCGAAAATGCCCTTGATCTTCCTATAAAATTCCCAATGTATCCCTCCATGTGAAATGACTGTTTTGCTCTTGGTTATTTGAAAATTTCCACATAGTACCCCTTGTTTCTAGCCATGGCCGAATGACCCTCGTTCAATTCCAACAACATTTCAACAAATTCAACCCAACAATTTCAATTAATAACAAATCAAACCAAGTCTCAATCAAGCTCAAATACATCAACCAAAGTTCAATCCATCACACATATCATAAAATCAACCAATCATTTGTTTCAATCATTTATTTTAAGCTTCTAACATCAAAACATATAAAATGCCCGATGTATGGGTAATGACTATTTTACCCTTATACTTTTCTATTATTTCCGAAAATGCCCTTGATCTTCCTAGAAAATTCCCAATGTATCCTTCCATGTCAAATGACTGTTTTGCCCTTGGTTATTTGAAAATTTCCACACTGTACCCGTTGTTTCTAACCATGGTCGAATGGCCCTCATTCAATTCCAACAACATTTCAACAAATTTAACCCAACAATTTCAATCAATAACAAATCAAACCAAGTCTCAATCAAGCTCAAATACATCAACAAAACTTCAATCCATCACACATATATAAAATCAAGCAAACATTTGTTTAAATCATTTATTTTAAGCTTCAAACATCAAAACATATATAATGCCCGATGTATGGATAATTATTATTTTACCCTATTACTTTTCTATTATTTCCGAAAATTCACACTATCTTCGTATAAAATTCACAATGTATCCCTACATGTGAAATGATTGTTTTGCCCTTGGTTATTTGAATAGTTCCACATAGTACCCCTTGTTTCTAGCCATGGCCGAATGACCCTCATTCAATTTCAACAACATTTCAACAAATTCAACCCCACAGTTCCAATCAATAACAAATCAAACCAAGTCTCAATCAAGCTCAAATACATCAACCAAAGTTCAATCCATCACACATATCATAAAATCAACCAAACATTTGTTTCAATAATTTATTTTAAGCTTCAAACATCAAAAGATATAAAATGGCCGATGTATGGGTAATTACAATTTTACCTACTTTTCTATTATTTCCGAAATTGCCCTTGATCTTCCTATAAAATTCCCAATGTATCCCTCCATCTGAAATGACTGCTTTGCCCTTGGTTATTTGAAAATTTCCACATAGTACCCGTTGTTTCTAGCCATGGACGAATGGCCCTCATTCAATTCCAACAACATTTCAACAAATTCAACCCAACAATTTCAATCAATAACAAATCAAACCAAGTCTCAATCAAGCTCAAATACATCAATCAAAGTTCAATCCATCACACATATCATAAAATCAACCAAACATTTGTTTCAATCATTTATTTTAAGCTTCAAACATCAAAACATATAAAATGCCCGATGTATGTGTAATGACTATTTTACCCTTATACTTTTCTATTATTTCCGAAAATGCCCTTGATCTTCCTATAAAATTCCCAATGTATCCCTCCATGTGAAATGACTGTTTTGCTCTTGGTTATTTGAAAATTTCCACATAGTACCCCTTGTTTCTAGCCATGGCCGAATGACCCTCGTTCAATTCCAACAACATTTCAACAAATTCAACCCAACAATTTCAATTAATAACAAATCAAACCAAGTCTCAATCAAGCTCAAATACATCAACCAAAGTTCAATCCATCACAGATATCATAAAATCAACCAATCATTTGTTTCAATCATTTATTTTAAGCTTCTAACATCAAAACATATAAAATGCCCGATGTATGGGTAATTACAATTTTACCCTTATACTTTTCTATTATTTCGGAAAATGCCCTTGATCTTCCTAGAAAATTCCCAATGTATCCCTCCATGTCAAATGACTGTTTTGCCCTTGGTTATTTGAAATTTTCCACACTGTACCCGTTGTTTCTAACCATGGTCGAATGGCCCTCATTCAATTCCAACAACATTTCAACAAATTTAACCCAACAATTTCAATCAATAACAAATCAAACCAAGTCTCAATCAAGCTCAAATACATCAACAAAACTTCAATCCATCACACATATATAAAATCAAGCAAACATTTGTTTAAATCATTTATTTTAAGCTTCAAACATCAAAACATATAAAATGCCCGATGTATGGATAATTATTATTTTACCCTATTACTTTTCTATTATTTCCGAAAATTCACACTATCTTCGTATAAAATTCACAATGTATCCCTACATGTGAAATGATTGTTTTGCCCTTGGTTATTTGAAAAGTTCCACATAGTACCCCTTGTTTCTAGCCATGGCCGAATGACCCTCATTCAATTTCAACAACATTTCAACAAATTCAACCCCACAGTTCCAATCAATAACAAATCAAACCAAGTCTCAATCAAGCTCAAATACATCAACCAAAGTTCAATCCATCACACATATCATAAAATCAACCAAACATTTGTTTCAATAATTTATTTTAAGCTTCAAACATCAAAAGATATAAAATGGCCGATGTATGGGTAATTACAATTTTACCTACTTTTCTATTATTTCCGAAATTGCCCTTGATCTTCCTATAAAATTCCCAATGTATCCCTCCATCTGAAATGACTGCTTTGCCCTTGGTTATTTGAAAATTTCCACATAGTACCCGTTGTTTCTAGCCATGGACGAATGGCCCTCATTCAATTCCAACAACATTTCAACAAATTCAACCCAACAATTTCAATCAATAACAAATCAAACCAAGTCTCAATCAAGCTCAAATACATCAATCAAAGTTCAATCCATCACACATATCATAAAATCAACCAAACATTTGTTTCAATCATTTATTTTAAGCTTCAAACATCAAAACATATAAAATGCCCGATGTATGTGTAATGACTATTTTACCCTTATACTTTTCTATTATTTCCGAAAATGCCCTTGATCTTCCTATAAAATTCCCAATGTATCCCTCCATGTGAAATGACTGTTTTGCTCTTGGTTATTTGAAAATTTCCACATAGTACCCCTTGTTTCTAGCCATGGCCGAATGACCCTCGTTCAATTCCAACAACATTTCAACAAATTCAACCCAACAATTTCAATTAATAACAAATCAAACCAAGTCTCAATCAAGCTCAAATACATCAACCAAAGTTCAATCCATCACAGATATCATAAAATCAACCAATCATTTGTTTCAATCATTTATTTTAAGCTTCTAACATCAAAACATATAAAATGCCCGATGTATGGGTAATTACAATTTTACCCTTATACTTTTCTATTATTTCGGAAAATGCCCTTGATCTTCCTAGAAAATTCCCAATGTATCCCTCCATGTCAAATGACTGTTTTGCCCTTGGTTATTTGAAATTTTCCACACTGTACCCGTTGTTTCTAACCATGGTCGAATGGCCCTCATTCAATTCCAACAACATTTCAACAAATTTAACCCAACAATTTCAATCAATAACAAATCAAACCAAGTCTCAATCAAGCTCAAATACATCAACAAAACTTCAATCCATCACACATATATAAAATCAAGCAAACATTTGTTTAAATCATTTATTTTAAGCTTCAAACATCAAAACATATAAAATGCCCGATGTATGGATAATTATTATTTTACCCTATTACTTTTCTATTATTTCCGAAAATTCACACTATCTTCGTATAAAATTCACAATGTATCCCTACATGTGAAATGATTGTTTTGCCCTTGGTTATTTGAAAAGTTCCACATAGTACCCCTTGTTTCTAGCCATGGCCGAATGACCCTCATTCAATTTCAACAACATTTCAACAAATTCAACCCCACAGTTCCAATCAATAACAAATCAAACCAAGTCTCAATCAAGCTCAAATACATCAACCAAAGTTCAATCCATCACACATATCATAAAATCAACCAAACATTTGTTTCAATAATTTATTTTAAGCTTCAAACATCAAAAGATATAAAATGGCCGATGTATGGGTAATTACAATTTTACCTACTTTTCTATTATTTCCGAAATTGCCCTTGATCTTCCTATAAAATTCCCAATGTATCCCTCCATCTGAAATGACTGCTTTGCCCTTGGTTATTTGAAAATTTCCACATAGTACCCGTTGTTTCTAGCCATGGACGAATGGCCCTCATTCAATTCCAACAACATTTCAACAAATTCAACCCAACAATTTCAATCAATAACAAATCAAACCAAGTCTCAATCAAGCTCAAATACATCAATCAAAGTTCAATCCATCACACATATCATAAAATCAACCAAACATTTGTTTCAATCATTTATTTTAAGCTTCAAACATCAAAACATATAAAATGCCCGATGTATGTGTAATGACTATTTTACCCTTATACTTTTCTATTATTTCCGAAAATGCCCTTGATCTTCCTATAAAATTCCCAATGTATCCCTCCATGTGAAATGACTGTTTTGCTCTTGGTTATTTGAAAATTTCCACATAGTACCCCTTGTTTCTAGCCATGGCCGAATGACCCTCGTTCAATTCCAACAACATTTCAACAAATTCAACCCAACAATTTCAATTAATAACAAATCAAACCAAGTCTCAATCAAGCTCAAATACATCAACCAAAGTTCAATCCATCACAGATATCATAAAATCAACCAATCATTTGTTTCAATCATTTATTTTAAGCTTCTAACATCAAAACATATAAAATGCCCGATGTATGGGTAATTACAATTTTACCCTTATACTTTTCTATTATTTCGGAAAATGCCCTTGATCTTCCTAGAAAATTCCCAATGTATCCCTCCATGTCAAATGACTGTTTTGCCCTTGGTTATTTGAAATTTTCCACACTGTACCCGTTGTTTCTAACCATGGTCGAATGGCCCTCATTCAATTCCAACAACATTTCACCAAATTTAACCCAACAATTTCAATCAATAACAAATCAAACCAAGTCTCAATCAAGCTCAAATACATCAACAAAACTTCAATCCATCACACATATATAAAATCAAGCAAACATTTGTTTAAATCATTTATTTTAAGCTTCAAACATCAAAACATAAAAAATGCCCGATGTATGGATAATTATTATTTTACCCTATTACTTTTCTATTATTTTCGAAAATTCACACTATCTTCGTATAAAATTCACAATGTATCCCTACATGTGAAATGATTGTTTTGCCCTTGGTTATTTGAAAAGTTCCACATAGTACCCCTTGTTTCTAGCCATGGCCGAATGACCCTCATTCAATTTCAACAACATTTCAACAAATTCAACCCCACAGTTCCAATCAATAACAAATCAAACCAAGTCTCAATCAAGCTCAAATACATCAACCAAAGTTCAATCCATCACACATATCATAAAATCAACCAAACATTTGTTTCAATAATTTATTTTAAGCTTCAAACATCAAAAGATATAAAATGGCCGATGTATGGGTAATTACAATTTTACCTACTTTTCTATTATTTCCGAAATTGCCCTTGATCTTCCTATAAAATTCCCAATGTATCCCTCCATCTGAAATGACTGCTTTGCCCTTGGTTATTTGAAAATTTCCACATAGTACCCGTTGTTTCTAGCCATGGACGAATGGCCCTCATTCAATTCCAACAACATTTCAACAAATTCAACCCAACAATTTCAATCAATAACAAATCAAACCAAGTCTCAATCAAGCTCAAATACATCAATCAAAGTTCAATCCATCACACATATCATAAAATCAACCAAACATTTGTTTCAATCATTTATTTTAAGCTTCAAACATCAAAACATATAAAATGCCCGATGTATGTGTAATGACTATTTTACCCTTATACTTTTCTATTATTTCCGAAAATGCCCTTGATCTTCCTATAAAATTCCCAATGTATCCCTCCATGTGAAATGACTGTTTTGCTCTTGGTTATTTGAAAATTTCCACATAGTACCCCTTGTTTCTAGCCATGGCCGAATGACCCTCGTTCAATTCCAACAACATTTCAACAAATTCAACCCAACAATTTCAATTAATAACAAATCAAACCAAGTCTCAATCAAGCTCAAATACATCAACCAAAGTTCAATCCATCACAGATATCATAAAATCAACCAATCATTTGTTTCAATCATTTATTTTAAGCTTCTAACATCAAAACATATAAAATGCCCGATGTATGGGTAATTACAATTTTACCCTTATACTTTTCTATTATTTCGGAAAATGCCCTTGATCTTCCTAGAAAATTCCCAATGTATCCCTCCATGTCAAATGACTGTTTTGCCCTTGGTTATTTGAAATTTTCCACACTGTACCCGTTGTTTCTAACCATGGTCGAATGGCCCTCATTCAATTCCAACAACATTTCAACAAATTTAACCCAACAATTTCAATCAATAACAAATCAAACCAAGTCTCAATCAAGCTCAAATACATCAACAAAACTTCAATCCATCACACATATATAAAATCAAGCAAACATTTGTTTAAATCATTTATTTTAAGCTTCAAACATCAAAACATATAAAATGCCCGATGTATGGATAATTATTATTTTACCCTATTACTTTTCTATTATTTCCGAAAATTCACACTATCTTCGTATAAAATTCACAATGTATCCCTACATGTGAAATGATTGTTTTGCCCTTGGTTATTTGAAAAGTTCCACATAGTACCCCTTGTTTCTAGCCATGGCCGAATGACCCTCATTCAATTTCAACAACATTTCAACAAATTCAACCCCACAGTTCCAATCAATAACAAATCAAACCAAGTCTCAATCAAGCTCAAATACATCAACCAAAGTTCAATCCATCACACATATCATAAAATCAACCAAACATTTGTTTCAATAATTTATTTTAAGCTTCAAACATCAAAAGATATAAAATGGCCGATGTATGGGTAATTACAATTTTACCTACTTTTCTATTATTTCCGAAATTGCCCTTGATCTTCCTATAAAATTCCCAATGTATCCCTCCATCTGAAATGACTGCTTTGCCCTTGGTTATTTGAAAATTTCCACATAGTACCCGTTGTTTCTAGCCATGGACGAATGGCCCTCATTCAATTCCAACAACATTTCAACAAATTCAACCCAACAATTTCAATCAATAACAAATCAAACCAAGTCTCAATCAAGCTCAAATACATCAATCAAAGTTCAATCCATCACACATATCATAAAATCAACCAAACATTTGTTTCAATCGTTTATTTTAAGCTTCAAACATCAAAACATATAAAATGCCCGATGTATGTGTAATGACTATTTTACCCTTATACTTTTCTATTATTTCCGAAAATGCCCTTGATCTTCCTATAAAATTCCCAATGTATCCCTCCATGTGAAATGACTGTTTTGCTCTTGGTTATTTGAAAATTTCCACATAGTACCCCTTGTTTCTAGCCATGGCCGAATGACCCTCGTTCAATTCCAACAACATTTCAACAAATTCAACCCAACAATTTCAATTAATAACAAATCAAACCAAGTCTCAATCAAGCTCAAATACATCAACCAAAGTTCAATCCATCACAGATATCATAAAATCAACCAATCATTTGTTTCAATCATTTATTTTAAGCTTCTAACATCAAAACATATAAAATGCCCGATGTATGGGTAATTACAATTTTACCCTTATACTTTTCTATTATTTCGGAAAATGCCCTTGATCTTCCTAGAAAATTCCCAATGTATCCCTCCATGTCAAATGACTGTTTTGCCCTTGGTTATTTGAAATTTTCCACACTGTACCCGTTGTTTCTAACCATGGTCGAATGGCCCTCATTCAATTCCAACAACATTTCACCAAATTTAACCCAACAATTTCAATCAATAACAAATCAAACCAAGTCTCAATCAAGCTCAAATACATCAACAAAACTTCAATCCATCACACATATATAAAATCAAGCAAACATTTGTTTAAATCATTTATTTTAAGCTTCAAACATCAAAACATAAAAAATGCCCGATGTATGGATAATTATTATTTTACCCTATTACTTTTCTATTATTTTCGAAAATTCACACTATCTTCGTATAAAATTCACAATGTATCCCTACATGTGAAATGATTGTTTTGCCCTTGGTTATTTGAAAAGTTCCACATAGTACCCCTTGTTTCTAGCCATGGCCGAATGACCCTCATTCAATTTCAACAACATTTCAACAAATTCAACCCCACAGTTCCAATCAATAACAAATCAAACCAAGTCTCAATCAAGCTCAAATACATCAACCAAAGTTCAATCCATCACACATATCATAAAATCAACCAAACATTTGTTTCAATAATTTATTTTAAGCTTCAAACATCAAAAGATATAAAATGGCCGATGTATGGGTAATTACAATTTTACCTACTTTTCTATTATTTCCGAAATTGCCCTTGATCTTCCTATAAAATTCCCAATGTATCCCTCCATCTGAAATGACTGCTTTGCCCTTGGTTATTTGAAAATTTCCACATAGTACCCGTTGTTTCTAGCCATGGACGAATGACCCTCATTCAATTCCAACAACATTTCAACAAATTCAACCCAACAATTTCAATCAATAACAAATCAAACCAAGTCTCAATCAAGCTCAAATACATCAATCAAAGTTCAATCCATCACACATATCATAAAATCAACCAAACATTTGTTTCAATCATTTATTTTAAGCTTCAAACATCAAAACATATAAAATGCCCGATGTATGTGTAATGACTATTTTACCCTTATACTTTTCTATTATTTCCGAAAATGCCCTTGATCTTCCTATAAAATTCCCAATGTATCCCTCCATGTGAAATGACTGTTTTGCTCTTGGTTATTTGAAAATTTCCACATAGTACCCCTTGTTTCTAGCCATGGCCGAATGACCCTCGTTCAATTCCAACAACATTTCAACAAATTCAACCCAACAATTTCAATTAATAACAAATCAAACCAAGTCTCAATCAAGCTCAAATACATCAACCAAAGTTCAATCCATCACAGAAATCATAAAATCAACCAATCATTTGTTTCAATCATTTATTTTAAGCTTCTAACATCAAAACATATAAAATGCCCGATGTATGGGTAATTACAATTTTACCCTTATACTTTTCTATTATTTCGGAAAATGCCCTTGATCTTCCTAGAAAATTCCCAATGTATCCCTCCATGTCAAATGACTATTTTGCCCTTGGTTATTTGAAATTTTCCACACTGTACCCGTTGTTTCTAACCATGGTCGAATGGCCCTCATTCAATTCCAACAACATTTCAACAAATTTAACCCAACAATTTCAATCAATAACAAATCAAACCAAGTCTCAATCAAGCTCAAATACATCAACAAAACTTCAATCCATCACACATATATAAAATCAAGCAAACATTTGTTTCAATCATTTATTTTAGGCTTCAAACATCGAAACATATAAAATGCCAGATGTATGGGTAATTACTATTGTCCCTTATACTTTTCTATTATTTCCGAAAATGCCCCTGATCTTCCTAAAAAATTCCCAAAGTATCCCTACATGTGAAATGACTGTTTTGCCCTTGGTTATTTGAAAATTTCCACATAGTACCCCTTGTTTCTAGCCATGGCCGAATGGCCCTCGTTAAATTCCAACAACATTTCAACAAATTCAACCCAACAATTCCAATCAATATTAAATCAAACCAAGTCTCAATCAAGCTCAAATACATCAACCAAAGTTCAATCCATCACACATATCATAAAATCAACCAAATATTTGTTTAAATAATTTATTTTAAGTTTCAAACATCGAAGCATATAAAATGCCAGATGTATGGCTGATTAGTATTTTACCCTATTACTTTTCTATTATTTCTGAAAATGCCCTTGATCATCCTATAAAATTCCCAATGTATCCCTACATGTGAAATGACTGTTTGGCCGTTGGTTATTTGAAAATTTTCCACATAGTACCCCTTGTTTCTAGCCATGGCCGAATGGCCCTCATTCAATTCCAACAACATTTCAACAAATTCAACCCAACAATTTCAATCAATAACAAATCAAACCAAGTCTCAATCAAGCTCAAAGACATCAACCAAAGTTCAATCCATCACACATATCATAAAATCAACCAAACATTTGTTTCAATCATTTATTTTAAGCTTCAAACATCAAAAGATATAAAATGCCCGATGTATGGGTAATTACAATTTTACACTTATTCTATTATTTTCGAAAATGCCCTTGATCTTCCTATAAAATTCCCAATGTGTCCCTCCATGTGAAATGACTGTTTTGCCCTTGGTTATTTGAAATTTTCCACATAGTACTCGGTTTTTATAGCCATCGCCGAATGGTCCTCACTCAATTCCAACAACATTTCAACAAATTCAACCCAACAATTTCAATCAATAACAAATCAAACCAAGTCTCAATCAAGATCAAATACATCAACCGAAGTTCAATCCATCACACATATCATAAAATCAACCAAACATTTGTGTCAATCATTTATTTTAAGCTTCAAACATCAAAACATATAAAATGCCCGATGTATGGGTAATCATTATTTTACCCTTATACTTTTCTATTATTTCCAAAAATGCCCATGATCTTCCTATAAAATTCCCAATGTATCCCTACATGTGAAATGACTGTTTTGCCCTTGGTTATTTGAAATTTTCCACATTGTACCCGTTGTTTCTAGCCATGGCCGAATGTCCCTCATTCAATTCCAACAACATTTCAACAAGTTCAACCCAGCAATTTCAATCAATAACAAATCAAACCAAGTCTCAATCAAGCTCAAATACATCAACCAAAGTTCAATCCATCAGACATATCATAAAATCAACCAAACATTTGTTTTAATAATTTATTTTAAGCTTCAAACATCAAAACATATAAAATGCCCGATGTATGGGTAATTACTATCTTACCCTTATACTTTTCTATTATTTTCGAAAATGCCCCTGATCTTCCAATAAAATTGCCAATGTATCCCTCCATGTGAAATGACTGTTTTGCCATTGGTTATTTGGAAATTTTCGCATAGTACCCGTTGTTTCTAGCCATGGCCGAATGGCCCTCATTCAATTCCAACAACATTTCAATAAATTCAACCCAACAATTTCAATCAATAACAAATCAAACCAAGTCTCAATCAAGCTCAAATACATCAACCAAAGTTCAATCCATCACACATATTATAAAATCAACCAAACATCTGTTTCAATCATTTATTTTACGCTTCAAAGATCAAAACATATAAAATGCCCGATGTATGGGTAATTACAATTTTACCCTTATACTTTTCTATTGTTTCCAAAAATGCCCGTGATCTTTCAATAAAATTCCCAATGTGTCCCTCCATGTGAAATGAGTGTTTTGCCCTTGGTTATTTGAAAATTTCCATATAGTACCCGTTGTTTATAGCCATGGCCGAATGGCCCTCACTCAATTCGAACAACATTTCAACAAATTCAACCCAACAATTTCAATCAATAACAAATCAAACCAAGTCTCAATCAAGCTCAAATACATCAACCAAAGTTCAATCCATCAAACATATCACAAAATCAACCAAACATTTGTTTCAATCATTTATTTTAGGCTTCAAACATCAAAACATGTAAAATGCCCGATGTTTGGGTAATTACAATTTTTCCCTTATACTTTTCTATTATTTCCGAATATGCGCTTGATCTTCCTATAAAATTCCCAATGTATCCCTACATATGAAATGACTGTTTTCCCCTTGGTTATTTGAAAATTTCCACAGAGTACCCCTTGTTTCTAGCCATGGCCGAATGACCCTCATTCAATTCCAACAAAATTTCAACAAATTCAACCCAACAATTTCAATAAAAAACAAATCAAACCAAGTCTCAATCAAACTCAAATACATTAACCAAAGTTCAATCCATCACACATATCATAAAATCAATGAAACATTTGTTTCAATCATTTATTTTAAGCTTCAAACATCATAACATGTAAAATGCCCTATGTATGGGTAATTACAATTTTTTCTTTATACTTTTCTATTATTTCCGGAAATGCCCTTGACCTTCCTATAAAATTCCCAATGTATCCCTACATGTGAAATGACTGTTTTGCCCTTGGTTATTTGAAAATTTCCACATAGTAGCCCTTGTTTCTAGCCATGGCCGAATGGCCCTCATTCAATTCCAACAACATTTCAACAAATTCAACCCATCAATTTCAATCAATAACAAATCAAACCAAGTTTTAATCATGCTCAAATACATCAACCAAAGTTCAATCCATCACACATATCATAAAATCCACCAAACATTTGTTTCAATCTTTTATTTTAAGCTTAAAACATCAAAACATATAAAATGCCCGATGTGTGGGTAATTACTATTTTACCCTTATACTTTTCTAATATTTCCGAAAATGTCCCTGATCTTCCTATAAAATTCCCAATGTATCCCTCCATGTGAAATGACTGTTTTGCCGTTGGTTATTTGAAAATTTCCATACAGTACCCCTTGTTTCTAGTCATGGCCGAATGGCCCTCATTCAATTCCAACAACATTTCAACAAATTCAACCCAATAATTTTAATGAATAACAAATCAAACCAAGTCTCAATCAAGCTCAAATACATCAACCAAAGTTCAATCCATCACACATATCACAAAATCAACCAAACATTTGTTTCAATCATTTATTTTAGGCTTCAAACATCATAACATATAAAATGCCCGATGTATGGGTAATTACAATTTTACCCTTATACTTTTCTATTGTTTCCGAAAATGCTCGTGATCTTCCGATAAAATTCCCAATGTGTCCCTCCATGTGAAATGACTGTTTCGCCCTTAGTTATTTGAAAATTTCCACATAGTACCCGTTGTTTCTAGCCATGGCCGAATGGCCCTCATTCAATTCCAACAACATTTCAACCAATTCAACCCAACAATTTCAATTAATAACAAATCAAACCAAGTCTCAATCAAGCTCAAATACATCAACCAAAGTTCAATCCATCGCACATATCATAAAATCAACCAAACATTTGTTTCAATCATTTATTTTAAACTTCAAACATCAAAACATATAAAATACCTGATGTATGGATAATTATTATTTTACCCTATTACTTTTCTATTATTTTCGAAAATTCACTTGATCTTCGTATAAAATTCACAATGTATCCCTACATGTGAAATGACTGTTTTGCCCTTGGTTATTTGAAAAGTTCCACATAGTACCCCTTGTTTCTAGCCATGGCCGAATGACCCTCATTCAATTCCAACAACATTTCAACAAATTCAACCCCACAGTTCCAATCAATAACAAATCAAACCAAGTCTGAATCAAGCTCAAATACATCAACCAAAGTTCAATCCATCAAACATATCATAAAATCAACCAAACATTTGTTTCAATCAATTATTATAGGCTTCAAAGATCAAAACATATAAAATGCCTGATGTATAGATAATTACTATTTTACCCTTATACTTTTCTATTATTTCCGAAAATGCCCTTGATCTTCCTATAAAATTCCCAATGTATCCCTCCATGTGAAATGACTATTTTGCCCTTGGTTATTTGAAAATTTCCACATAGTACCCGTTGTTTCTAGCCATGGCCGAATGACCCTCATTCAATTCCAACAACATTTGAACAAATTCAACCCAACAATTTCAATCAATAACAAATCGAACGAAGTCTCAATCAAGCTCAAATACATCAACCGAATTTCAATCCATCACACATATCATAAAATCAACGAAACATTTGTTTCAATCATTTATTTAAAGCTTCAAACATCAAAACATATAAAATGCCCGATGTATAGGTAATTACTATTTTACCCTTATACTTTTCTATTATTTCCGAAAACACCCTTGATCTTCCTATAAAATTTCCAATGTATCCCTACATGTGAAATGACTGTTTTGCCCTTGGTTATTTGAGAATTTCCACATAGTACCCCTTGTTTCTAGCCATTGACGAATGGCCCTCATTCAATTCCAACAACATTTCAACAAATTCAACCCAACAATTCCAATTAATTACAAATCAAACCAAGTCTCAATCAAGCTCAAATACATCAACAAAAGTTCAATCCATCACACATATCATAAAATCAACCAAATATTTGTTTAAATCATTTATTTTAAGCTTCAAACATCGAAACATATAAAATGCCCAATGTATGGGTGATTAGTATTTTACCCTATTACTTTTCTATTATATCCGAAAATGCCCTTGATCTTCTTATAAAATTCCCAATGTATCCCTACATGTAAAATGACTGTTTGGCCCTTGGTTATTTGAAAAATTTCCACATAGTACCCCTTGTTTCTAGCCATGGCCGAATGACCCTCATTCAATTCCAACAAGATTTGAACAAATTCTGAAATATAGAGAAATACACTAGAAGGGGGGTTGAATAGTGTATTTAAAATTTCTTTGGAAAACTTTAACTAATGTGAAGATAGTATATCTTTTAGTTTTACAAGAACTTAGTAAAACAGAAGATTATGCTATCGTCCAGCAGTTTAAAAACAACAGTCCAATGAAACTACTCTTCTTGCTTTTAGTTAGAACACACGTAATAAATAATCTTAGATAAAATGTGTAAAGAATCACTTTCGTAGTATGTTAAAGAGATAGTTTAATGGATATGCAAGTAAGCTAGAAAGTGAGAGAATAGAACACTTAGTTTTATACTGGTTCACTCAACTGAGCTACGTCCAGTTCTCCTTCAAAAACTTTTGAAGGGTTCTACTAATCAAGATCTGATTACTCTCAAGTATTCTAACTTTGCCACTTCTGGCTACAAGTATTCTCTAGGCCACTTCTGGCACACCCTTAATCTCCCCTTGAGATTAAACACAAACCCAAGTATTCTTTAACACTAAGCCACTCCTGGCTTTCCAAACAGAATTGTTTGAGTATAGAAAGTAAGACTTAACTCTCACAGAGAGGATATTACAGTCAGTACGAATATACAGAATCGCTTAGCAAAGCTAAGAAGAATGCTCTTTTTGCTTAAGTATAGATCGTCCAGTCGTTTTGACGGAGATTCAGATCTTTATCAATTTTTTGTCAGTCTGATATGTGAGCTCATTCCTCTATATATAGGTAGCTTGTTGAAAGGTATCCGTTGAGGGATCTGTTCCTTTTCCAAGAGCGGTTCTTTCTGTAGCATATGACCGTTGTCACGTTTTGACTTAGGGTGGAGAGATTGAAGTGACAGCCGTACTTGTAGCGCCTCTCGTACTTGTACTTTTTCTGCAGAGAGAAGCTTCTTCTTTTCCTGTTCAGTACTATTCGAAAAATCAAATAGAATGGCATGTTAAAATATGAGAGAGTGATCGTTGCCTTATATTGAATCAACATTGAAAACGTATTTTAAGATAGAAACCACAGAGAGGGTTGTTCAATCGTTGGACGCTTGCTCTCACAGGAGCATTGGACGCTGCCTGTAGAATTCTTACAAAACACATTTTGGACGCTTTTCTTATTAAAAACATAAAGTCCAGGTTTGAGAGATACAATACCATTGCGGAATTGGACGACATAAATCCTATAACACTCAAACTAGATCATTAGATACTTCAAAATTTATCCTTTAGTTGTTATCATCAAAACCGAAATTCGAGGGGTTGGACATCGTCCAAGGTCTTAGAACCTAACAATCTCCCCCTTTTTGATGATGACAAATAATGGTAAATTTTGATGTTAACAGACACATAATCATATAAGAATATAATGAAATAAGTTAGATATGATTATGTTATGCCAGTGTATAAATCTGAAATGAAGTACTCCCCCTGAGTTCAACATTTCTTATGCATCTGATAACAGAAAAAAAATATAAAAGGCAAGTATATATCATGTATAACAGATATCAGAGTGAAAAACATATCAATGATATGGATGCGGAATCTATGAAATAAACACCTCATGTTTTGATAAAGAAGTCAATATATGCCAATATATTTTATATACAGAGTGTTTAGCTATTTACTTCTATGACATCAAAATTCCAATTTCTCCCCCTTTGTCATTAACAAAAAGGTTTGAAAGATGGAAAATGATTGGGCCATCATGGTCACCTTATGGCTGTGGAGGTGGTTCTTGTGGTGGTGGTGGTTGTTCTGGTGGTGCTTGTATTGGTGGTGCTGGTTGTGGAGGTTGTGGTTGGACGGGTGGAACTGCATGAGCAACTTGTCCAAGCAAAGTGGCTGCTGTATTTTGAATCTGGTTCACAAGCGTCTGGGAGAGACTCATGAACTGCTCAGTGATGGCATTTTGCAGCATCAGACGATGTTGATCAGCCTCAGCCTGTTGCCTTTGCTGAAAAGCTTGAAAAGCGGCTTCGGTCTCCAGCTGTTGTTGCCTCAGAGCCTGTTGCACTATCTCGTGAACACGATCTTCTGAGACTCCTTGAGGTTCAGCAAATCGCAAGGGTGGGATGCCCCTTGGACTTGAAGATTCGGTGGGAACCAGTTGTCGTGTGCCCGAATGTGCTTCAGTAGATGCATCAACAATGGGGAAGCTGGTGATATCTCCAGCAATAGGCTGTGCTGCAGTTGCTTCCATTGGCTTGGATGCTTCAACAACGAGCTCTCTATCATCCTCGGACTTACCAGATTGGACGGTAGGTTCTTCATGCGACGTGACAAAGTGTTCCACGTCCACTGGTACAGATGAGTCCAGGTCAAGATGAGCTAGCACCTTTGTTACTTTGGCAGATGCTTCATCCAGCTCTGCCTGTGTAGCTTTCGACTTAGCAACCGTATCTTCCTTATCTATGGTTGCGGTCTTAGCTTCCTCAAGAGCCAGCTGCTCTAGACGAGCTTATTCTGCTGCTGTGGCTTCTTCTGCTTTGTACTCCTCATGCAGAGTTTGGAGTTCCTCCACAAACTCTGTGCGATCCAGTGTTCGAAGATCAAACACTTTGTTACTTCTGATTTTTGGCAAAGTCTTTATTAACTCCAGATAATCATCTGAATCTTTCAGAAAGCAGGCAAAGGTGTCTGAGAAGTGGTGAGTCTTGACTGGACGCAACACCTCTATACCATGAGGGGGATGAACAAAGTCATCCTTGGAGCTGCTTGAGGATGAGGCTTGCTGGGAATCGTTCCATAAGATCTGGCGCCAAAAGGTAATGGAATCAAAGGTTCTGAGTGAACGCGTAAGCGTACCAGTCTTGTCGAATAGATGACCCCAGGTGTGAGAGGATTTTTGCAGGGTTTCAACTTTCTCTTCCCTGCTGGGCATCTCAATGCCGTAGAACTTGTAGCCTTTCTTGCGACCAGCATCATATACAGGTAGTCTAGGACATACCCTGTCTGGTACAAACTTTATTTCTGTGGCGCGGCTTATGTGAAGGTTTGGTGGGTAGGCGATGGCTTGGTTTGGTATATACATTTGTTGCAGAAGTTTTCCAAGTTCATCATAGTCGCCTGGCTGGAAGTTTAGCACTGGAGTTCCAGCTGGTAGAGGCAGGAACTTTGTGATTGGAGTCCAGATTTGAACATCCTTGACCCACCCTGCATCTGGACGCTGCCTCGTTATGGAAGGGTCCAGGCTTTCTTTAATGGCCAGCTGCAACTCTGCAGCCAGTTCAATATCCTTGTTAACAGAGGACTTCTTGGACGGTGCTTTCATCTTTCTTGGAGCCTTCCCTTTCTGCTCCGCAACCGTCTTGGTGAATCGAGAGGCAACTTCCACCTCTGGTTTCTGCAGATCTTCTGCTGCTGGACGCACTCTTTGCTGAGTTCCAGTTGGACAGGAGTAAGGATGAGGCACGCGTATCAAGTGTGGGTACACTTCTCTCGTCCAATTGGGCAGAGGGTTGCTGATGATCGTTCCTTTTGGCATAGCATAATAAGTAGCTGAAAAAGGTTGAGTGCAAACATACCTCGTCCACTCTAGTGCTGAGGCAGTAGTAAAATGCCGCTTCAAAGGCTCTTGCAGAGGCCTCTGGATTACATCACCTTTCTTACAGTAATCCTGGTCATTGCGTGTAAGGAATGCAACCGGGAAACGTTCTCTGTCTTTTTCTTCTTTGGTTTTCTGCTTGGGGGGTATAGTCCATGGGGACCATGTATCCCTCCATGCATCCCTTGGACGCACAAACTTGGACAGGTCCAAGCGAAGAGGTGGATGCTGGGTTGTTGATGTGGATGGAGCACTGGGTGTTGTTGGTAGTAGGGTGCTGGTGGATATGTTGTCGGTGTCTTGAGAGGAAGTTGGTAGAACTGCAATTCTCTTTGGCCTTGCTGCCTGAGTCTTTACTCGTCGTGGCATGTTAGTAGGAAAGGGAGTTGGTTTAGCAGGTTGTGCCTTCTGCTTCTTTTTCTGAGGACCCTCTGTCTCCTCTGCCTTCTTCATGATTTGACCAATTGGTATCTAGTCATCATCATCAGAGTCGTCCAGTAGTTGAAGCTTTCGTACCTTTTGCTTTTCTGGAGCAAGCTTTACTGGTGCTGTCTTTGGACGCCTCTCAGCTTGAGCAGGTTTGGACGTATCAGTCCTTGGATGCTTCCCTGCTGGGGACTGAGCAGTAGATGTCTCAGCATGTCATTTCTTGGTTCTTCTCTCCTTTTCAGCATCTTCCTCATGCTTCTGAGACATTTGGCGTGTGATCTTTCTGCCCTCATGTTCCTCCATCAGTCTTTTGATCTTTCTGCCAATACCAAGAAGATCAATCTCTTCTTCTTCATCATTGGAGATGATCTTGCTCTGTTCATGTCGTTGCTTGTTGATGGTGTCCTCGTCCAGGTCCCTTAAGACCTTGGCTGTTAGCTTGATCTTCATAGGTTTTATGTTGGACTCACCAAACAGCTGTTGTGTTGCTACCATTGGCCCTTTCTTCACAATAGCTTCGTATGCTTCTTCTTCCAGTTCATCAAAGAAGCGTTGATAGACCTTCTGATCCCAGAAGATCTTGTTCATCAGGGCGGCGTAGAAAATGTCATCATTGCCACCCACAGACTTCATCATTCTCACGATATTGACGTAGATGATGTGAGGGAGATTGAAGGGAATGCCTTCCATAAGATGGAATATCACAAACTTGTGTAAGTCTGTGACTGAGTCCTTAAACCCAGCTTTGTGCAGGATACTCTTGTTGCACACCTGCTGCCAAATTTTTGCTTCCTCACACAGGTTCCTGTACTCAACCTTTATTGACTCGGGGGATTTGGTCTTGCAAAGCACAGTTGCAACGTGATTGCCGTACTGCTTGGCCCAGTCTGTTCTGTACTGGTTCTACTCCCTGATGCAACCAGTTACCTTTGCAATGGTCTCAATGGACAGAGTCACCTCCCGTCCAAGAATCGTGGCCACGAGCTCCCTTGAGCTCTGGAACTTGGCATTCCTCCAGAACATTCTGATCAACTCAGGGAATATCTTCTGGTTTTCATTGAAGTAGCCTCTGATTCCACACTTCAGAAGGCTCTCGTTCAGGTTCAGTCCCAGCTTCTTAAGCTTTTCGATGTCGAAGAAGTGCTCAATGTGCACTGTAGCAGCTCCTTGGCACACAACAGTGGTTTCAGGGTAGGTTAGGACGTTGAGTTCTGAGTTGCTTGAGTTTGCAGAGTTTGCCATGCTAGTAAAGTTTGGATTTTTAGGTTTTCTGAGAGGGTTTTGGGTTTCTGAGAGAAAGAGAGAGAGTGTGTTTAGGGTGATGATATTCTCAGAGAAGGTTGATATGGTTGTGTTTTTCTGTGATGAATTGATAAGAGTATATTTGGGCTTTGTTTGGAGGATATGAAACGGTTTTGGGCTTTTTGAATATTTGAAAAAGTAACTGATGCCATAAAACCCGCCATGATGAGACGTGCGAAGAATGTGGATAACTGTGTACGGTTACAGGCATTTTGGTGACTCAGCATAGAGTATTAGCTCATACTTACTTCTTAAAATGATCCGTTTTGATTATTTGAATCAAAAGAAAAGATTAAGATAAAAAAAAAAAAAGCATCGTCCACATATTGGACTTAAGTGAAATATATGTAATGCATGTGCATGACTCTAGTGTTCCTTGGACGACATGTCCTTTGGACACTATGGTTTTATTGGACGCATCATGTAGATGTTAATCATTCCTTTACAGAGTCCATGCCAAGTTTGTCCCTCAGAAGGATTAACTTGTCTTCAGTAAGGGGTTTGGTGAATATATCAGCAAGCTGATTATCTGTGGTTACAAAGTGTAATTCCACAGTACCCTTTTGAACATGGTCTCTTATAAAGTGATGTTTAATCTCTATATGTTTGGCCCTTGAATGCAATATGGGATTTTTAGAAAGATTTATGGCAGCTTTACTATCACAGAAGATAGGAATGTTACTCTCATATATGTTGTAGTCCTCAAGTTGATGTTTGATCCACAAGATTTGAGAACAGCATTTTGCAGCTGAAATATACTCTGCTTCAGCAGTGGACAGAGCAATGATTCCTTGCTTCTTGCATGTCCAGGAGACTAGATTACCACCGATGAAGTGACACCCTCCACTGGTGGTTTTTCTTTCAATTCGATCTCCAGCATAATCAGCATCACAGTATCCTATTAGCCTGAAATTTTTTTGCCTTTTGAAATATAACCCAAGGTTAGTGGTTCCAGCAAGATATCGAAAGATTCTTTTAACAGCAGTTAAGTGAACTTCCCTTGGGTCAGATTGAAATCTGCCACATAAGCATACGCTGAACATGGTGTCAGGTCTGGACGCTGTGAGGTATAGGAGTGATCCTATCATACCTCTGTATAGAGTATTGTCTACTTTCTTTGAGTTGTCGTCCAGTCCAAGTACTGTTGTTGGATGCATAGGAGTCTTCATTGGTTTTGCATCGTCCAACTTGTACTTCTTTAGCAGCTCTTTGACATACTTAGTTTGATGTATATATATTCCCTTTTCAGTTTGTTTGATTTGAAGTCCAAGGAAGAATTTCAGCTCACCCATCATGCTCATCTCGAACTCTGTTTGCATTAATTTGGCAAAATCTTCACAGAGAGACTCATTAGTGGCACCAAATATGATATCATCAACATATATTTGTGCAATAATAAAATCAGAAGAGTAGTCTTTGCGAAATAACGTAGTGTCTACTTTTCCTCTTGAAAAACCATTTTCTGACAGAAATGTGCTGAGTTTTTCATACCAAGCTCTATGGGCTTGTTTCAACCCATATAAGGCTTTGTTAAGTTTAAAAACATGGTTTGGAAAATCATCACTTTCAAATCCTGGGGGTTGTTCCACATAGACTTCTTCCTTTATGATTCCATTGAGGAATGCACTTTTTACGTCCATTTGATATAGCTTCATATTGCTATGAGCTGCAAATGACAGTAGAATGCGGATTGCCTCCAGACGTGCAACGGGAGCATAAGTTTCAGTATAATCTATACCTTCTTGTTGTGAGTAACCTTTTGCTACCAACCTTGCTTTGTTTCTCACAACATTACCTGCTTCGTCCAGCTTGTTTCTGAACACCCACTTTGCTCCTACCGCTTCTTTGTAGTTGGGGAGTTCTACTAGCTTCCAGACATTATTCTTTTGAAATTGGTCAAGTTCTTCTTGCATTGCTTTGACCCAGCCTTCATCTTCTAAGGCATCGTCCACAGTCTTAGGTTCTATTTGAGATATGAATGTTGTGTGACCTTGCTATCGTTGAAGTGAAGATATGGTTTTGACTCTGTCTTTTGGATCTCCAATGATTTGCTCCTGTGGATGATGTTTCTTCATTTGCCAGTTACGTCCATTTGGTTCTCTTTGTTATGCGACTGAACCGTCCAGTGGTGCATTTGATTCTTCAACTGAGACATCATGGTTGGACGAATCTGATGACTTACTTGCATCATCCAATCTGAGATCTGCAAATGATTTGTCCAGCTCTGATAATTCCTCATCAGGCTTGTTGTCATTAAACTTCACATGGATAGCTTCTTCAACAACTAAGGTTCTAGAGTTATAAACTCTGTATGCCTTTGAAGTTTCAGAATATCCAAGCAGTGTTCCTTCATCACACTTAGAATCAAATTTTCCTAGGTTATCCTTAGTGTTCAGAATGAAACATTGACATCCAAATGGATGGAAGTAGGATATGTTGGGTCTTCTACCCTTCCACAATTCATATGGAGTCTTTTTCAATATCGGCCTTATATAGATTCTGTTTTGCAAATAGCAGGCAGTATTCACTGCTTCAGCCTAGAAGTGTTTAGGGATTGAATTATCATTTAACATGGTTCTGGCCATCTCCTGGAGTGACCTGTTTTTCCTCTCAACTACACCATTTTGTTGTGGTGTTCTAGGTGTTGAGAAGTTGTGAAGGATACCGTTATCCTCACAGAACCTTTGAAAACTTTCGTTTTCAAATTCACCCCCGTGATCACTTCTGATAGAAGTAATGCATACTCCTCTTTCATTTTGAACTATTTTGCAGAGGTTATACAAAGCCTTAAAGGACTCATCTTTGTGGGATAGGAATAAGACCCATGTCCATCTAGTATAGTCGTCCACTATAACTAATCCATATCTTTTACCACTTACCGAGGCTGTTCTTGTGGGTCCAAACAGATCAATATGTAACAGCTCAAGAGGTCTAGAAGTGGAAACAATGTTTTTACTTTGAAAAGAACTTTTCACTTGTTTCCCTTTCTGACAAGCTTCACAAAGAAGATCATCTTTATATGACATACTTGGTAGTCCTCTTACGAGGTTGTGCCTGTTCAGCTTTGAGATCAACCTCAAGCTTGCATGACCAAGTCTTTTATGCCATAACCAATGATTTTCTTGTATAGAAACTAGGCATGATACATTTTGACTTGATAGTTCCCCAAGTTTAATCTTATACAGATTGCCTTGCCTCTTTGCGGTAAAGAGAAGGGACCCATCAGAGTTTTTGACTGTACATTCACCTTTGTTAAAGGCAACATTATATCCACTATCACATAATTGGCTTATGCTAAGTAGATTATGTTTAAGACCTTTAACATAAAGAACTTTATCAATACAAGGATAGGGTGGTATACCAATCTTACCTACGCCAGCTATCATCCCTTTTTGATTCCCTCCAAAAGTGACTGTCCCACCAGTCTTGGGTAGGAGGCTTTGGAACATACACCTTTCTCCTGTCATGTGATGTGAGCACCCACTGTCCAGGTACCATGATTGGAGTTTCTTTCCTGCTGTTAAGCATGTCTGTAACAGGAACAATTTTATCCTTAGGTACCCAGATTGACTTGGGTCCTTTTTTGTTAGCTCGAAGGGCATTGAATACTCCCTTCTTAGGCAGGTGTCTGCATTTGGACGTTATATGTCCAGGTTTCCCACAGAAGTAGCAAACTTCTGTTTCCTCATCATGAATATATTTCTTTCCCTTATATCCATGTCCTGACCTGTCATTTGGTCTCTTACAACCTTCATATTTTAAAAGATTTTTGAGGTTGTCAGAGCCCTTGACAAAGTTTGACAGATCCTTCTTTAGGTTGTCAATTTCTTCATGAAGTTTTACAACATCATGTGGTTGACCTCTTAAGGAAGTATCTGCTTCAACTTTCATAAGCTTCTCAACTAGCCTTTTGTTTTCTGCGTTGAGATTTCGAATCTCTATGGAAAGATTTCTTTCTCTAGCCTTTGAATCCTCATAGGATTTATAGGCTTGAGCAGCATCATTCCAGAGAGTTCGCCTCTCCATATTTGTAGTTTCATTTTGCCTTGAGAGCTCTGTAAACTTTTTCTGTAAATCCTCCTTTTCACTTTCCAGTTGTCTAACTCTTTTTTCTAAAACTTCTTTTTCTTTTGAAAGTGATTTGGATGATTTCTTTAAAGTTCTATAGGCCTTTGACAAAATAGAAGAGTTTGAAAGTAGTTCATGATAAGCTTCTTGAATTGAATCTATGTCATTAAAATCTACCTCATCTTCTTCTTCTGGTTCAGAAGAATCAGTTAAGGTGTCTGCCATCAGACATATGTGTGCTTCCTCTTCTTCTCCATCGTCCGATGATGAGTCATCGTCCAGGTCTTCCCATGTGGACATCAGAACTTTCTTGCCCTTTCCTTTGCTGAAGAATTTATTCTTCTTGTCCTTGTTTTTGTCGAGATCTGGGCATTCTGATTTGAAGTGTCTTGGCTTTTTGCATTCGTAGCATACAATTGGACTCTTCTCCTTCTTTTCTTTGAAGTATTTCCTCTTTAGGTTTCTCCATCTGGATCCACCTTTCTTCTTCCACATAGCATGTATCCTTTTGGATATAAAGGATAGTTCATCATTCTCGTCTGAGTCATCATCTTCATATTGTTCGTCTGATGATGTTTCAGCTTGCATGGCTTTGGACAATGATGCTTTCCTTGGCTTCTGGACGCTGAGCGCCAGAGACTTATTTTTTTTACCATCACTATCTTGATGCAGTTCTAGTTCATGCACCTTGAGAGTTCCCACGAGTTCTTCTAGGGACATATCGTCCAGTTCCTTTTTTGTTCTCAAGACTGTAACCTGTGGTCTCCATTTCCTAGGCAAACTTCTTAGAATTTTGTCAATATGTTCATAGTTATTGTAATCTTTACCATGTGCTCTAAGTTCATTTAGTATGGTTTGAAACCGTCCAAACATACTTTGTATGTCCTCGTTTTCTTCCATACTAAACAACTCATATTGACGAGTAAGGAGACTGAGTTTGTTACGTTTTACCTGAGTGGAACCCTCATATGTTAACGCAAGAGTGTCCCACATTTGTTTTGCGCTTTTGAGACTGTGCACCTTGTTGTATTCTTGTTCGCTCAGTGCACACATGATGATGTTTCTGGCTCTGGAGTTGAGATAAAATCTTTGTTTTTGCTCTTCCGTCCATCTAGCCTTTGGGATTTCGTTGAGGCTCGCATCAAGTGGAATATAGTCGCCCATCTCCACAACTTCCCACATGTCAATATGGCTAGATTCAAAGAATGCTATCATTCTTTGTTTCCAGTAATCATATTTGACACCCTTGAAGAGTGGTGGTCTGTTCACAGCTTGTCCTTCGTTTTCCATCTTTCTTAGGATCTTTCCTCTGTACTGCTAAGTACTCAACCCAAGAGGTCGAGCTCTGATACCAACTGAAATATAGAGAAATACACTAGAAGGGGGGTTGAATAGTGTATTTAAAATTTCTTTGGAAAACTTTAACTAATGTGAAGATAGTATATCTTTTAGTTTTACAAGAACTTAGTAAAACAGAAGATTATGCTATCGTCCAGCAGTTTAAAAACAACAGTCCAATGAAACTACTCTTCTTGCTTTTAGTTAGAACACACGTAATAAATAATCTTAGATAAAATGTGTAAAGAAACACTTTCGTAGTATGTTGAAGAGATAGTTTAATGGATATGCAAGTAAGCTAGAAAGCGAGAGAATAGAACACTTAGTTTTATACTGGTTCACTCAACTGAGCTACGTCCAGTTCTCCTTCAAAAACTTTTGAAGGGTTCTACTAATCAAGATCTGATTACTCTCAAGTATTCTAACTTTGCCACTTCTGGCTACAAGTATTCTCTAGGCCACTTCTGGCACACCCTTAATCTCCCCTTGAGATTAAACACAAACCCAAGTATTCTTTAACACTAAGCCACTCCTGGCTTTCCAAACAGAATTGTTTGAGTATAGAAAGTAAGACTTAACTCTCACAGAGAGGATATTACAGTCAGTACGAATATACAGAATCGTTTAGCAAAGCTAAGAAGAATGCTCTTTTTGCTTAAGTATAGATCGTCCAGTCGTTTTGACGGAGATTCAGATCTTTATCAATTTTTCGTCAGTCTGATATGTGAGCTCATTCCTCTATATATAGGTAGCTTGTTGAAAGGTATCCGTTGAGGGATCTGTTCCTTTTCCAAGAGCGGTTCTTTCTGTAGCATATGACCGTTGTCACGTTTTGACTTAGGGTGGAGAGATTGAAGTGACATCCGTACTTGTAGCGCCTCTCGTACTTGTACTTTTTCTGCAGAGAGAAGCTTCTTCTTTTCCTGTTCAGTACTATTCGAAAAATCAAATAGAATGGCATGTTAAAATATGAGAGAGTGATCGTTGCCTTATATTGAATCAACATTGAAAACGTATTTTAAGATAGAAACCACAGAGAGGGTTGTTCAATCGTTGGACGCTTGCTCTCACAGGAGCATTGGACGCTGCCTGTAGAATTCTTACAAAACACATTTTGGACGCTTTTCTTATTAAAAACATAAAGTCCAGGTTTGAGAGATACAATACCATTGCGGAATTGGACGACGTAAATCCTATAACACTCAAACTAGATCATTAGATACTTCAAAATTTATCCTTTAGTTGTTATCATCAAAATCGAAATTCGAGGGGTTGGACATCGTCCAAGGTCTTAGAACCTAACAAATTCAACCCAACAATCTCAATCAATAACAAATCAAACCAAGTCTCAATCAAGCTCAAATACATCAAAAAAAAGTTCAATCCATCAAACATATCATAAAATCAACCAAACATTTGTTTCAATCATTTATTTTAGACTTCAAAGATCAAAACATATAAAATGCCCGATGTATAGGTAATTACTATTTTACCCTTTTACTTTTCTATTATTTCCGAAAATGTCTTTGATCTTCCTATAAAATTCTCAATGTATCCCTCCATGTGAAATGAATCTTTTGCCCTTGGTTATTTGAAAATTTCCACATAGTACCCCTTGTTTCTAGCCATGGAAGAATGGCCCTCGTTCAATTCCAACAACATTTCAACCAATTCAACCCAACAATTTCAATTAATAACAAATCAAACCAAGTCTCAATCAAGCTCAAATACATCAACCAAAGTTCAATCCATCGCACATATCATAAAATCAACCAAACATTTGTTTCAATCATTTATTTTAAACTTCAAACATCAAAACATATAAAATGCCCGATGTATGGATAATTATTATTTTACCCTATTACTTTTCTATTATTTCCGAAAATTCACTTGATTTTCGTATAAAATTCACAATGTATCCCTACATGTGAAATGACTGTTTTTCCCTTGGTTATTTGAAAAGTTCCACATACTACCCCTTGTTTCTAGCCATGGCCGAATGACCCTCATTCAATTCCAACAACATTCCAACAAATTCAACCCCACAGTTCCAATCAATAACAAATCAAACCAAGTCTGAATCAAGCTCAAATACATCAACCAAAGTTCAATCCATCAAACATATCATAAAATCAACCAAACATTTGTTTCAATCAATTATTATAGGCTTCAAAGATCAAAACATATAAAATGCCCGATGTATAGGTAATTACTATTTTACCCTTATACTTTTCTATTATTTCCAAAAATGCCCTTGATCTTCCTATAAAATTCCCAATGTATCCCTCCATGTGAAATGACTGTTTTGCCCTTGGTTATTTGAAAATTTCCACATAGTACCCGTTGTTTCTAGCCATGGCCGAATGGCCCTCATTCAATTCCAACAACATTTGAACAAATTCAACCCAACAAATTCAATCAATAACATCGAACGAAGTCTCAATCAAGCTCAAATACATCAACCAAATTTCAATCCATCACACATATCATAAAATAAACCAAACATTTGTTTCAATCATTTATTTTAAGCTTCAAACCTCAAAACATATAAAATGCCCGATATATGGATAATTATTATTTTACCCTATTACTTTTCTATTATTTCCGAAAATTCACTTGATCTTCGTATAAAATTCACAATGTATCCCTACATGCGAAATGACTGTTTTGCCCTTGGTTATTTGAAAAGTTCCACATAGTACCCGTTGTTTCTAGCCATGGCCGAATGACCCTCATTCAATTCCAACAACATTTCAAAAAATTCAACCCCACAGTTCAAATCAATAACAAATCAAACCAAGTCTGAATCAAGCTCAAATACATCAACAAAAGTTCAATCCATCACACATATCATAAAATCAACCAAATATTTGTTTAAATCATTTATTTTAAGCTTCAAACATCGAAACATATAAAATGCCCGATGTATGGGTGATTAGTATTTTACCCTATTACTTTTCTATTATTTCCGAAAATGCCCTTGATCTACTTATAAAATTCCCAATGTATCCCTACATGTGAAATGACTGTTTGGCCCTTGGTTATTTGAAAATTTTCCACATAGTACTGCTTGTTTCTAGCCATGGCCGAATGACCCTCATTCAATTCCAACAAGATTTCAACAAATTCAACCCAACAATCTCAATCAATAACAAATCAAACCAAGTCTCAATCAAGGTCAAATACATCAAAAAAAGTTCAATCCATCAAACATATCATAAAATCAACCAAACATTTGTTTCAATCATTTATTTTAGGCTTCAAAGATCAAAACATATAAAATGCCCGATGTATAGGTAATTACTATTTTAGCCTTTTACTTTTCTCTTATTTCCGAAAATGTCTTTGATCTTCCTATAAAATTCCCAATGTATCCCTCCATGTGAAATGAATCTTTTGCCCTTGGTTATTTGAAAATTTCAACATAGTACCCCTTGTTTCTAGCCATGGCAGAATGGCCCTCGTTCAATTCCAACAACATTTCAACAAATTCAACCCAACAATTTCAATTAATAAAAAATCAAACCAAGTCTCAATCAAGCTCAAATACATCAACCAAAGTTCAATCCATCGCACATATCATAAAATCAACCAAACATTTGTTTTAATCATTTATTTTAAACTTCAAACATCAAAACATATAAAATGCCCGATGTATGGATAATTATTATTTTACCCTGTTACTTTTCTATTATTTCCGAAAATTCACTTGATCTTCGTATAAAATTCACAATGTATCCCTACATGTGAAATGACCGTTTTGCCCTTGGTTATTTGAAAAGTTCCACATAGTACCCCTTGTTTCTAGCCATGGCCGAATGACCCTCATTCAATTCCAACAACATTTCAACAAATTCAACCCCACAGTTCCAATCAACAACAAATCAAACCAAGTCTGAATCAAGCTCAAATACATCAACCAAAGTTCAATCCATCAAACATATCATAAAATCAACCAAACATTTGTTTCAATCAATTATTATAGGCTTCAAAGATCAAAACATATAAAATGCCCGATGTATAGGTAATTACTATTTTACCCTTATACTTTTCTATTATTTCCGAAAATGCCCTTGATCTTCCTATAAAATTCCCAATGTATCCCTCCATGTGAAATGACTGTTTTGCCCTTGGTTATTTGAAAATTTTAACATAGTACCCCTTGTTTCTAGCCATGGCAGAATGGCCCTCGTTCAATTCCAACAACATTTCAACAAATTCAACCCAACAATTTCAATTAATAACAAATCAAACCAAGTCTCAATCAAGCTCAAATACATCAACCAAAGTTCAATCCATCGCACATATCATAAAATCAACCAAACATTTGTTTTAATCATTTATTTTAAACTTCAAACATCAAAACATATAAAATGCCCGATGTATGGATAATTATTATTTTACCCTGTTACTTTTCTATTATTTCCAAAAATTCACTTGATCTTCGTATAAAATTCACAATGTATCCCTACATGTGAAATGACCGTTTTGCCCTTGGTTATTTGAAAAGTTCCACATAGTACCCCTTGTTTCTAGCCATGGCCGAATGACCCTCATTCAATTCCAACAACATTTCAACAAATTCAACCCCACAGTTCCAATCAACAACAAATCAAACCAAGTCTGAATCAAGCTCAAATACATCAACCAAAGTTCAATCCATCAAACATATCATAAAATCAACCAAACATTTGTTTCAATCAATTATTATAGGCTTCAAAGATCAAAACATATAAAATGCCCGATGTATAGGTAATTACTATTTTACCCTTATACTTTTCTATTATTTTCGAAAATGCCCTTGATCTTCCTATAAAATTCCCAATGTCTCCCTCCATGTGATATGACTGTTTTGCCCTTGGTTATTTGAAAATTTCCACATAGTACCCGTTGTTTCTAGCCATGGCCGAATGGCCCTCATTCAATTACAACAACATTTGAACAAATTCAACCCAACAAATACAATCAATAACAAATCAAACCAAGTCTGAATCAAGCTCAAATACATCAACCAAAGTTAAATCCATCAAACATATCATAAAATCAACCAAACATTTGTTTCAATCAATTATTATAGGCTTCAAAGATCAAAACATATAAAATGCCCGATGTATAGGTAATTACTATTTTACCCTTATACTTTTCTATTATTTCTGAAAATGCCCTTGATCTTCCTATAAAATTCCCAATGTATCCCTCCATGTGAAATGACTGTTTTGCCCTTGGTTATTTGAAAATTTCCACATAGTACCCGTTGTTTCTAGCCATGGCCGAATGGCCCTCATTCAATTCCAACAACATTTGAACAAATTCAACCCAACAAATTCAATCAATAACAAATCGAACGAAGTCTCAATCAAGCTCAAATACATCAACCAAATTTCAATCCATCACACATATCATAAAATCAACCAAACATTTGTTTCAATCATTTATTTTAAGCTTCAAAGATCAAAACATATAAAATGCCCGATGTATAGGTAATTACTATTTTACTCTTATACTTTTCTATTAATTCGAAAATACCCTTGATCTTCCTATAAAATTCCCAATGTATCCCTACATGTGAAATGACTGTTTTGCCCTTGGTTATTTGAAAATTTCCACATAGTACCCCTTGTTTCTAGCCATTGACGAATGGCCCTCATTCAATTCCAACAACATTTCAACAAATTCAACCCAACAAATCCAATTAATTACAAATCAAACCAAGTCTCAATCAAGCTCAAATACATCAACAAAAGTTCAATCCATCACACATATCATAAAATCAACCAAATATTTATTTAAATAATTTATTTTAAGCTTCAAACATCGAAACATATAAAATGCCCGATGTATGGGTGATTAGTATTTTACCCTATTACTTTTCTATTATTTTCGAAAATGCCCTTGATCTACTTATAAAATTCCCAATGTATCCCTACATGTGAAATGACTGTTTGGCCCTTGGTTATTTGAAAATTTTCCACATAGTACCGCTTGTTTCTAGCCATGGCCGAATGACCCTCATTCAATTCCAATAAGATTTGAACAAATTCAACCCAACAAATTCAATCAATAACAAATCGAACGAAGTCTCAATCAAGCTCAAATACATCAACCAAATTTCAATCCATCACACATATCATAAAATCAACCAAACATTTGTTTCAATCATTTATTTTAAGCTTCAAAGATCAAAACATATAAAATGCCCGATGTATAGGTAATTACTATTTTACTCTTATACTTTTCTATTAATTCGAAAATACCCTTGATCTTCCTATAAAATTCCCAATGTATCCCTACATGTGAAATGACTGTTTTGCCCTTGGTTATTTGAAAATTTCCACATAGTACCCCTTGTTTCTAGCCATTGACGAATGGCCCTCATTCAATTCCAACAACATTCCAACAAATTCAACCCAACAATTCCAATTAATTACAAATGAAACCAAGTCTCAATGAAGCTCAAATACATCAACAAAAGTTCAATCCATCACACATATCATAAAATCAACCAAATATTTGTTTAAATAATTTATTTTAAGCTTCAAACATCGAAACATATAAAATGCCCGATGTATGGGTGATTAGTATTGTAACGACCCATCTTCGTTACAGATTTGTTATACTAAAGATTTTATTTCATTAAATTTTAAAAACTCTCTAATTAGTTTATTGATAAAATATTGGATAATTTTTTTTTCCGCGATTCCCAAAACTGACAGATAAAAATTAAAGCTTAATTTATAAATATCTCTTATACAAAACTTAACTAAATAAAACTATGTGTACATACATCTTTTCACATGATAAATACATAATACCCCTAACTGGTTCATTTTATACATAAGACCAAACAAAGAAATGGAAAGAAATGATAATGTCTTCAATCCCTCGTATGCTCTATCCACAAACTCTCCAAGAGAAAGATCCACCTAAAAACCATCTGCTCCCCCGAACACGATGTCCGAGATCATCACAGGCACGAACCACATGTGCAAACATTGCAAGGGTAAGCTTACCAAACAAAACTATACATATAAGAAAATAAGTGAATTTCCAATTATTAAGGAAAAGGACAAAAAACTAGATTTTGTATACTTCAAAATACTATATATAATAACTGAAAATGTTATACAAAACTTAGTTCATAAACATATTTATAACATGAATCATCAACAAGATCAACCACATACACCATCACCACTAATCACAATGAGTCATAACATCATAAGTCACACAATTAAAACAATTGCAGTATGATTTATGCAAATGCAGTTTTGACTCAAAATCATTTTGACCCTGCTCCATGGATACTTCCCCTTTGAGTGTTTAGTAAGAAACTGGCCTACCATTACGATCTATAATTCAGCTATCAGCCCCTACTAAACGCGAATAAACTAAACAGAATTAGGAGATCAGGATACCCGGAAGGCCACCACGACCGCATCTCTGTCCAGATTACAGCCACATATGGAATTGCCAATATCCTTCACCCCACAGACTATATAATCACAGACTATACAGCCCTGTCTAACTTATTCTGCTCACCCCAAAGATTCAATTCTCAAATCATATTCATTTCACATGACTACCGCAGTCTCGGTTAGTCAACAAAATCATTTCTCATATATCAACTTGTTTCTCATGACTACCGCAGTCCCGGTTAGTCAACAAAATCATTTCTCATATATCAACTTGTTTCTCATGACTACCGCAGTCCCGATTAGTCAACATTTATTCTTTCTTTTCTTTCTTTTCTTTTCTTTCTTTTCTTTTCTTTTCTTTCTTTTCTTTTCTTTTCTTTTTTTTTCATTTCATGGCTACCGCAGTCCCGGTTAGCCAACATCAATTATTTTTCACTTGAATCTTTATAAATCCCCCAAAAAGACTCATGCATATGCAATATGTTAATAATCACAATTAAATAAGTAATTTTAAACAATCACCTACAAAAATATAAACATTCAACAATTTTCAACATCATTCACAACACAATCAAGCCAAATCAAGCAATTTCAATCCAACAACAAACCAACCAATAAATTTCAATCCATCACAACACATCATCCAATCAATCAAACATGGTTCCAAACAATTATTTCAAGCTTCTAATATCAATTATATTAAAACCCAAAATCAATTTCAAGAAAATTTGGGCATGGTCTCCTTTGTTTTAGGAGCCTTTCCAAGTAATTTAGAGAATCAAAAACAAAAACAATCAGTCCATACACACTCACACAGCCACTGCCAGGAGAATCAAATACCCATTTTTCATCAATTTTAAATTCAACCACCAATCAACTCAACATAAACAGCAAAAGGGGCAGGCATGCTATATGTGATTGAGCCCCCTAACTCTCAACCAGACTTAAACTGAAAATATAAATCACAAGGAAGCTTCCCTTACCTTGAATCTTTTTTCTCCTTTTCTCCTTTGTCTTCTTTAAATTTTTGGATTTTTCTCCCAAATATTTCTCTCTAAATATAAGATCTCACTGATACAAGCAATTCACATGCACAACAAATTCCAGCACTCTTTGCCCGAGGATCACATTCCTCCCGGTCTCCAATTCACAATTAATAACAGAACAATCATTAATAACCAATAATCCAATAACTCAAACTCAATCATCACAAATCATTGCATTCATATTTCTATGGAAACTTCCCTTTTTAGGTGAAATTATTCCTTAACAAGTACAATTAAAGGCATTAAAACCAAATACACAATTAATATAATTAAATTTCATGTGGACACATAGAGCTGTACACACACACCAAAAATTATTTGATGCATCATATCAATTTGAAATTTCATGAGATTTTACAGAGAAACTATACATCATTCATATTTCATCATATAAATTTATCTCACGAAAATTCAACCCACAAATATTATTTTTGAATTAAAAACAGTGGCTGGACATACTCTGTCAAACACAATTCCATATTTTTAGAAAATAGCATATCAAATTCGTTTTATGTGAAATTTTACAGAGAATATCTCCAACATGTGGACCATCACATATAATTTCCTCAGTACCAAAAATCCACCAAAAATACCTTTTTTGAATTTCCAAATCATTATTTCTCCAGAACACAGTTTTCAATAAGAAAACGTAATTAATTACAAAAGGTACTTACAAAATTCTGAGAAAATCCATGGATATTCCACATGGTCAAAACAGTATTACTAAATTTTCTCAAGACCAAATTCTCACAAAAAGTAATTTTCTACATTTAATTTCTCTACTGTCCAGCTTTTCGGTTTTTCCAACATTAAATCACTAAAAATACTTCCCAGGCTTTTCTGACCTTACAAAAATTCAGAGATGACCCTCATGATGCATAAAATGAACTCATGGTTCCATTTTTCCAAAATCATGTCCCAAAATTCTTGTAAAAATCAAAACAGTCCCATTCTCAGAATCAACAGTTTTTAAAAATAATTCCGGTAAAAATAGTTACAGTGCTCAAAAAAATCTGAAAAAAATACCATGATATCCAGAGGCATCAAAACATAAGAAAATGTATTTACATCCTCAAAAACCTGCACGAAAACCGAGACGAAAAATCCAGACAGTCACAGGACCCAAATCACAAGTAGCTTATTTCGGGTTTTCAAAATTATTTACATACCATCAACAACAGCCACAATCCATATTTAACAAGAAAACAAGGAAATAGCTTAGGAGAAAAAAAGAAACCCCTCCATACCTCGATGAAATCGAAATCCAATCGGTTGGTTTTGAAGCTCTAGTCTCCCTCTATGATATATCCAATTTTAATCGGTAGAAACTTTGATTTGGAGGCTCAAATATTAGAGAGATGCAGAATATTTAGAGAGAAGGAGAGACAGCAGAGGGTTCTCGGCGAGGAAGAAGAGAAGAACGAAGAAATGACGGGAAGAGAAGCGGTTCACGTTTCTTATTTGGCATAATTTTACAATTTTGCTATTTGCAGCCACACTTCCTCTAAGGACACCCCTCTTCTCTTATTTTTTTTTTCTACAACTTACGGAACTTACGTAAAAGTCCCAAAAATCTCACAATAACACTATGAATTAATTTAATTTCCTTTTACGGTATTTATCAAACACCTAATATACGTTACGAAAAATCACAGTGTTACAATTCTCTCCAACAAGAAAATTTCTAATTAAATCTCTCACTTTCATACTTATTGGGTTTTAATTTTCGGGATGTTACAAGTATTTTACCCTATTACTTTTCTATTATTTCCGAAAATGCCCTTGATCTACTTATAAAATTCCCAATGTATCCCTACATGTGAAATGACTGTTTGGCCCTTGGTTATTTGAAAATTTTTCACATAGTACCGCTTGTTTCTAGCCATGGCCGAATGACCCTCATTCAATTCCAACAAGATTTCAACAAATTCAACCCAACAATCTCAATCAATAACAAATCAAACCAAGTCTCAATCAAGGTCAAATACATCAAAAAAAGTTCAATCCATCAAACATATCATAAAATCAACCAAACATTTGTTTCAATCATTTATTTTAGGCTTCAAAGATCAAAACATATAAAATGCCCGATGTATAGGTAATTACTATTTTACCCTTTTACTTTTCTATTATTTCCGAAAATGTCTTTGATCTTCCTATAAAATTCCCAATGTATCCCTCCATGTGAAATGAATCTTTTGCCCTTGGTTATTTGAAAATTTCAACATAGTACCCCTTGTTTCTAGCCATGGCAGAATGGCCCTCGTTCAATTCCAACAACATTTCAACAAATTCAACCCAACAATTTCAATTAATAACAAATCAAACCAAGTCTCAATCAAGCTCAAATACATCAACCAAAGTTCAATCCATCGCACATATCATAAAATCAACCAAACATTTGTTTTAATCATTTATTTTAAACTTCAAACATCAAAACATATAAAATGCCCGATGTATGGATAATTATTATTTTACCCTGTTACTTTTCTATTATTTCCGAAAATTCACTTGATCTTCGTATAAAATTCACAATGTATCCCTACATGTGAAATGACCGTTTTGCCCTTGGTTATTTGAAAAGTTCCACATAGTACCCCTTGTTTCTAGCCATGGCCGAATGACCCTCATTCAATTCCAACAACATTTCAACAAATTCAACCCCACAGTTCCAATCAACAACAAATCAAACCAAGTCTGAATCAAGCTCAAATACATCAACCAAAGTTCAATCCATCAAACATATCATAAAATCAACCAAACATTTGTTTCAATCAATTATTATAGGCTTCAAAGATCAAAACATATAAAATGCCCGATGTATAGGTAATTACTATTTTACCCTTATACTTTTCTATTATTTCCAAAAATGCCTTTGATCTTCCTATAAAATTCCCAATGTATCCCTCCATGTGAAATGACTGTTTTGCCCTTGGTTATTTGAAAATTTCCACATAGTACCCGTTGTTTCTAGCCATGGCCGAATGACCCTCATTCAATTACAACAACATTTGAACAAATTCAACACAACAAATTCAATCAATAACAAATCAAACCAAGTCTGAATCAAGCTCAAATACATCAACCAAAGTTAAATCCATCAAACATATCATAAAATCAACCAAACATTTGTTTCAATCAATTATTATAGGCTTCAAAGATCAAAACATATAAAATGCCCGATGTATAGGTAATTACTATTTTACCCTTATACTTTTCTATTATTTCCGAAAATGCCCTTGATCTTCCTATAAAATTCCCAATGTATCCCTCCATGTGAAATGACTGTTTTGCCCTTGGTTATTTGAAAATTTCCACATAGTACCCGTTGTTTCTAGCCATGGCCGAATGGCCCTCATTCAATTCCAACAACATTTGAACAAATTCAACCCAACAAATTCAATCAATAACAAATCGAACGAAGTCTCAATCAAGCTCAAATACATCAACCAAATTTCAATCCATCACACATATCATAAAATCAACCAAACATTTGTTTCAATCATTTATTTTAAGCTTCAAAGATCAAAACATATAAAATGCTCGATGTATAGGTAATTACTATTTTACTCTTATACTTTTCTATTAATTCGAAAATACCCTTGATCTTCCTATAAAATTCCCAATGTATCCCTACATGTGAAATGACTGTTTTGCCCTTGGTTATTTGAAAATTTCCACATAGTACCCCTTGTTTCTAGCCATTGACGAATGGCCCTCATTCAATTCCAACAACATTTCAACAAATTCAACCCAACAATTCCAATTAATTACAAATCAAACCAAGTCTCAATCAAGCTCAAATACATCAACAAAAGTTCAATCCATCACACATATCATAAAATCAACCAAATATTTGTTTAAATAATTTATTTTAAGCTTCAAACATCGAAACATATAAAATGCCCGATGTATGGGTGATTAGTATTTTACCCTATTACTTTTCTATTATTTCCGAAAATGCCCTTGATCTTCTTGTAAAATTCCCAATGTATCCCTACATGTGAAATGACTGTTTGGCCCTTGGTTATTTGAAAATTTTCCACATAGTACCCCTTGTTTCTAGCCATGGCCGAATGACCCTCATTCAATTCCAACAAGATTTCAACAAATTCAACCCAACAATCTCAATCAATAACAAATCAAACCAAGTCTCAATCAAGGTCAAATACATCAAAAAAAGTTCAATCCATCAAACATATCATAAAATCAACCAAACATTTGTTTCAATCATTTATTTTAGGCTTCAAAGATCAAAACATATAAAATGCCCGATGTATAGGTAATTACTATTTTACCCTTTTACTTTTCTATTATTTCCGAAAATGTCTTTGATCTTCCTATAAAATTCCCAATGTATCCCTCCATGTGAAATGAATCTTTTGCCCTTGGTTATTTGAAAATTTCCTCATAGTACCCCTTGTTTCTAGCCATGGCAGAATGGCCCTCGTTCAATTCCAACAACATTTCAACAAATTCAACCCAACAATTTCAATTAATAACAAATCAAACCAAGTCTCAATCAAGCTCAAATACATCAACCAAAGTTCAATCCATCGCACATATCATAAAATCAACCAAACATTTGTTTCAATCATTTATTTTAAACTTCAAACATCAAAACATATAAAATTCCCGATGTATGGATAATTATTATTTTACCCTATTACTTTTCTATTATTTCTGAAAATTCACTTTATCTTCGTATAAAATTCACAATGTATCCCTACATGTGAAATGACTGTTTTGCCCTTGGTTATTTGAAAAGTTCCACATAGTACCCCTTGTTTCTAGCCATGGCCGAATTACCCTCATTCAATTCCAACAACATTTCAAAAAATTCAACCCCACAGTTCCAATCAATAACAAATCAAACCAAGTCTGAATCAAGCTTAAATACATCAACCAAAGTTCAATCCATCACACATATCATAAAATCAACCAAACATTTGTTTCAATCATTTATTTTAAGCTTCAAAGATCAAAACATATAAAATGCCCGATGTATAGGTAATTACTATTTTACTCTTATACTTTTCTATTAATTCGAAAATACCCTTGATCTTCCTATAAAATTCCCAATGTATCCCTACATGTGAAATGACTGTTTTGCCCTTCGTTATTTGAAAATTTCCACATAGTACCCCTTGTTTCTAGCCATCGACGAATGGCCCTCATTCAATTCCAACAACATTTCAACAAATTCAACCCAACAATTCCAATTAATTACAAATCAAACCAAGTCTCAATCAAGCTCAAATACATCAACAAAAGTTCAATCCATCACACATATCATAAAATCAACCAAATATTTGTTTAAATAATTTATTTTAAGCTTCAAACATCGAAACATATAAAATGCCCGATGTATGGGTGATTAGTATTTTACCCTATTACTTTTCTATTATTTCCGAAAATGCCCTTGATCTTCTTGTAAAATTCCCAATGTATCCCTACATGTGAAATGACTGTTTGGCCCTTGGTTATTTGAAAATTTTCCACATAGTACCCCTTGTTTCTAGCCATGGCCGAATGACCCTCATTCAATTCCAACAAGATTTCAACAAATTCAACCCAACAATCTCAATCAATAACAAATCAAACCAAGTCTCAATCAAGGTCAAATACATCAAAAAAAGTTCAATCCATCAAACATATCATAAAATCAACCAAACATTTGTTTCAATCATTTATTTTAGGCTTCAAAGATCAAAACATATAAAATGCCCGATGTATAGGTAATTACTATTTTACCCTTTTACTTTTCTATTATTTCCGAAAATGTCTTTGATCTTCCTATAAAATTCCCAATGTATCCCTCCATGTGAAATGAATCTTTTGTTATTTGAAAATTTCCTCATAGTACCCCTTGTTTCTAGCCATGGCAGAATGGCCCTCGTTCAATTCCAACAACATTTCAAAAAATTCAACCCCACAGTTCCAATCAATAACAAATCAAACCAAGTCTCAATCAAGCTCAAATACATCAACCAAAGTTCAATCCATCACACATATCATAAAATCAACCAAACATTTGTTTCAATCATTTATTTTAAGCTTCAAAGATCAAAACATATAAAATGCCCGATGTATAGGTAATTACTATTTTACTCTTATACTTTTCTATTAATTCAAAAATACCCTTGATCTTCCTATAAAATTCCCAATGTATCCCTACATGTGAAATGACTGTTTTGCCCTTGGTTATTTGAAAATTTCCACATAGTACCCCTTGTTTCTAGCCATTGACGAATGGCCCTCATTCAATTCCAACAACATTTCAACAAATTCAACCCAACAATTCCAATTAATTACAAATCAAACCAAGTCTCAATCAAGCTCAAATACATCAACAAAAGTTCAATCCATCACACATATCATAAAATCAACCAAATATTTGTTTAAATAATTTATTTTAAGCTTCAAACATCGAAACATATAAAATGCCCGATGTATGGGTGATTAGTATTTTACCCTATTACTTTTCTATTATTTCCGAAAATGCCCTTGATCTTCTTGTAAAATTCCCAATGTATCCCTACATGTGAAATGACTGTTTGGCCCTTGGTTATTTGAAAATTTTCCACATAGTACCCCTTGTTTCTAGGCATGGCCGAATGACCCTCATTCAATTCGAACAAGATTTCAACAAATTCAACCCAACAATCTCAATCAATAACAAATCAAACCAAGTCTCAATCAAGGTCAAATACATCAAAAAAAGTTCAATCCATCAAACATATCATAAAATCAACCAAACATTTGTTTCAATCATTTATTTTAGGCTTCAAAGATCAAAACATATAAAATGCCCGATGTATAGGTAATTACTATTTTACCCTTTTACTTTTCTATTATTTCCGAAAATGTCTTTGATCTTCCTATAAAATTCC